>CM053581.1:345891922-345919502 GCA_028627135.1 Pseudochirops cupreus
AACTGGAACTTGAGATACACAGGCACTGCAGTTGGGAGATCCATCCTGCCCTACCAAAAAGTGACATAGGAGAGAATAGACTGGGGGAGGGGGGAAATACTGGGATGGCTGTTTTGGGGTGGTGGGCGGGGGAAAGACGGGGAGAAAAGATGTAACTCAAAAAATTTAATAAAGAATCTCATATAAAAAAAAAAAAGAATCTCACAGGTTTAGAGCCACTGTCCTCTGCTGCTGTAATGCCAAGCAAAGGCAACTTCCAAGGTTCGGATTACCAGCATAGTAAACTCCATTTATTCAGCAAACATTCACAGAACAGAAAAAGAAAAAAATACAGTGTAACTTGTTCCTTTAGCAAGTTCTCAATTAAATCCAGGTACTACCCCACCCCTAGACAGTACATTCATTTGGTCAATCACTCAAAGGCTTCCCACCCCTGAATCTCAAAAGGGGATGGAGAGCACAAAAGGCCATCCACTTAAGTTACAAGGTTAAACTCAGCATTGAATACTCAAGGTAGGGCCTTCTTTCATCTTCACTGGAGGCAAGCCCTCAGCAATCTCAATTCCTGGGGAGACAAAGCTCAACAAAGCCATAGCCAGTGTCCTCATCAAGTCACTCTCTGCCTATAGAACAGTCCCAGAACCCCTGAAAACATAGCAAGGCCCTCTTCCAGGATTTCTGTAAACATACAACAGGAAAATCCTCCTTCAGGGCTTCTGAACCAACAGCCAGGTTCCAGGACCTCTACAACAGCAGCACTGTCCTTCACCAACAGGTGAATCTGGCAAAACAACATCAAAACAGACAGACAAAATACCGGCATCACAGCCATGCCTCCTCAGGTCTTGGCAGTTCTCAAAAGTCCTGGGCAGTTTCAATGGGCTCTCAGCAGGCTTTCTCTTGGCAACTCAGGCTCCATAATACTGGATACTGCTCTCCCAAAAGTCCTTCTGGCCTCCTCTAGGCTTGGGCCTCTCTTCCAATTCACGGCTCCTCCCAGTTCAGCCCTTTCTCTTCATATCAACAAGTCCATCCCACAAGTGGGATTCACAAGCTCTGTGTTTTAACACTCAACCCAAAAACCAAGCCAATACAGAAGCATCTCCAAATTCCATAACCAATACAGCTGCCTCTCAAACTATCCTGTAAAGGAAGTACAGCAAGTGTGATTTTCCTAATTTTACAAATAAAGATAAGAAACCAATAAATTACAGATGGATACATGACCCAAACATAAAAGGTCTTACCATAAGCCAATTCAGAGTGAAAGGAAGGAAATATCCCTCTCACAACTACAGCTAAGGAGAAAATTCTTAACTAAACAAGAGATAAGAGATGAGCCAATCAATGCAAGTATTTATTAAACACCTACAAAGTAGCAGCCCCTCACCCGGGATGGGTAAACACATGCGGGGACACAAACAATACACAGCAAGAAATGACAAAAATGACAGATTTGGGGAAACCTAGGACGACTTACATGAACTGATGCAGAGTGAAATGAGCAGAACCACAAGAACAATTTTACACCAACATCCATACTGTCAAGAAAATCAACTCAGAAAGACTTGAAAACTCCAGGGCAGTGACCAGCCACATTGGCAGATGCCTGACTCGGAGGCCTTGGTGATCTCACCCGTGGCTACCGGGTGCTCAGCAGCTTTGCTTCTATGTAATGTAACAAGACAGGTCGCTTGTGGGCAGTGAGAGCAAAAAGAGCATCAATAAAATGAAGGAAAGCAAACACCCCCAAGTTCTGAAGAGATATGGACAACTGGGGCAGTTTTGTTATTAACTTGTGAAACTTAACTGATGCTGGAAAAAGCCAGGCCAGTTTCACATGAGTACAATCCACTTCTCTGTTCTTTGGATATTGAAACAGTCAAGTCTGTTAGCTTTTTAAAGTTCATAATGAGCCCCCCCACCCCTTTTTAAAGCTTCTTGTAAACTAAAGTGGAATAGAGTAACAGGGAAGGAAGGGGCAGAGCACCAGTCCTGGCCCTCACACACAGAGGCGATGAGTGCTTAGGGGTAAGGGTGAGGGCGTGGCTCAGAACCAGAGGTACAGGGAGGTGGGACACTCGCCTTTAGGGGGCTCAGCAGCAGCAGAGTCAGGAAAACATTGCACAATAACTGTAACAACATAAACAGAAACCACCACCCACCCCCAGAAAATGGAAGGCTGTGTAATTACAACAATCAGAAAGAGAGGCAGAAATTCATTTCTCTCCTTTCCTTACCAAGGTGAAGGACAAGGCACACACAGTCAGGCTCAACTGACTTGTTTGTCAGTTTTGCTGAACTGTTTCTCCCCCCTGCCCTTTTCTTTTTTATTCTTTGTTACAGGGGATGGCTCTCTGGAAGAAAGAGGGCAAGGAATATATGAGGAAATGAAAGGGACATAAAAAGAAATGTTACAAAGTTACCCAAAAAAAGATTACCCAGTCAGTTTCACTTAAAGAAGCCCTCATGGTTTCAGAGAAACCTGGGAAGACTCCTAGGAACTGATGCAGAACAAAGCAAGCAGAACCAGGAGAACCGTATATACAATAACAATATCATAAAAACAAACCATTCTGAAAGCCTCAGCACCTGGCACAATGACTAAACGTGACTCCACGGGGATCACAATGAAACAAACTGCCCACCTCCTAACAAAGGGGGTGGATTCAGGGAGCAGAGATGGAGAGATACAGGTATCTATACATACATCCATGTGTGTAAATATGTATATGGGGGGGCAATGTAGGAATTTGTTTTGTGTGACTATACATATACATACATGTATATATGTATATATATATATATATATATATATATATATATACACACACATATAAAATGTGTGAGTGTGTATATATACATATACACATACATATATATAAAGTGGCCCTAAGCCAGGGGGCAAAGGGCACAATCAGAAAAGGAACTAAATCTTGAGGAGTCTTCCAGAAACTCCAAAGCCACCTGAAATTCCCTTCATGTGTTTATGGACCACCACATGGAGCTGAAATCAATCTTTTACATATAACACAAGTTCACAGGATTCATGGATATGTATCACAAGTTGCTGTGATGTAGAATGCCTAAAGAAACACCTACTACACACATGGCCCTGAGCTAGAAGCTGCAGATACAAAACCAAGGAATTCACCAGGGGCAACTGCCCTCAGGAAGCTTCTCTGGTAAACATGTGGGCCTAAAGCCTTATTCACAGCCAGTGGTGCTAGAGACTTTGGCTGTGGAGACACAACAGCTGTAACACCTATCAGTACACATCAGAACACAATCAGGTATGGAAGAAGCTTGGGCAGCACCAGATTCGAGGGACAGTTCTTCAGTTCAGACAGAAGACCATTTAGCCCCCCCCCCCCCCCCCCCACCTTCATGTGAATGCAGTTTTTATCTCTGACACAAATCTGGCCACGTGCCTTACAATGAGGCAGATTATTTACAAACGTAAAATTGTTCAATATAAATGTTTAGCTGGCTGGCAGATGCTGAGAAGGCTGTCAGTTTGCAAACCTCCATCCTGCCAGAAGCCGAGTTGAGTTGCTAGAATCAGTGGACAAGAGAAGGGCTGGGAGGAGGGGAAGGTTGGGACGGCTGGGACTTGGGCTGGCAGAATTCTGCTGAATTCTACTAACCAGATGCCACACACAATTTTTAAAAGTCTCTTTTCCAGAAGTTGCTCTGTCAAGAAGACACAGATTTAGAAATTAAAACAAGAATGTAACTATTTGGAGGGGAAAAAACCTCCCTACTAACAGCCTTGACATCAAATGCTGCTTAATGTGGCTTTGGTTTCTCATGCACCAAGCATTACAGTAGGATTCTGGGTGAGTGGCAGCAGGTGGCCTGGAAACCAGGAAATGTGTTTCTGTCCTACATCTGACATACACTGACTTATGACCCAGGACAAGGTCCAATCTCTCCCTCTAGGCAGTGGAGGTGCCAATCAGTATGGGTAGAGGGAATTAAAGCAATCATAGGCCCAGGTCCAAGGATGAGACTCTTCTCAGTGAAGCCTTTTCTGATCTTCCCCATTCCCAAGGCTTTCTCTAACCTCAAATTAACTCACATTTACTTAGCTGCGTGTAATCCAGTTGCAATCTTTCCCTTCCTTTCAAAGTTTTGAGGCATTTTTTAAAAGAATGCAACTCTAGATTAACAAAAAAATTCTAGAAGAAAAACTGCTCAGGTGAAATTTAGATACATAAGCATAAAAAAAAAGCAAATGCATCTCCAACATCTTTATCTTATAAAGTTGAAATATGACAAGAAACTTAAATAGTCTAGGGAACAAAAAATTCCTGGAATACTCAGTATCATACCAAGAGAGGGTTGTTCACTTCTGATTTTTAAAGAAACTCTTTGAATTTGTGTTCACTCATCAGCAAAATGAAGCTAATGCTTGTTCCCCATAAAGTAACATCTGGACTGAAGCAATCTACATGCTATAATTCTTTTTCATTTTTGGTTTTCTTTCTTTTTTCCCATTGTTCACTCCATTGGTTACAACCCTTCTATACAACTAGACTATTGTACAATGTGAAAGTATTTGCAGCCACCATGAGGGGGGAGAGGGAAGAGAGGGGAGAAAATGTGAAACTCAAGGGATTCTGGAACTGAATCTTGCAAACTAAAAGTAAATAAGTCAATGGAAAAAAGTTTTAAAAATTTTTTTAAAAAGTGACATCTGATCAGCTCCTGTCTTCCTGACTTTCCCGTCCAGTGCTGCTCCCCACCCACCTTACCTCCCAAAGGGACATCTCCAAGCGTCTCCTAAGTGGCCTCCCTCTCTCCAGTGTCTCTTCTCTCCACACCCCTGCCAAATATCCCTAAAATAGAGACCTGCCAGGCAACATGCCTGATGGAAGGGACTAGGTTTTGTCTTTCTAGCACAATGAAGGCACACAGTATATGCTTCCTGTTTGGTAATCTGAATTTAAGAGAAATGGGAGGTATTATCCACTGAAAGGAGATTATTTAACTAACTTGTCAACATTTCCCAAAATTCTGCCACCTATGTACGCCCCATTCTGACTAATGCCACACTAACACAGGAGGAGCAAAGGATGGGAAATCTAAGGGTTTGGGAAATGGTCTAGGCCTAGAGGCAAGCAAGCACTGAGCTCCTCCTCTGGGCCTGCCCCGTGTCTAGCAGCTATGGCTAGTGAAGCAGCCTCTGCCCTCACAGAGACCACATATACGAGGACAGAAAAATAATCACAAGGTAACTGTTTTCGGAAGGGGAGAGGAATGCCCCACAGCTAGGAGGGTCAGGAAGGCTGCATTCATATCCCTCACCTACAAAGCAGCTTGTGAGCTGAGATTTGAAAGAAGTTAGGGATTCTGAGAGGCAAAGGCGAGAAGGCAGTCCTGTCCAGATGTGGGGGACAGTCAATGCCCAGATGTGGGGGATGGCTGGTGCCTAGACATAGAGATGCAAGAAGAGAAAGCCAATTTGGCTGGGAAATGTGGGAAGGAGAGGAAGGGAACATTGGAGCAGCAAGGCCTTAAATGCCCCCAAAGGAAGCTTAACTACAATCCAATCCGATTCCGAAGGTGACTTGGAGCCCTAGGAGTGACGTGGGGCACCCTGTGCTTGAGGAAAATCACTGGCAACAGGCAGAAGGCGTTTTGGAGAAGTGAAGCAGGAATCTGGGAGCTCAGCCTTGAGGCCGAGGTGACAAGGGCAGAAATCTGTTTGCTCATTCCATGGTGAAGTCACCCTCCTCCCACTCAAGCACCATTTTTAGGCCTGTGATGCATCATCCACAGCCAGTCAGAATTTGCACTTTATTGACACACCCATGCAAAGTGAATCACCCTGCAAGAGGCTGATAATGAGTATTCAGGAGCTGCACAGGGACCGATTTCTATAGCAGAATGGAGGATTTCACTCTGAGGGCATCACTTAGACCACTCTGCTGACTCTATCCCAGGGCCTGACAGTGTGTAATGGGCATGGCAACACCCCAAAGCATCCCCCAATTGGCCAGATTTTCAGGAATTCTGACAGAGCAAAGAATAACAGTTATAGGGGTAAAGAGAGAAGGGAAAGGAGGGAAAGCAGCCCACTTCAGATGTAGTCCAGTAACAGAAAGCCCCGCCCCCACCCACCCCAAGACAGAGGAGCCACAAGAAAATGAAAAAGATTTCCCGCATGAGATAAGCGTGAATTAGTTCCCCACCAGGTAACAGACGACCCCACTTGAGGGGAGCTTGGGAAAGGAAGGAAGCTCGTACCGACAAGCCCCTTGCTTTGTGGTCCTGGGCAAATAACCCCACTATGGTGGAAGTGGGGATGGCATTCTCATCTACTTATTTCAAAGGGCTCAGCCTGGGGTGTCTCCAGGTCCCTCCAGTTCTTAACTCTAAAACACGGAGATTAGGAGGGGTTGGGCTGAGCTAGACCAGAGGCTGCTGCTAGAAAATGGAGACCAGGGTAGTTTTCCCAAACACAGAAACTAAATCAGAGGAAAACAAGGCCAGAGTTTAATTAACACTGAGGTGCCACAAATGGTTTTAAACCATTCAGTGAAGTAATGAAAACAATCAAGTTTATAACCCTGTGAGAACAGAACATTAGCCCAGGCGATCAGCAGACCCACTAAGGACATCCAGTCTAATCATTTTTCCTTAGGCCAAGCAAACACACTAATTTGACTAAAATGAGCCAAAGCCACCCTGCCAAAGATCTGGGCTCTGGGGTGCCGAGAGGTAGCACGCCCAGAACCTGCTCAGTTCTTTCTACTTAACAGTATCACCAATACAAAGAGGAGAAGCATCACTCAAGTGCTTTCAATGGCCACCTCCTCCCGGAAACTTTCCCTGATTTGTCCATCAGCCCCAGATAGACTCCTCTGGCACCTTTATCACCCTGGAATGTCTCAGGGCTTTATCTGGGGTCACATCAGGACTCCTCCCTCCTACTCCATTAAATTCCAATGCCCTGGAGGGCAGGATCCTTAATTCTGTATCTCCAAGAATGAACCCAGCACCTTGAATATAGTAGATGCCTCATAAATGAAAAGGCTGTGGTGATCAAGTAGGCACCAGGAAGGAGTAAACATTTGCTCTAATTCATAGCAGTGAGAGATTTCCATTTAATGTGTCATGTCCACAAATACTGCTGATCCCTTTAAGGGCAGGTTTCCCAAGCAAGTTCACAAAACATCCTCCAGATGCCTGAGCTCAGACATAGGACCTGAACCAGATGTGCCTTACACCTTGACCTCCGGGAGCCCAGGCCTCAGCCCTGCTCCACTGGCTTCCACACTACCCGGCACCTGCACACAATCTCACATTCCAGAATCCAGTGCAACAGACATACCACGCATAAAAGAATGATGACTCATCTGCCTTGCCTACACGTTTTCGCTCGTTCCTGTACACCCAGAGCCCTTTCTTCTTCCCTCCTCTCCTTTTGCTTCTTAGAAGCACATTCATTCCTAACTCCTAGACTGGCCAGCTGACTTCTTTTAAAGACGCAGAGCTTTCCAGCACAGTGTGGCACGCAGTCAATGCCTCCTAGGTGCTTGTGGAATGACCAACTGATTGCTTATCTCCGTGTTCACATAAAGGAGGAGAAAGCCAGTGTTAGAAGCACAATACAGTCTTGAGCTCCACTTCGAGGACTCCCAATGGCCAATGACCACCCGCTGTTGGGGGAGCTTAGTCCCTTCAGCCTTGATGCTCCTGCCATCAACAGAACCAGAGGACAGGATAAGGGGCCGTTCACAGGCTGGCTCCGAAGAGGCAAACAAAGGCACCAAGAGGCAGCCCACAGGGCAGGCACTCGTCTTGTAACATCAGCTCCTACAGAGACTAAAACATAAGCCACGAAGTTTACAGCCCAACATGCACCACAGGAGCTAAAGGGGGAGAAGGTGGGGGGGGAGGGGAAGGTGTGTGTACACACACATACATACACATATATACATATACACATGCACACCTCCTCCCTAGACCACTCCAGATTAAACCAACAAATTCTTTGATGCTTATTGACTTCAACGCAAAAATGGAACTATGTGAGGCCAGTGAAAACTCTGTTGGTAGAAGGATGGGAACAAGGGGCACAGAAGGCCCTGGATGAACCCCAGGCCTACAAGCCACCCCTTCCTTGCTTCCACCTCGTGGAATCCCTATCTTCCTTCAAGTCCTAGACAGCTTGCTGGGGCCCCCGGCATACTCCAGCACAGTCCTGGCATGGTAGGTGGACCCCTGGGTGTGACTTTATGGGAAGAAACGGATGAGAAGCAGAAAGGAAGGGCCGACTTGGCTGGTTTGCGATCTGCATCACTGAGGGAGTACCCCACAAATGAGTCCCTAGATGCATCTAAGGATCTGACAGTCAGTTCTGTGAGATCTAAGTTCCCTGATCTGGAGCTAGGGGATAGCGACCACCCTCAGCAGGCATCCAGTCTCATATCCTTCTGTTACGAGCAAGGAAAGGGAAATGACCCACCAAGGGCACACAAGTTTGGCCCCAAATCTAAAAAGTTCTCTTTTTGGATGAGTGATGATGACAAGGGAATGTCCCAATCTGCACCAGAACCCAGAGACTCTACTGGGAAAGTGGCGCCAGCCTTGATTAAACACCTACTCTGTGCCACAGGATCCAGAGAAAAGGGAGTGCCCGTCCTTGCCCACCAGGAGCTCAGAGTCTAAAAGGGAGATGACATCTCAAGGAGAAGCCCTGGCAGCTGGGGGATGTGTGGCCTCCTGCAGGAGGTGAGGAGGAAAGGGACTGAGGCCTGTGAGGCCAGGAGACTGAGGCAGAAAGGCCCTCGGCCAGGAAGGGGAGAGCAGCGGTGGGCCAGGGTAAGTACACTGGACAGGGTGAGTGGGAGAACACAAGTGAAGCTTCCTAAGCACACTCACTCCCTTAATTAAACAAGCACCACGCACCAAGAAAGGGGGCTTTCTGTTACAGCGTCCACAATAACTCCAGAATCAATCAGTAATTCATTGGAGGTTTGAGGCAGAGACCCACTCAATCTTTGCAGAGCTGATACTCTGGGTTAAAGGGCACAATTGGCCAACAACTGCCTCATCTGGCATCCTGAAGGGGCTCAGCCACGTGGCACAAATGCATGGACATGTTCCCAAACTGGGGTAGCTGACAGCATTTCGATCTGATTTATGCTAAACTCTCACATCACAAAAGACTACTATTTATTAAATATGAAGAAACTTTTGGAAAGCATTCACTGTATGGGTAAAGTTGTAGGAAGGCCCCCTGCCCGCCCTCAAATTATGTTGACCAAAATTCTTTTCCCACCACATGGCTGTAAAGGAGCCCTGCTCCTGGAGCACCAAGAAGTCGCCAACATCACTGAGCAGAGAGCTCAAAGGCTGAGTCTGGTGGCCACCACTGGACATTCTGATAGTGGCACTCACAATAAAGGCTTCCTCTTTATTCTAACTGCAGCTCCCTGTCACAGAGGTTCATCTAATGGCGGTTTCATGGAGCCAATTAACCACATTAGCTGAGTCTCCCTGTAAAAGGGATTATCATCAGTAATCTGGACAATTCCCTTATGCAGAACATCTCCTCCTGACAATGCCCCACAAATGAGGTTACTGTATCCTGCCAGAGCTGACGGCATGAATTCTAGTCCAACCACACACCTGCAGGAACTCCATCCATGTGGAAAGAGACCCAGCGTGGACTGCTGGCCGGCCTGGCCATTGATGCGGCCGGTTAACTTGCTACAGCCCTCACCCAACAATGGGGACAAACCGAGCCATTCCTTAGAGCCCTGCTGGCCTCTTCTCACATACACCCCCCACCCCGACCACCCAATCCATTCTGCTGCCAAGATCTCACCTGCACAGCTCTCCCATCTGCCACATTCTCTCCCCTTTATATACAACTTCTAACCCAGGCCAGGCCCATTTCCCTGACTACTCTAATGGGGTCACCTACTTCAAATCTCTCCCCACTTATCCAGCTTCCACATACAGCAGAGAAGAGAAAATCACGTGCTCAGTAACTGGGGAAAAAAATTGTTTTTTTTTTAAAAACGAATTGACCATCCTCAGTCTCAGAGGCAACTATGTCATTCGCTCCCTATCCCAACCTAGTAAACACTCACTAGCTCCCTATCGCCTCCAGAATGAAATTTTAAAACCCTCAGCCAGGCATTCAGAGGCCTACAGAGTCTGCCTTCCCCTCTCCTTCCAGCCTTGTTTCATTCCCATTCAGATCCGCTAGCTAGCACTCTCTCTCTCCCTCCCTCTCCTCTCTCTTCCTTCCTCCCTCCCTCTCCTCTCATCTCTCTCTTCCTCTCCTCTCTTCCTCCCTCCCTCTCCTTTCTCCCTCCCTCCCTCTCCTTTCTCCCTCCCTCTCCTCTCTCCTCCTCCCTCTTCTCCCTGCCTCCCTCCCTCCCTCTCCTCTCCTTCTCCCTCCCTCCCTCTCTTCTCTCTCTCCTTCTCCTCCCTCTCCTCTCTCTCTCCTTCTCTCTCCTCTCTCTCTCTCTCTTCCTCCCTCTGCACCTAGTATGGTATCTGGCACACAGTAAAACCAGCACCAGTATGGAGAGGGGCAGCTAGGTGGTGCAGCCCTGGAGTCAGGAGGACCTGAGTCCAAATCTGGCCTCAGACACTTAACACTTACTGGCCCTGAGACCTTGGGCATGTCACTTAACCCCAATTGCCCTGCTTCCCCCCCTCCAAAAAAACAAACAAAAAAAAAAACAGGCTCACAGATGCCAGGTTCAAAATCTACAATAATCCAACTTCATTCCACAAAGAAGAAAACAGAAGCTCAGAAAGATGAAGTAACTGACCCAGCATGACACTGGTCTTCTGACTCCTAGCCCAGCTCAATTTCAGGTGAGGATTAAGCCCCCCACGTTCTTCCTACAGGAATTTATGTTCTCGAAACATCAGAGCAAACATACTAACCTTGTGTCATGGTAATGGAATTTGGAGATGCCCCTGTATTGGCTTGGTTTTTGGGTTGAGTGTTAAAACCCAGAGCTTGTGAATCCCACTTGTGGGATGGACTTGTTGATGTGAAGAGAGAGGGCTAAACTGGGAGGAGCCATGAAATGAGAGAGAGGCCCAAGCCTAGAGGAGGCCAGAAGGACTTTTGGGAGAGCAGTATCCAGAATCATGGAGCCTGAGTTGCTGAGAGAAAGACTGCTGAGAGCCCGTTAGAGCTGCCTAGGACTTTCGAGAACTGCCACCTAGAACTGCCAAGGACTGAGGAGGCATGGCTGTGATGCTGGTATTTTGTCTGTCTGTTTTGATGTTGTTTTGCCAGATTCACCTGTTGGTGAAGGACAGTGCTGCTATTGTAGAGGTCCTGCAATCTGGCTGTTGGTTCAGAAGCCCTGAAGGAGGATTTTCCTGTTGTATGTTTGCAGAAATCCTGGAAGAGGGCCTTGCTGATGTTTTCAGGGGTTCTGGGACTGTTCTACAAGAAGAGAGTGACTTGATGAGGAAGCTGGCTATGGCTTTGTTGAGCTTTGTCTCCCCAGGAACTGAGACTGCTGAGGGCTTGCCCCCAGTGAAGATGAAAGAAGGGCCTTTCCTTGGGTATTCAATGCTGAGATGATATCTTAATCTTGTTGTAACTTAAGGGTGGATGGCCTTTTGTGCTCTCCATCCCCTTTTGAGATTCAGGGGTGGGAAGCCTTTTGAGTTTTTTGTGCTCTCTGATTGACCAAATGAATGTACTTTGTTTATGATTGGAGACTAATCTCCATTCGAGAGGAGAGACTTTGTTGACTGACTAAATGTACTGCCCAGGAGTAGGCTATTTTGACTAATGTACTGGCCAGGGGAGAGATATTCGGACCTTGACACTTTGCAAATGAATTGAGAACTTACTTCCTAAATGAACAAGTTACACTGTATTTTGACTTTTTCTGGTCTGTGAATGTTTGCTGAATAAATGGGGTTTGCTATGCTGGTAATCCGAACCTTGGAAGTTGCCTTTGCTTGGCATTACACCCTTCCAAAGGGCACATTCACCACCCAACATTCTGCTTTCACCTACTAGTCTAGCACTCAGTGTACCAACAAGAGCAGAATTCACTGCTGTTTTTAGCCAGGAAGGATGGATGGCAGGATGAATGGACTGAAGATGGATGAAGAAATGGACAGAAAGATGAATGGATAGAGGGATGGGTAGAAAGATGAAAGGATGCATAGATGGATGGATGGAGGGAGGGAGAGAGGGATGGATGGATAGATGGATGGACGGACGGACAGACAGATGGTTGCGTGGATGGATGGATGGATGTCCATCCACGTATCTTCCATAGCTTCTTCTCTATTACCATACAATCACACATCAGCAAAACTTAACCTAGCTGATCACTTCTCTCCCATCTCTCCACAGAAAACGGCTGGTCCATAAACACGTTCATATCAGGCTTGATTAATTTTTTTCCCTAGGCAATCTTAAATCTACCATCAACAATACTAGTTAGCATCTAGTCTGGGTGTCCTAGAGAAACACTGTCATGAGGTCAGTTGTTCTAAGGCTCAAAGTCTCTTTTTTGGTCCCGATCATGATGTCATTGTTACAGGGATTCTCTAACGAAGAAATCCCCTCTCCTGATGCAGCTCAACAATGGTTCTACAGCCTGAGGAGGTACCAAGGGCTTTGCCACAATACAGTTCAGATCCCAGACAACATTTGGAAGGGTCTTCAGAAGCCATGTAGACCAACCTCCTCATGGTGAGAAAACTGAAGCCCTGGAAGGCTGGGAGACTTGCCCCACATCACAAAGGCAGTGTGTATCAGAGGTAGGATTGGAACCCAGGCCCTGAGGCTGGCAGGGCTAGTGTTCTCTCAAGTGCCCCCTGCTGCCTCCAAGGTCAAGCCCCTCTATCCACTGTGCCCAATCAACTCTTTGTATCACTATTAATAAACTGATGAACTAGAAATTATTAGAAAAATCAGTTGACAAGATGAAAGGGATTGGGCTGATGGCAACACAAAGTCACTGCCAAAAATGGGATGGGTGAGGATTCTGGGAAGATGGTGGAGTAGGTCAGAAAACTTTTGGCTCTCCAAATTTCCTCCACAAAAAAAAAAAACAGAATATAGCCAGAGCAGTGGAAATGAACACGGAGTAAAACAGTTGTCTTCCTAAGACAATCTAAGACAACGGTTCTCAACCTTCCTAATGGCCCGACCCTTTAATACTTGTATGTGGGCGTATCTGCATGTGGGCAGACCCACTTGGAGATGGATAGAGGAGCGGTGTCTTGGTTCCTTAAGACCGTCGAAAATATGTGTTTTCCGATGGTCTTAGGCAACCCCTGTGAAAGGGTCGTTCGACCCCCAAAGTGGTCGTGACCCACAGGTTGAGAACCACCGATCTAAGAAGACCCCCAAGAAAGACCCAAGGTTCAGCCTGAGTGCAAACACCACCAGGACTACTCCACAGAATCAACAAACAAGCCCTGGGGGCAACTGGGTTGGGAGACAACCTCAGCCTTAGAAACTTTCATCTCACAAACAATGTGGGGGTCTGAGAGTTGAGTAAAAGGCTGAAAGACTTTTCATTGTCGAGAGACACCAAGCCCAGCTATGCCGACCAGATGAGTCCAGGTTTGTGGTTTCAAGGAGAAGGAGCTAGCACACACTTGATGGGCTGTGGGCACCTGAAGGACAGCAGAGTCCCTGGTTTCAGTTTGGGCAGAGAGGAGAGCTGTAGTTTGCAGACACTGGAGGGACCTCAGGGAGTAAGATCAATTGTGTGACCTTGTGGCTGGGGTCCCTAGCTCCGACTTAGAAGTGGAGAGGAGAGCCCAAGGCTGGGCCCTGAGACAGACCTCAGAAAATAACAGTAAGAAGGATCTGATACTTGGAGCATCATGCCCTATACCTCAGGTCTGCAATTTGATTACACTAATAGCTGCTAAAGACAAACTAAAACAAAAACCAAATAAATAAAAATGAGTAAGCAAAAGAGAAAGAACCCAACCATATATAATTAATATGGGGATAGAGAAGATCTGGGTTCACATTCTAAGGAAGATAATGAAGCTTAAAAAGCCACTCCTTTTTCAATAAGAAACGTCAAATGATGCTAAGTACAAAGAGTTTTTTAGAAGAACTTAGAACTTTAAAAATCAAATAAGATAGAGGAAAAAAAATTTAAACTAAGAGCAATCCAAGAAAATCAAGAAAATTATGAAAAGAAAGTCAACCAACTTGAAATATAGAACCAAAAACTTAAGGAAGAAAATAAATCCTTGAAAACTAGA
This sequence comes from Pseudochirops cupreus, assembly GCA_028627135.1. Lineage (NCBI taxonomy): Eukaryota > Metazoa > Chordata > Mammalia > Diprotodontia > Pseudocheiridae > Pseudochirops > Pseudochirops cupreus. Next base: position 345,906,167 of record CM053581.1, read on the forward strand.
ATTGGGCAAGGGGAAGCTAATGCTATTCTAAGACACCAAGAAATCATAAAACAAAATCAGAAGAATGAAAAAATAAAAGAGAAAGTGAAACATTTCATCAGAAAAACAACTATCTGAAGAATAGATTGAGGAGAAATAATAAAAGAGATTATCAAGGAAAATTGTCCTGAAGTTCTAGAACAAGAAGGCAAAGCAGAAACAGAAAATAATGTACTGATCACCACCTAAAAGAGTTCCCAGGAGGAAAACTTAGAGGAATGTCATAGCCAAGTTTCAAAGTTCCCAAGTCAAGGAGAAAATATTGGAAGCAACAAGAAGAAAACAATTTAAATGTCATGGAGCTACAAAAAGGAATACATAATACCTGGCAGCTTCTATGTTAAAGAACCACAGGTCTTAGAATACTGTATTCCACAGAGCAAAAGAGCTGGAGTTATGACCAAGGGTAACTTACCCAGGAAAGTTAAATATAATCATGAATGGAAAAAAATGGACATTTAAAAAACTCAAAGTCTTTTAGATTTTTGTGACAAAAATCCCAGAACCTAAGTGAAAATCTATCATAAAACATCCAGGAAAAATATAAGATAAACATAATATATAAATATAAATATATATTTATATGTGACATTTATATATAAATTGTTTACTTCGTATTTGTGAAAATATTAGCAGTACTCTTATGACTGTCATCATTATTTGGGTAGACTGAAAGAAAGGCTTGGGCTGAGCTGAGTATGACTATGATGGGGTGAGTCTAAAAAAATAAAACTGCATGGGGGGAGAGAGTAATTATCTCACACAAATGAGGTGTAAGAGGAAAAACTGATATAGAAGAAACTAGTATGGGGGAGGGTGGGTAGCGCTGGAACCCTAGTCTCATCAGGAATGGATTAGAGAGGGAAATTCACATCCATTAATACACATATATGTATGCATGTACCTTCATATAAACATCTTCTAAATAAGAGTGCAAGGGGATAGGGTTGGGGGAGAGGATGAGGGAGGGACTTTTAGAGGGGTGGGTAGGGTTAAGGAACAGGAGGGCAAGGTAGTGGGTAGAAGTATAGCAGAAGAGTAAGGAGAGATAGGGTAAATAAAATAGGAAGGATAATGAGGAAAAATAGGAAAGAGGAAAATACACAAGTAATTGTAGCTTAGAATGTAAATGGAATGAATTTACCCATAAAACAGAAATGGATAGCAAATTAAAAATTATAATTCAACAATATGTTACTTTCAGGAAACATAAAAATGAGAGATACAAAGATAAAATATAAGTGCAGAAGGATTTATTACATAAAAAAAAGCAGGGATAGTAATCATGATCTCAGACAAAGTTAAAATTAAAACAGATGTAACCAGAAGTGAAAAATAGAGAAACTATACTATGTGTCAGCAATATTATTCAATATGTTTTAGACTATTTAAAATACCCAGACAGTATAAAATACCTAAGCATATATACACCTACCAAAACAGACCCAGGAACTATATGAACATAAATATAAAACACTTTTTATACAAATAAACTCAGATCTAAATAACTGAAGTAATATTTCTTGTTCATGGGTAGGTAAAGTCAATATATTTTTCAAATGACAATTTTATCTAATAAATCTACTTAATGTCATTCCAATTAAATTACTTAAAAATTATTTTACTTAGAAAAAATAATAATAACTAAGTTCATTTGGAAGAACAAAAGGTCAGGAACGTCAAAGAAACCAGGAAAAAGATATAAAGGAAATAGATTCAGCAGTATCACACCTTAATCCAGGGGTGGAGAACCTGCATCCTCGAGGCCACATGTGGCCTTCTAGGTGCTCAAGTGTCGTCCTTTGACTGAATCCAAACTTCACAGAACAAATTTCCTTAATAAAAGGATTTGTTCTGTAAAACTTGGACTCAGTCAAAAGCCTGCACCCAAGGATCTAGAATGACATATGTGGCCTCAAGGCCATAGGTTCCCCACCCCTACCTTAACCTGTATTATAAGGGAGAGCATTGCTGAAGTGTAAAAAAGATAATTTCTATTACTTTAAATTAAAATTTTCTTGTAAAAATAAAACCTATGTAGCCAAGAAGAGAAGAAATACAGAAAACTGAGAAAAAAACTTTCATAGACAATCTCTCAGATAGGATGTGATTGGTCGGAATATTGCCTTGGTGTAGGAAGTGACAAGCTGGTTGATTCAGAAAAACATGGGAAGCCTTGGACTTATGAAAGGAGATGCTATTCACTGTCAGAGAAACAAATGACAAGTGGAAATAAGCACAGTATGGTCTCACGTATATGTGTATGAGTGTATATGTGTATATAGGTATATGTTTGTGTGTCTCTCACACATACACACACACACACACACACACACACACGCACCCATCTCCACACTTAATTGTAGCCTTCTTTGGGAGAAGGGGGAGGGGGCAAAAAAGTTCAAACTGCCCAGGGGAGAACAGAAGCAAAGAAAGGTTGGACAGCTTTGGCAACAATCTGTAGGATTCGCAACATCAGTTTTCTTGAAATAGAAATGTATTGTTTTATATTGAACCCTCTCTTACAGTTTGCTGTCTATACAGCATTTTTTTCTTTATCATTTTGTATTTAAAATTTTTTAAAATTTACCCCCAAAATGAGATGAAAATTCAGCTCTTCATGGGTCTTAGCACCAGACTGAGGCCTCAAACCTTCCTACTAGAAAATAAAACCAATGCACTGTGTCTCCTTTTCTGGGGTGGGGGAGAACGACACAAGACAGGCCCCAAGGAGGAGCTTCTTGGACAACTGGAAGCTTCAGCCTATGACAAGGACACATTGGAATTCAAAAAGATTTCTGAAATTTTCATTTTATGTTTGTTCCAGAACTTTCCCAAGTGTTCCTAGTAAGTACATCTTCAAATGCACACTTGCAATCAGCAATTATAAAATAAACAGGTAATAAGCTGACCAAGTCTTTCAGAAGGATTTGCATTCTGAGAGTTAAAAGTTGGGCTCCACAACAAATATGGCAGAGAAAATGAAAAACAAAAGGCATTTTGACTATCAACTAAAACAGTGCATGTGGCTTAACACTTCCAAATTCAGAAAACAGCCTTTATAGCTACTGAAAAAAATGCTTCCTCTCCAAATAACACATTCCTTGATAAATCCAAAGGTCCCAGTTACTGGGCAAAGGACTGTGTTTAACAAAAACTTCTGGGGGAACTAGACAGCAGTCTGGCAGAAATTAGGTTTAGACCAGCACCTCACACTACACACCAAGAGAAACTCCCAGTGGACACCTATAGATCATGACCAGGAGCAACAAAGGAGCAACAAAGATCCTTCAGGATCCATGGGCAGGGGAAGGATTTATGAATAAATAAGTGCTAGAGAGGATCAAATAAGATGAAATGGATGATTTTTAATATATAAAATTTCAGTTTTTGGCACAAACAAATCTAACAGTAAAAATTAGAAGGGACATAGGCAACTGGGGGAAAAATTTTTTTGCCACAATTGTCTGTGACAAAGTTCTCATTTTAAAGATATAGAAGAAAGTGATCCAAAATTTTAAGACTAAGAAACATTCCCCAATAAATAAATGGTCAAGGATATGAACAGTCAATTGCAAAGAAAAATATCCAAGATATCAGCCATCATAAGGCAAAAATGCTCTAACACACATGACAAAATGCAGATTAAAATGACTTTGAGGTGCCACCTCATGCCCTCCAGATTGGCAACAATGACAAATGAGGGAAATGTCAAATGCTGTAGGAGCTTCAGGAAACAGGCACACCACTGCACAGCTGGTCCAGACATTGTGGAGGGCAATTTGGAACTATGCCCACAGAGTTACCAGACTGTGTATGCCCTCTGACCCAACTCTACCACAACCAGGCTGATACATACCCTGAAGAGATCAAAGAAAGAAAAAGAGGATCTAGACATGCAGAAATATTTAAAGCAGTTGTTTTAATGGCAGCAAAAAACTGGAAACCAAGGGAAAGTGCTACTGGAGAATGGGTAAACAAATTGTGGCACATGAATGTAATGAGATATTATCTCAGAAAAAGAAACAACGATGAAATGGGCAATTTCAAAGGAAACTGGTTAGACTTTTACAACCCGAGGCTAGTCAAAGTGAGAAGAACCAGAGGAACATGAAAGAGAAAAACAAGTCTGAAGACCTTGAGAATTCTGATCAATGAAATGCTAAGTCACAAGCTCCAAAGAGTGAAGATGAATCACATCGCTGACCTCTTGGCATGACTAACATGGGGATTTGTTCTGCTGGACAACACGGATACGTAAGGAGAGATCTGTTTTGGGTTGGGGGTTTTTTATTTGAAGGAACATGGCAGCAGGAGGGTCAGATTCATTTTAAAATTTTGTTATTTGAAAAATAGAGAAAAAGATTTTGAAAGAAAAATGATAAATTCCATGAGATTTACATTGCTAATCAGCTGCTAGTCATCATGTCAAGCAATGAGAACTGGACAGCATCTGCTAGGTAGGTTTTTACTCCAACATTGCCTGTCACTGTAAAACAAAACCAAGTCTCAGAATCGAGAGCTAGGAATGAGGGTGTTCAAAGTCACTGCATTCAGCGCCCTCATTTTACAGCTGAGGAAACAAGGCCCCAAAAGTTAAATGACCTGTTCAACATTACACAAGGAAGAAGCGCCGAACTGCTTCCTGTAGACAAATCCAGGGCAGTCACCACGAGGATGCCCTGAACTGCCACAGACAAATACCTTAAAGATAAAGAAATGAGAAAGGAAATGCTTTGGAACCAATACTTGAGACAAAGGAAAGTTATCGTTGTTCCACAGTGAGCCAAGTGACCCTGGGAAATCATCTGTACCTCTAGAAGATCAAACAAACGTATCATGAGGATAGGTACAAAGCATTTCGTTAAAAGTCATTTAAAATATGGTTTTAAAATGACAAAGAAGTTTCAGTCCATTTTTCAAAAATGGGCTTTATACTAGAAAGGACAGAAGAAAAGGGTAGAAGACACAACCGTCCATCAAAAGCAAGCCTAAGCATGGACAAAGGAGAACTTGCAGATTCAACTGCGGTCTGGCCGTCTTCCTCCAAAGCAAGCTCTCTAATCATCCCATCAGCATAGACACTGTTCACAGTGGCCACAAACACAAGTCAGGCCCACTGACTTCCTCATATTCCCCAGCCTGGTCCCCTACCAAAGACCTTTTCCCCCAGACCTGGCTCCACAAAGCATCTGGCCCATTTCATCATTGTTTCTTTTTCTGAGATAATATCTCATTACCAAAAAGCTGATGTCTTCTAAGAGTAACTGCCCTCATGGCTAAGACCATATAGAAGAAATGTTCTCATTCCAGGCTCTGAAGGCAATTCCAAAAGATGAACTGCTCCAAATACTCTGGACAGTGTCAAAGCTTTTATGGCTACTGTCCCACTTTTTCCCCCACCCCCCAAATCTAAATAATGCACACAGGGCTGCCATACAAAGATTTTTATTTCCCAAACAAATCCTTTTCCTCTACTCTCTCCTCACCCTCCAACATAACTCACCTTCATTCTTTCCTAACCTCACCTCTTGTCCTCCAGTGACCTTGTGCCCCCAGTGCCCCCATGCCATCATTAACATGGCAGCTCACTTAATAAGTTAAGAACTATTGCGGCTAGGTGGTGCAGTGAACAGAAGAGCACCAGCCCTGGAGTCCAGAGGACCTAAGTTCAAATCCAGCCTCAGAAACTTAACACTTACTAGCTGTGTGACCTTGGGCAAGTCACTTAACCCCAACTGTCCTATAGCCTTCCCCCCTCCAAAAAAAAAAAAGAAATATTTACCCACAGCAATCAAGAAATATGGGTCAATTGGGGTGGCTAGGTGGCACAGTGAATAGAGCGCTGGCTCTTGGAGTCGGGAAGACCTGAGTTCAAATCGGGCCTCAGACACTTAACACAGAAACTAGCCATGTGCCCTTGGGCAAGTCACTTAACCCCAATTGCCCTACCTTCTCCCCTCCAAAAAAAAAAAAAATAGCAAATAAAAAAAGAAATATGGGTCAATTAACATAACCAATCTCTGAACACTGCATCTATGAAATGTGGGGTATACAATGCCAGAGCCTACAGGAATTTGCTTAAATGGTTTTCTTTATTCCAAGGAAGTTGTGAATTAGAAGAAGGAAGAAGAAAAAAACCACACTTACATTTACTGATGGGGAGACAGATACCAATGGCTGTGCCATGGGGAAAATGTCTTCTTCCCTCCCTCCCCTATCTGCTCCAGAGGGACTGGAAACACCAACACCCTGAGGACCCCTGGGGAAAGTCAGGGTACTACTGGGTCTCCATGGCCACTCCCACCTCTCTCTGGGCCCTCATTTCCCCACATCCTCCTCTGAGGTCTTTTCAACTGTCGGAGGTTTGACATGATCACTGCCCAGCCTCCAGTCACATCTAGGCCTGCTCTCATGCTTGGGGACTTGAGATATTGGAGGAACTGCTGGTACCTGAAGCCCCCTGGCCTCCCACTTCAATGTGCATGATTTTCACTCCACCACAGTCCCTTTCAGGAGCAGGCCCATCTTAGACCTCACCATCCATCACCCAGATGACTGTGACTACTCTATGATCTCACTCTTTCAGATGATAATATTCCATCTTTTACCACCACCACCCCCCCCCACCTTCCCTCGCCCCCACTCCAACTTCTCACTAGCCAGCCCAGGGCCTTATTTCTTCTCCATTCCTATTCTTGACCTCCCAGTGGATCAGGAGAACCATACACTGTCCTCAGCACACAAGCCCTTAGCTCCTTGTTATGCCGATCCTCAACCCTGGATCAACCCCACCATCTGGTGTCCCAATCCTTCTCCCATGATGCTAAACAGATACTGGAAGCCATCCCAAGGTACCAAGTGGTACCCAAGGTACCCCCAAGTGGGCTGACTACAAATTTATGCTATTTAATCTCAACTGGGTCCTCCCTTCTACTTTTATTCTTCCTTCCATCACTATTCAAAATCTTCTCTCTCTCAGGCCCCTGAAACCACCACCACCACCAATTCCTTTTTCTCTTTTGGCAGGTTATATACCTCCTACTTGGCTGAGCAAATGAAGGTCATCTGTCAGCTCAATTTCCTTTCAATCTTCAGGAATGTCCTCTCAGGAAAAGGTCAGCCTCCCTACCTGTGCCCTTGATCTCTGGCAGGCTCCACCTTCCCTAGACTTTGCCATCCCTCTGGGTTATCTTCCTTTCACTACCAAGCTCTCAGAATTCTTGTCAAGCTTTCATTCCAGCCCAGTCACTAGGTAGTCCCTCCCAGGCCCACTGCTCCACACTACAGACAGCCTTTTTGAAGGTGACCAACTGTTTCTTTCTGGGAACTCCTAGATATCAAAGCCTTGTGTTTCTACACCATGTTCAGTTTCAAATGCATCCCTCCCAATATCCCCTGTCCCACCACCATTCCCTCATGACAAAAATTAAGAAAAGAAAAAGAAAAAAGTAAGCAAAACCAACAGATCACTTGCCTCTGCTGGTATCCATGATCCTCCAAAGCTAAAGCCCCCAGACTATCACCCCACTCCCACCTCTGGGAAAAGAGGGATGAGCCAAGCACCAAAGATCTCTTCAAGGCTAGATCCAAAGGCCTTTTCTCAGGCTTTCGCCTCCTTGGTCTCTCCAAGGTGACTTCCACAACAATGCTCTCTCCTGGCTCGATTCTCTGGCAGCTCCTTCTCAGGCTCTCTGACTCCAAATCGAGGTATGCTTCCACAGAACTGTGGTCATAACCACACCCTTCTCTCTCTCACACAACTACCCACTGGTGTCCAGCCCCTACCTACCCCTTGCCTGGATGACTGGTCTCTTGAAATCTCTGCCCTCTCTGGCCTATACTCTGCTCACCAGTTGCCAAAATCATCTCCCTAAGGTACAAATGAGAAGATTCCACAATCAGCATTCATGCCAAGCAGCCCAAGTTAAAGGATGCATTCCTCATGTCCTGTAATAATAAACTGTCTTCTTGGGCTTTACTTTCTAAAGTGATTTGTTTGGAAGTATCTGTTGTGTCAAAACAAAAATAAACCAATGAATGTATTTTAGTTAACTCACTTTACAGTGCCAGAAATAGTGAACTGTCTTCTGAGTTCAAGCATGCAGCTCACCAATGGCAGGCTTCATTCGCCATGGGCACCATCTGTCCAAATGGGGGAGCCCCAGTCAGACTCTGCTGGGGAGCACACACACTAGACACACCCCCAGAGGCTAGAGGAGCACAAGAGTCATTCTTCCTGTTGCCATCAACTTGACAACTCAAATGATTGGCATCTCCATGGCCTCCTTCCACGTCCAGGGTTTCGCTTCACAAACCCTGAGGCTCACAGGTCCATGCCCTTTTAGGTATGTAAACAATCCCTGCTAGAATCATTACCAGATGACTTTAACTGTGGAATGCACAGGGATTTCTTCATCAAAGAGTTGCTACTCCTCAGCGTTCTCTGACGCTCTATTTGGAAATAACCAAGCCAATCTCTCACTCGGGCATAGCTGGTCATGACCTGTATGATCTGTGTTCAGCCACAATGAAACCTAGTATCAGTCATGATGTGACCGGAGACGCAGTAAGGAGAAAGGAAGTTAAATGATACCGAATGGACTGAGCAAACTCTTAAAGTTAAGCAACTCCTGCATTCATTTCAAGGTTCCATCATAGCCTGGAATTGTCCCCGGACACATCAAAGACGTCCGGGGGACTCAAACTAAGCACTCAGGAAACATGTACCTTTAAGACAAAAGGAAAACAGAAGAAATGGCCAGCTCAGGAACAGACGCCCAGGCTCTCCCACTCAGGAACAGGCACTGGCCGTCTGTAACCTTGAACTCAGGTTTCTGGAACTCAGCTGGAAACATTCATTAACCACCTGAAAACTAATCCATCTCCCTCTCCCTATATGGACCATTCCGTCTGCATATCTCTTAACAAATGACAAATGGTGTGGCCTCTTAAACATTTCAGCTCGGGGGAGAATTGAACAAAGATTGCTGATACCTCTTCAGGAAACAAAGGGCCCAAGACTCCAGTTACAGCTGGTCCTCATCCGCTTCTGGAAGAGGAGAAAGATTACAAAGAGACTCACTCATGGATCTACTTCTCCGTCTTGGGTCACCCTCCCTCAGGTCATAAGCACCATCCACCTTAAGCCCCGTTTCCAAAGACTCCCAGGGAGGATTTCAGGTTCTAAAAGACTCTGGATAAGTGTTCCCTCCAAAGCACCACCCAAGGAGCCTTTGCCCATCCACCGGCCTCCTCTCTGCACTGGCAAAACCCTGCCAAGGAGTCTGCAGGCTTAGGAAGGAGTTTCTATTTGCACAGAAGAAAAGTTTACTATACTGAGTGAGGGGAAAAGTAAGTAAAGCCTGGCAAGAGTACAAGGACGAGTCTGATGGGGGATGTGAAGGCGGCCGGTGCTGCTCCCTACAATCTGCAGGAGGGGAGACGTGAGCTCCTCAGGAGATGCGCAAAGGGGGGAGTCGGGGGACAAAGGGTTGAAATGCTTTGGGCTGATCCAGGAAAACCCCCCCCAGAGAGGGGAAGGGGCCGGGGGCAGAAGGGGCAGCTCTCCTTGAGAGCCTGACTCACCTCCACTGGGCTGCCCTCCCTCAATCCCTCCACAGGCAGCACCCGCCCAAGTCATCCCCCAGCCCCAAGCCTGGATAATCCGAGGGGGGTCACTGCGAGTTTCTGGCCCACACCGGAGATGGAGCAAACACACTCCTGGGGGGAGCAGGGAGGAAATGGAGCTCCACTTGGACCGATCAAGGGGGCACCCTGGGAAAATGCCAGGGCTCTGAAAGGCTACCACTCAGTCCCTCCCCTGAGCCTTTCTCGGTGCCCTCCCGTCCCCACCAGACCCCTGGCTGACAGCGAGGGAAGCCTTTGCTCTCTCCCCTTCATGAGGACAGTGTGTCCCGAAAGGGAAAGGAACAAGGGGCTGCCACTAAAGCAGAATAACCCCAGGGGACCTGAAAATAAGCCCAGCTGCAGAAGGGCCCCGCCAGGCTCCCAGTGCAAGTCATTAATGATTCCAGCTTCCTGCCCTTCCCAAGAAGGCCCGTCCCAAGCAGCAGCGCTCTCCCCGAACCCCTCCCTCAGCTAAATCACCAGCCCAATGCCACCAACACACCCAGGCTCCTGCATCTCAAATCTGCCCCCCCCATATCTTCCTCTCCGGGCCTCTCAAGTGACTCCCACAAAGGCCCCCTTAGTCATTCCTGTGTGCGATGAGCTGTGTGCTCGCCAACAGCCCTTCTCCTCCCCTCCCCCCCTGAAGAATCCCAAGCACAAGCCGTAAGTTGTGGGGGGAAGAGGGGTTGTCACCTCTCATCTGCGCTGGCCTGTCCTGCTGGCGGACTTGTGCGTGTGCGTGTTCGGAGACAGGATACAGAGATAATCATTACATAATCAGTTACACATTATATGCCTTCACATATATAATCTCAGTGGCTATTCACGCACATGTCCGGGGTGTGCGTGAGCACGGGGTCAGTTACATGGCATTTACAGACACCGAGAGCACACACTCCAGCTATTAATACAGCTTTCACATTTAAACCATGACACTTTCCGTACAGAAAACACGAACGCGCGCACGCACACGCACACACACGCGCACACACACACACACACACACACGTACGTTACACGGCCACGCACACACCTCTCCGGCTCACCGAGGATGCTGCACAAACGTCGGCCCAACACGCGTCAACGTCCCGGCCCCCGTCCTGTCCCCCCTCCCCTCCGCCTGCCTCAGTTTCCCCACACAGTAGAATGCAGGGCCAGAGGCTCCCCGTGGTCGGGTCCGGGTCCGAGTCCGCACCTGCTCGGACACTTCCTTGGGACCCGCGAGGCTGCGGCCAAGGCGGTCCCTCTTAGCGAACCTTCGGGGAACGTCTCTTCCGGTCTCCCCTCCCCCCATCCCGTAGTAGGTGCTTAAGGAACCCAGAGCTCCCCCTCCCGCCCGCCGAGCCCCGCACACAGTAGGCGCTTAATAAACCTCACGAAAGAGAACTCCTCGCCTCCCCCGCTCCCCCCGCCCCCGCAAGCTGAACGGCCCCTCGGTGCCCCGCCCCCTCCCCCCTCGGTGCCCAGCCGCGGGCCGGCCCAGGGGAGATACCGCGCGCCGGGGCCAGAGCCGCTCTTCTCGTCCCGCTAGTAATCAACAGCCGCAGGCGCCCGCGGGCCGGCGACGTAAAGGAGCAGGGTTCAAGTCCCACCCCTGCGGCTGCCGGCCCGGGTGACCTTGGGCCAGTCCCGGCCCCGGCCCCGCGCTCGTGCCCGGGCTCCCCTCTCCCTCCCCCCAACGGTCCCCGGCCCGGCCCCGCCGCCTCGCCTCACCTTGGCCTCGGCCTGGGGCCGCAGACAGCCCGTCTCGGCCCGCTCCCTGCCTCCTCCCGGCCCCGCTCACGCTCAGACGGACGGACCGACCAACGGACCGACCGACGGACGGACAGACTGACGGACCAAGTGACTTCCCCGCCCGCCGCTGCCCAGCCCAGCCCCGGCCGGCCCTGCCTCCCGCCTGCCCGCTCCCCATTGGCCGCCCGCTCACGGGGCAACGCCCCCTCACGGCTCTGCCTCCTGTCATTGGGCGGGCAGCTCGGCGGGGGCCGAGGAAACCGAGGCCACGCCCCCGGCGCGCCAGAGGGAAACTGCCTTTGATTCCATTGGCTGGCTTCCCTGTCGATCGGAGCTGGTTGCTATTTAACCAGCAGGGGCGAGGGGCGGGGACGGAGATTGGTCAGTTTACGGTTTCTTCTGGGCTCCGAGCCCGGAGTCCGGAGTCCTCGGAGTCCTCGAGGCTGGGGACTGAGCGCTTGCCTACGACCCTGCGTCCGGGCGTCCCCGCCCTCCCGGGGCCTCAGCTTCCCCCTCTGTAAAAGGAGAGTGGGATGAGCTAGCTGGGCTCCCGGCCTTCTTCGCGGGCTGTGTGCGACCCCGACGTCGGGAGCCTTTCCAGCTGCGCGTGTCCCAGCAGGCGGTGGGCGGGGTCCGGGTGCCCACCACGGCGCCTGCCTTCCCTGCCTGTCTCATAGGCAACTGGCCTTGCACAAGCCCTCGAGGACCAGGGCTGCCTTTTGTCCCTTCTTGTGGCCCAGTGCCCAGCACATAGTAGGGCTTAATAAACGTGGGTTAATCGACTTATCTTAATCCACCACGCCTGGTGCATAGTAGGGGCTTCACAAATGTTGCCGGCTGGAGTTCTCTTTATCCCTCAGACCCAGCACATATATTAGGGGCGTAATAAAGTGTCACTCACTATGTGGGGATTTGTTTCCCTGGACTATGCAAGGACTCTGTTTTTCTCTTCTTTTTCTTCACTTCGGAAGAGAGGAAAGACAACAAGACTGCACCAACTTTTTTTTTTTAATGCAGAGGAATGAACAGAAGGGAGCCCAGAAATGACACAGAAAAGCAGGATTGTTCTTATTTACATTTACTGTGGCAGCCAGGGCATGCCACAGTGACCAGATCACCAGGTCTGGAGTAAGATTGGAGTTCAAATCCAGACTCAGACACTTACTAGCTGAGTGGCCCTGTGTAATGGTAATGGAATTTGGAGATGCCCCTGTATTGGCTTGGTTTTTGGGTTGAGTGTTAAAACCCAGAGCTTGTGAATCCCACTTGTGGGATGGACTTGTTGATGTGAAGAAAGAGGGCTAAACTGGGAGGTGCCGTGAAATGGGAGAGAGGCCCAAGCCTAGAAGAGGCCAGAAGGACTTTTGGGAGAGCAGTATCCAGTATCATGGAGCCTGAGTTGCTGAGAGAAAGACTGCTGAGAGCCTGTTGGAGCAGCCCAGGACTTTTAGAAACTGCTACTGGAAGCTGCCAAGAACTGAAGAGGCATGGCTGTGATGCTGGTATTTTGTCTGTCTGTTTTGATGTTGTTTTGCCAGATTCACCTGCTGGTGAAGGACAGTGTTGCTGTTGTAGAGGTCCTGGAACCTGGCTGTTGGTTCAGAAGCCCTGAAGGAGGATATTCCTGTTGTATGTTTGCAGAAATCCTGGAAGAGGGCCTTGCTGATGTTTTCAGGGGTTCTGGGACTGTTCTACAAGAAGAGAGTGAACTTGATGAGGACACTGGCTATGGCTTTGTTGAGCCTTGTCTCCCTAGGAACTGAGACTGCTGAGGGCTTGCCTCCAGTGAAGATGAAAGAAGGGCCTTTCCTTGGGTATTCAATGCTGAGATAATATCTTAATCTTGTAACTTAAGGGTGGATGGCCTTTTGTGCTCTCCTGCCCCTTTTGAGATTCAGGGGTGGGAAGCCTTTGAGTTTTTTGTGCTCTC
>CM053581.1:345920002-345936073 GCA_028627135.1 Pseudochirops cupreus
TTACTCTCCCAGATAGTCATCTCCTTGGGAGAGGGGCCCACCATTTGGAAGGTGGTTGGGCACCTGGTTAAGGGGGAGGTTAGCAGTACTGAGGAATAGAGTGGTTTTGTTTTTTTCTCTGTGAAAACATAATTAACCGATTGATTTTTGACCTCTCTTACAAAGTCATTTAACTGGCCCTGGCTCCTCTGCCGAGCACTACAGGGGGCTCTACTGAGAAAATCTTAATATTTGCTTTCAGGAAACTTGGAATCTTTTACTTTTGATCCTAGAATTTAGATCTATGAGGGATCTCAGCCATTGTCTAAATCATTCCTTTGATTATTGGGATGAAAAAGCCCAGAGAGAAGAGCAGTGGCTTCTCCAAGGTCAGAGGGGTCACAAGTAGGAAGAGTGGGGATTTGAACCTGGGGCTGTTTCTCCTCTCCTAATAGAGCAGCCTAGTGTTATTAGTCGTCATGAAATCCATGGTCAAGAATCTCATTTCTCCTGATAGGTGGAGGAGGACCACAAGGCCTTTCCCATGCCCTTCAGTTCCTCCGCCTCTGCCTGAAGTTCCCTGGAGTGCCATCTGACCTACTTATATGATCTAAGGGCTTTTGGGCCTCACCAGACTCTTCACTACTAGGTTTGGAGGATTCCTGGGCCTTTCTATCTGCCCTGCAGCAGAACTTTTCTTGTATGTGTTGTCTCTACCAATTAGAGTGGGAACTCTTTCAGGGCAGGGGCTGAGTCCTCTTGTCCATTGGCTTCCCCACTACTCAGTGCATCACTTGGTACTCATTGAGTTCCCATGGCCTGGAGCAGCTTCTTCTTTGGCCTAATGGGCTGGATAGAAGCCCTCCTCTACCCCCACTTCTTGCCCTGACCCCTTCTACACTTTCCAGTTTCCTAAGGGCTGTCCTTTTGATGCCTTCGAGGTGGATCATCATGACCCCAGTCACTGCCCTGCAAAGTCAGAGACAGCAAGGACCAAGGATTTCATTTGCCCTGAGACATCATCAGGTTCTCTTTAGTTGGATTTATTGGAGGCTTTCTTAATACTTTGCCCACTACTTTGCCCGACTCAGGAAAAAAGAAAGCCAAGTGTTGACTTGCCTGGCTTTCATTTTATTTCCCTCAGAGCCCACCCTGGCTTTGGTTTACAGTCCTCTCACTGTCCTAGGAAGAGCCCTTTCTTACTGATGGAGAGTGGCAGTGGCAGCACCTTCCCAAAGGGCCATAGGGCATCCTAGAATTGGCGATCGAGCCCCTGGGTCTGGAACTCATGTGGCAGAGCAGTGGGACCCTTTGCACTCTCTTCGTCTCAGTGACCTTATCAGTAAAATGGGACTAGGGTTTGCTCTCTCATCCTGGTGCTGTAAGTCCTACAGCCTGTGTGACTTTGGGCAGATTTCTTCTCTTAAGCTTTCTCATCCAGACTAGCCTGCCTCTACAGCCTCTTCTAACTCCAAGATTCTGCTGCCATATTTATGTTCTGTATTTCAAGGGGGAAAGGATGATAGACACGTCATCTCTCTGTGCCTGGCCTGGACTTGGCTTTTCTTTGGGCGAGATGGAAAGTGGCTGCCATCAGACCTTCTTTTGTGGTTGGTCTTTTTGGTAATGAGTCTGGTAGAGGAAGCTGCATCTCCACTCCCTCTTGGGCTAATTTGCTGGAGGGATGCCGATTCAAGGAGGGGGCAAAGGTCTGATTTCCCCACCTAGTTATTGCTCTCCTGGGATTTAATAATCTATTTATTTGATATCTCATTTAATATTTTCTGCTATCTCCCCCACTGAATCGTCCTTTGTACCCAAGAAAAACTGGGAAGCCAGACTCCTTGGATCTGGCAGTAGGGACAACCCCATTGGGGGCAGCTTGTCTGCTTTTAATCTCGTGTTTATTGGCACTGAGGCTGCCTGCTTCCACATTGGCTCCTGTCTCCTTCCCAGTGGACAAATGTTATAAACACTAGATTCTAGATCATGCCCCGGACTTGCATGTTCCTGCCTGATCCAGTGATCATCCAGAACATTGTTTCTTGGTATAAATGGATTCATGCACTTTCTTCTGGGCTGTGCCAATTGGCTCTCAACTGGGCCTCAGCATGCAGTGGGGGGTGGAAGGAATACAGATCTTAATATTTGCATAAGAGAAGGTAACTCTAAGACCAGTCACTCCCTAGATGTTACTTGAGGGGAACAGAGGCAGCTGGGAAAGGACTATGGACAAGTGGAAGGGACCCCACTGTCCTCCCTTGGCTGCCAGCCTTTCCCAAACAGGCTCATTAAGCTGGAGAGCTGCCCAGAAATAGGAATCTCCTGGGCCCAGGAAGGGAATTTGGGCACTACTTGCTTTCCCGTTTGCCAGACTAGGAGGATGCCTGGTTTGTGTGCTCAGTGCCAGCAAAGTCTTGTCTAGATGAATTCAGGTCCCAGTTAGGAATGACTTGTTCTCTCGGTCTCCTCCTATTAATAACTTGGCATTTTTCTCAAAGAGGGCTTTCCTGTGCCCTATTTCAGAGGAAACAGCACGGGTCTTTCCATGCCCGGGGTGCTGAGATTCACTCTGGGCAGTGAATGCATTTGGCCGAGAGTGACAAGGAATGCTGGGGTGGCCCTTGTCAGTTCACAAAGCAAGCTGGTCCCAACGGCCTGTGAGGTGACCAGGGCTGAAGGGTATTCATTCTGTGTCTCTGTCCCCTCAGTGCACATGCCTTGGATTAGATATTATGTTTGTTTTATGGATGACAAAATCTCTGAGATCCAGAGATAAGAAGTCACATGTCTATCCCATGTAAATGTTATTACAAATCCCCTCTGAAAACCCATTCTTGGGGAGGGGGGGCTGGTCGCCTGGCTGTGCAGATGAGAAGATGGTGACTTGGAGCGTTTCGTGCCTTGCCCGTTGGATCCAGGTCTTCTGAGTGCAGGGCCAGCAACCCTCCATGGCAACATGATGTTTTTGCCTACACCTAGCTGTTAATCAGTGAAAAGGAGGAAGCCGACTGTTTAGCAGCAGTTATATGAATTGTGAGGATGTCTGCCAGAAATGGTCACCCAGAATCAGAGTTAGAACTGAAAGGGATCTTAGAGATCATCTGGGCCAACCCTCCCATTTTAGAGATGGGGAAACTGAGGGCCCCAAGAGCTGGTCACCTGAGTAGTACACACTAGTAGTAGGTGACTCCAAGTTCAGCTCTTTCCACAGCAGCACACTCTTATTCCCCCTCTTCCATCTGTGCTAGGAAGTCTTCCTCTTAGGGACAGTGATGTAAGTGCTCTGTCCCATTCTCTGCTAGTGTGTTGTCATGGAAGAGATTGCAGTCACCTCCCTGCCCTGCTTCTTCTCTATTGAATGAGGGAGACCGATGATCAGGCCATCTGTCAGATCTTTCTGTGTCCTTGACTTTGTGATTTGGAGTGTGGATTCTGAATTCCGAAGACTTCAGGAGATGTTGTGCCCTGGTTGGGCCCCAGAGAGGAGCTGGGGGAGTGCTAGGGGTTTGTGGAAAAGTCCTGACAGAAGGTGGCTCTGCCTCTTTCCTGCCTCTGGGGCAGCTTAGGCAACTGAAAATAGGAAGAGAACCTGCAGTTCTTTGCCACCTGTGAGCTCTTTCTGTTGAAGACTCCTAGAGGATGGGACAAGGAGACGGGGCAAACAGCAGGCCGGTGGACAAAGGAAAGAAGGATTGGGGCGGGGCTTGTGTTTGGTTGCCCACGTGGCATGGCGATGCAGGAAGGGTGTCGGATCCATTACATGAGCTTAGGGATGAAGGAACTTGGCTTCTCCAACATGGAACCAGGCCTTTGGAGCAGACGCAAGACACCCGCCAGGCCCTGACTCTCTGGGCACAGCGCTTTTGTCCACTGCCACAGGAGTCTGGCGGGTCCTCAGATTTTGCGTTTTCCTTTTCTTCATTTTAATTCAGCAGACATTAGCAAAAGGGAAAAAGACCCAGTCCCTGCCCTCAGAGTGTTTATAGTCAAATGGGAGGTGAGAAATGGACAGTTCTTTAAGAATCAGTGACTTCCCTGGGGAGTGTCCACCCTCCACTCATATGGTTGGTGTTCTGTTAGAATCACTGTGGCCATCCTGGTGAGGAGCTGCCTCTCTTTGGTGAGGCTGGTCCTCCCCCAGGAGTACATGCAGACCATCGCTGCACACGTGTGTGAAGCCTTTGGAATCTGTTGAAACTCAGGGACCTCTCCTATCAGTTGGCCAGTCATAAGCATTTATTAAGATTCAGGCACTGTGCTAAGCTCTGGGGATACAAAAGGAAGCAAAAGACAGGCCCTGCCCCTCTCCCTGCGAGAGATGACATGAAACAACAAAAAGAAGGTGGGAGACAAAGGAGAGGGTCCCCAGAGGGCAGGTCCTGGCCTCTGGTAGGAGGGTGGGGTTTGAGCTGGGAGAGCATTCCAGGTGAAGGAGAGCCAGGGCAATGGCAGCAGTTGAGAGCTGGAGGGGCTCCTGAAAGGAACAGCCAGGATTGCAGAGGGGATGATGGGGAGGACAGTAGGGGCTTAGCCTTTCATCCAGCCTGGAGGTAATGGGTGAAATGGCCAGATCTGTGCATTAGGAAGACGATGTTCTCAGAAGACCGTTTAAAAACTCATAAACATAAAGTACCCAGGATTATAAAAGAGATGAAATCTTGAAATGAAGCTACCAAAATGTTCAAAAAACAAACCAAACCAGGGTCCTGGGCCTCAGCTTGGCTCAGCCTTGCAGAAGCTCAGGCTCTACTGGCAAGGCCTTTGAAAGTGCAGGGGCGCATCACTCACCGTGGTGCCATGATCAGGCAGCGAAGTCCAACTCTAGTGAAGAGACTGACAGAATTCCATGTCATGGAAGTTAAAATGTTGAGGCCTTGGAGAGACAGGAATGGTTTGTGCTATGAAGAGAGGGCAGAACTTCTTGCCCAGGGAAGGTGCCATGAGGATGTTTGTTGATTTGAGGCACTGGCCTGAGCTGAGATCTTAATTCCCCACCATGAAGGTGAGATCCTAGCCAGGGCCCAGCATCCTCCTGACCTCTGAGGACCCCTCAGGTCACTGAGGCAAGGACTTGGAGGGGACATTGAGGGTGTGCCTGGACTTCAGGTGGTGGCCTCTGCTGTTGCCCCCCATTTCTCCCTCAGGGTGCCTTGCTACGATCGCTGGACTTAGGTTTCTTCTTCTTATAATGATGGAGTTGGAAAATCTCGAGGACCTTTTCCAGCTCTGAGTCCACTAACCCTGCATCCCAAACTATCCTTATGCCTGGACCCGTGTGACAGCAGTCACCCCTTTTCCTAGGGCCCAGTTCAGCCACCCCCTTATCTCATCTCTGGAGGCTTCTCTTGTCTCCCTAGCCCCACTGGTCACAATTTCGATTTCGTGGTGAAATCTGGTGTCTGAAGCAGTTTCCCACCTCTGGGTGTCTTTAGTACTTTATGACCCTGAATTTCCTTAATGTGGGCAGATTGAGCTCCCTTTTTATTTAGTAGGTGGTCTTGGGGCATTCCTGTGGAGGGAGGACATCCCCCTCAGTCTAGGGAGGAGCCCGATGCGTTGGCTGAGGTAGTTTTTGGATGATGGACACACGGGCCCTCACCAGGCCTGCCTTCAGAGTCTTTTGACTTGGTGAGATCTCCCAAATCCTGGCACAGTGTTTGAAAACCCAGAGTTAGCTTAAGGCCTGAATCAGAAGAGGCGGTTTATGCACCCCCCAGGCCTCCTTGGGCCCAGGAAGCACATTGTCCTTGTGGTGCAGCATTGCTGCAGTAAATGTTGAAGAAGACTTGATTGGTTGGTTGAATGAAGGGAGAGTTTGTAGGACCAGAAATCGCTCCCACTTGGGCACGATGCTTCTGCTTAGCTGGAGTGAAGTACTGGAAAACCCACCCTGCTCTAAGGTTGAGCAATGATGCTGTGTTGTCTTGTGGAGATTCATAATGGTTGCATAATTCAGTGTTGGGGGAAATTTTCAATGTGGGGTTTGTAAGTCATTTTTGAGGAATTCGCAGAAGCAGAATGTTAAGGAAGCTGCCACCAGGGTGGCCTCAGCACTGAGGAGAGGTCCAGTCCAGCCAGTGGAGGAGAATGAAAGCTGTCAGGCCGGCTTCCCAGAGTTCCTTGGACATAGGCTTATGCAGCAGATTCCACTTCAGCTGAATCCCTGAAGGGACTGGGGAATCTGGAGAATCCACAGAGCGGCGGGCGTGGCAGGGTTCAGCCCCAGCATTCAGCAAACAGGGCCGCTGGGGTAGGCCATCACATGTTACTGTGCTCTTTGAAACTTGTGACCTTTAGAAAAATGCCCCAGCTATGGGGATTGCTGAAGAGAGACTGTGCTGGACGAGATCACTTTCTGAGATCACCTTCATCTTGAAATCCAAGACCTTTCCATGCAGCAGACCTTTCTTCCCAGTGGAAGAGTGAAGAAATAGGAAATGTGGAACATTCTATTTAGTATTGGCGAGGGCAGTAGGGTAGGCATAAATTGGTGTTGGGGGCAGCCTTCCTTGGCACTCTTCAGATCAATGGGTTTGAGTAACGACCAGTGAAGGACCTAAAAAGGCCTCCAAAAGGGTGAAGATGGTAACATGCCTGCTCTCTATCTGCTGGGCTGTGTGTGTAGGAAAGGGCTCACTCTGGCATCCTGGAGCCCTCCACAGGTGAAGGCTGCCCTGGGAACTGTTCAGCAGAACCGGGACACAGTGTGTGTAGCTTGAGGAATTCATTCATTCATTCATTGGACCTTGTGCACGTTTAGGCAGAAGCTTCTGTGGCCACCACTCTTACAGCCTTCAGAAATCCCCCCCAAGCTACTTTCCCAGCTTACTTTGTGGAGCTTCCACTTGAGCCCATCTTGGGGGGGGGCTCAGTTCTCATAGAGGAGCAGGTCACTCCTGCTCTCTATGTCAGAAGGAATGAAACCTCTGCACAGTCAGAAAACATTATAGGACATGTGCAAGAAATGAAGGCTCCTGTGTTCCTGGCGGTGTGAAGTTCTCACAGGTGGGGGGGGATCATGGAATTAGGACCTGAGCTGGGAGAGAAGACCCCCTGGTCACAGGGCTCAGCTCTAGACCCGCTCTCTTCCCTCTCTGAGCCCCAGGTTGGGGACAGGCCCATCCCTGGCCCTCTCACCTACAGCATTCTGTGCTTGGGATTTGTCTGCCCGGGGTGGGCCTCTGACTGTGGATCTTCCTCCCAGGCTGTTGTGAAGACCCTTTGCCAGCCCCTTTGATGCTCAGGAAATGGGGTCTGTCTGGCGTGATCAGTGACGTGCTCTTCTCCGCTGGGGTTTTCATAAAGCTGGAAAGGGTCCTTGACTCCAGCCCCCCACCCTGTCGTGTAGAAGAGCGGCTGAGGCCTGGGGAAGGACAGAAACATTTATTAAGTGTTTGTTGTGTGCTGGGCGCTGTGTTGAGCACTTTACGAATATTAACTCATTTGACCTTTAAGGAGGTATGGTCATTATTCCTGTTTTACAGCTGAGTGTGTGGGTGAGAAACCTCACTTACCCAAATCAAAGGAATGTAGAAGAGAACTTCGAGCAGACAGGAATTTTATTCTTTAAAAAAAAAAATACATACCCTGGGGCGGGGAGAGACCTCTCCCCGCCACATATCCGAAGAAGAAGAAAGAGAGAGCGAGCCCCTCCAGGTGCCCTCATTTTAAAACCCTGAGAGTCATAAAAAGTACATTCTTTAAAGTTCTATTGGAAGAGAGAGAGGGTATGGATTCCACGCAGGTAAAGTCAGAGGGTCTCTGACTTCTCATTGGAGGAGGGGCGGAGTCCCGTTTCAGCAGGAATTTAAACAAAGAAAAATTTCCCCCACCTGTCCCACTACAGGCGCACAGTCTTTACCAAACAACTCTCGTGGGATTCCTGTCTCCACCCCGAGCCGGTTCTGCTTCCCCCAACAAAAAGTCTCCCTTTTCCTACCGGCAGTCAAATGAGACTGGTCTACACTCTAAACAAAAGTTCTGATTTACATTCTAATACTGCCTTTGGAGAATCTCAACTTTAAAGGCTTCCCATTCATGAGGAAACTGAGGCAAGGCAGCACCTTCTCCAGGGCACCACTAGGAAGTGTCTGAGGCAGAATTCAGCCTCAGGACTTGGTGCGGCCAGGCCTGGGGCTCTTCTTGGGGTGCCCTGCCCGAGGTCGGGCCCAGAGACTCAGGGTGGTCTGGGTGGTCAGGTTTTTACCAATACTTTTTGTGCAAATTAAAAATGATTCATCTGACAAGCAAAGCAAAGTTATGGATCTTCTGGAAGGATGGTGAAGGTCGGCCTGCTCCCAGGGCAGCTCCTCCTGAGTTTTCCTTCCTAAGCTCATTATCTTTGTGGTCACAAACCTAAGGAATAAGTAAAGGAAACAGGGTCTGGGGAGGCTGCTATGGGATGGCCAGGTTGCAGAATCTCAAAACGAGGAACTGAGAGTGGCTCCTTTGGGTGTCATATGTGCCTTTGGCTGGGGGGGGACCATGGAGGGAGAGAAGTGAGACTTAGAGGAGGGTGGGGGGAGGGGCAGCAGCTGCATCTCTGGACGCATTCAGTAGAAGTGTGCCCCCTTGGGTAGGCAGTGTGTGTGTGTGTGTGTGTGTGTGTGTGTGTGTGTGTGTGTGTGTGTGTGCGTGTGCGTGCGCGCGCACACGCGCTGCAGGGGATGTGAAGACCTTGTGATGCATGCATAGTAACTGACTCTTTGCTTAACCCTGAGCTTTTCTCTGTGTTTAATAGCCTTGTCCTGACCCTATGGCCTATCCCCTCAAACCTGGCCTGCTGAAGCAGCAGCTGGATGGATGTGTAGGGAGCCCAAGCCCCCGCTCACATGTAGTGGTCCCCCAGGAAGCCTCCCCACTTTCTTTGAATTCCTTTCCACAGGCTTTAATGAGGGGTACAAGGAAATGGCACCTGCCCTTCAAGGTGCTTGGCCACAACAGCCTGTGTGTGGCCAGCCTTTTCTTCCCACTGCTGACCTCTTCCCAGAAACTCTGTTTGGGGGGTGGGCCTTCACTCCCCAGGCTCACCTCCCTGCCAGGTGTTTCCACCTCCCCCTTTTATGTTCTGTCTTTGCCTGTAGAGTGTAAGTTCCCTGAGGGCAGGTACTGGCTTTCTTTTTGCATACGTTTTTATACTCAGTGCTTGGCACACTGACTGGAACAAAGTAAGTGCTTTATGAATGGTTTTTGATGTGACCTAGAACATTAAACTGTAAACTCTATGTTATATACTTTTTCTGTAGCAGTTTCTTGGGCAGGACACAGGCTAGTTTGCTGTTAGTGGAAGGACAGAGTGGGACAGGGTCCCGCAGGGAAGGGATCTGTGGATCCCCCTGCACACAGGCTGACCCCAGAGGGAGCTGTGGTCTAGGCTGCCTGGGCCTCAGGAGCCCTTAGAGAGCCCTGGAGTGGAGCCCCAAGACACAGCCTTCCCAGAAGCATTGCTGATGGTGATTGGATTATCAGCCCTGAGCCAGGGTGAGCAGCCCTGGAACCTAAATGGGAAAACTATCATCCTGGATTTCAGTGTAACTGGTTCCCACTGCCATCTTGTGTGTCTTACTTTATTCATTGAAAGACGTTATCTCGAGAAGGGATCCCCAGGTTTCCCCAGACAGCCCGAGGTATGTGTGTGTGGGCGACATCCGTGATGCAAAGAGCAAGAGTCCGAACCCTCCCAGGGCATAGAGTTCTGGACTTGGGAGTCAGGAAGCCCCTAGGGTTGTTGTGGGGATCCTATGAGGTAACATGTAGCGTCTTCTCCCAGCCTAGAAGCGCTGTCTAGACTCTCCCTTCCCAGCCCCTCACCACCTCTGCTTCCAGCGTTCTGGGGATCTTGCCTGGTTCTCACTCTGATTTCTCATGAAGCCATGTAAGTCTCCTCAGCTTGAAGCTTATTCAGTTTCCTGTGCTTGTTTTCTCCCCTCCCCCACCCTTCCTTTTGTACTGTAAAGGCCCCTAGAAGAGGCGCTGTGCCCGTCCTTTATGGCCAGGCTCAGGGATCAGCAGGCCTTTACCTGTTTGCTGCTCTCTCTCTCTTTGTCTGGCCTTGTTCTGTCCACCTAGAGAGAGATTAGTGTTCCTTAGTGCATTTGAAAAGTCTCCTGCTTTGTGGACGCGGTGCCATTTTCCCAGAGGATGCCCTGGAGGCCGAGGATGGCTGGGTTTGAGCTTTTCCAGGAGTCTGTGTCCACGATAGGTGGGAGGGCTTAGGAGGGATTGCCGAGGCCCAGAAATGCCCAAGTACACACAACCAGAAAGTGGCAGAATTGGAATGTGTCATGGCCTTCTTTTCAGACGAGTCAGGTAATGTTGACTGAGTGAGATGGACAGCTCAGCACAGAAAGAGGAATGGATGTTCTGATTCTGAGTGACCGTGGGGCCAGGGAGAGTAGAGGAAGAGGAAGGGAGGAGAGAAGTCTGCCTCCTCTGCCTCTTCCTCCACCATTATTGGGTAAATGTGTCAGTGGGTGCACGTGGCAGGCTGTGCTCCAGGAGGGTCTTGTGGCTAGACTAGTCATTCCGAAATTAGTTCCAAATCAGTCATATTGTCAGAGTCCTGCCTGTGAGCCAACAATCTGCAGTAAGGTAGACTGGGCAGAGCCGCCCCCCATCAGTCCTCTCCAGGTCCCCTGGCCAGGCCTGCGAGAGGGCTGAGGGTGGTGCTGGTTAGCCTGGTTGGTGGCGCTCTTGTCTGTAGCCTGCATTTGGATTAGTGGGGCTGGGGAGACGTGAATGGCCTTACCTTGCTCAGGTTTGAGATGGTGACACTCTTGGGCAGGTCCCTGACCAGGTCTGAGCCTCAATTTCTTTAGCTGTACAATGGAGAGAATAACACTTGCGTTGTCTTCCTTGGGGACTCCCCCTTTCTGGGTCACAGTGTGGTTGTCTGTATAATGAGGGCTCGGGCAGGGATTGCCGAGGTCCCGAAACCTCTCTGGTTCTGCCTGCATTTCTCTGCCAGCTTATTCCTTGACCGCACCTTAGAATGCTCCTTGGCCCTGTTGTTCTGGTCACTCTCCCATTTCTGACTGCTCCTTGGGTCTCTTGTTTCCTTTGTCTGGACTTTGAAACATGGGTGCTCCCCAAAGGTTTTCTTCTTGGCTCTTAGCTTTTAGTCGTGTTCTCTCTCTCCCTCAGTGAATCTACCGTTCTTGGAATAGTTAACAATTAGAGATGATGCCCAGGTCTCTCTGTGTCTGTGGCTCTCTCCCCTTCTTTCCCCCCACCATTTCTGTCTCCCTCTCTTTCCTCCCTGCCCCTTTCTGTCTCTCTCTGTCTATCTCTCTTTCACCTTCCGCCATCTCTGTGTGTCTCTCTTGTCCGCCTGCCCCCCTGGGTTGGATATCTGCACCGGTCTTTCTGGCTCCTCAGACCCCACAGATCCTTTCGTTTTTCCCTGGGGCACCTTGATGCTGCTCCATCCTCTCCACCAACCTAGCTCTGGTCCTCAGCTCAGATGGCACTGTGCCACATGCCCACCACACACATCAGCCTTTCTAGGGAATGGCCTTGATTGTGCCGCCTGATTGCCCCGAGCCTCCCACAGCTTTTCATCGTTTCCTGCCCTCAGTACAGCTCTCAGGTCAGGCATCTGCAGCCTCATGTTCTTACTTTATGTCCTACTTGTTCTCTCCCTGGAGCCTCTGGGGAGCTGCTTGTGACCCTTTGACAAGTTTTAGGCCTCCCTACCTCAGACTCTTTGCTCAGGCTGTTCCCTTTGCCAGCGTGCCCTCCCTCATCATTGAAGTCATTTCTTCTTTTCAAGGGCCATCAGATATTCCCTCCTGTAACAGCTCTCTTTGTGAATCCCTCTTGCCCTTCCCTCAACTGGATGTGATCTTCCTGAGTTTGTCCCTAATATCAAACCTCTCGAGCCATCTGCTTTTTGTCCAGATCTCTTCCATCCTTTTAAAAAAACCCATAGGATGAGGTAGGGAAAGTGTAATACAGAAATATCTTGTAGAAGTGTCAGGGGTTAATGTAACAATAGTTATTACCCTGGAAGATTTTCTAGTAATAGTTGAACTTTTTAAAGACATGACACATTAGTTAAGCTTTCCTGTAACACTGAAGGCTTCTCTCTGGGGATGCCGAGTAGTTGGCTTGAATGGGAAGTCCAGTGGCCTGAGTCCTATATTAAAGCATGGCCTTGGCGGACTCATTCAGTCCTCTGGGCTGCAGGTTTTTGCCTATAAAACACGAGGGTTGAACTTGGTGAGTTCAAGGGGCTTTCCAGGCCTGCCATTTCAGGACCGAGTGATGAAATTGTTTGACTGATGGCTTTTTGTCCAGTGCTCTTGGAGGGGTGCTTTCCTGAAGCATGCTTTGGGTAGCCTGGGGAGACCAGCTGAAGACAGATGGGGAGGCCTTGTCTTAATAGATAGAGGAAAGCCAGATTGCTGCTAGTCACATCATAAATAACGGGAATGTTTTCTCCTCCACAGCTTCAGGAGCATTTCAGCGACTCAACGTGCTTCCACGACGCTTTGGTGAGTTGGGCCAGCTTGTGTTTGTGTTTCATGCTTTCTAGTCTAGCACCTTGAGTTGTCTGCCCTTCTTTAGCAATACGTGACAGCCTGTGTTCGCAAGGGAAATGGGAATGGTTTATGTAAGTCAGCCATCTGTCCCAGCATCTCACTGGATCCTGGAGGCGGCATGGTACAGGGAGTCAGAAGACGTGGGTTTGAATCCTACCTCTGGCACCCAGTAGCTGGGGGACCAGGAGCAAGTCCCTTTACCTTTGAGCCTCAGTTTACTCCCTATATTAGGAGGAGAGCACTTAAAAGTACTCTGGGAAGTGTATTGGGCTGGGGTGTGGTGTTGCCGGCAGAGACACTGAGGGATGGATTTAGCTGGCAGAACATTTCCAAACATTTGTGCTGTGCCTGCTATGTGCCCACTGCTGGGGCTACAGAGACTGAAAATGGTTCTGCCTCTGTTGAGGGCTTTGCAGGTGTTGGTGGTACCAGTTTCATGTTTGACGCTCTCAACGCCCTGTGGCATAGACAGTGCATGTGTTCTTGAGAGCCAGTGTGATGTGGTGCGGAGACCATGACCTTGGAGGCAAGAGAACTGGCTGCAGATCCTTCCTCCGCCACATCCTCATGCAGTGGAGGCAGGAAGGCCTTGTCCCCCCAGGGTTGGCTCAGGGACAATAAACATTGAAATGCTATAGAAACCAGAGTGGGGGATGGTGGATCTTCCAAGTTGACAGATGGGGTGATGAGCTCATTGGTGGCCAAAGCTGAGTTTCTTGACTTCCACTGGGCCAGTTCTCATCATGGCCATCATGCTGCCACCTGCCCTATGTGGGCCCTGTCAGTGCTTTGCCAAGAATCATCTTCCTCATCCTCAGGAAATACTCTTAGGATGTTATGGTGTTTCCCCGACGTTAGTGCATTAGGAACCAGCATCTTTCTTCTCAGGGGAGTGGGTTAGGATTTCATTAATTCATAGAGAGGCAGATGAGCATGTGAACTCCTGCCCTTTGAGGCTTCTCTTTCTAATTGTACTGGGGTCTTTTACTCATTTTGGACAAAGTAACCGAGAAGGCCAGCACTTTATGCTGATCTTCTCATTTTGACTGGGCCAGCTATAGGCCCGGTTGAGTCTCACCTCCCAGACCCCCTGACTCTTTATTAGTTGGCCTGGAAACTGGCTCCTTGTGGTGCTCAGGAAGCCAAAGTGCTTGTGGTGGGAGACTTTGCCAGTGGGCAAGTGGATTCCTTTGTTTTCATCCTTTACTGGTTTCAGAAGTGGAAATGCCTAGAGCCTGGGGCTCCTCTTAGTATTTTATCTTTGGGAAAATCACTGGATCCCTAGCACACTATGGAACTATTGTCCTTTCCCAGTGACAGTATAGTCCTGGTCCTTCCATGGTCCTAAAGCACAGACTTGGATATCCAGAGCTAGGGGTGGCAACAGAATTGGGTTTGGAATCTGGAGACCTGAGGTTTATCCCTGGTTTGGCTGCTTATTAATTCTGTGACCTTGGATAAGTCACCTGACTTCTTGGGAGCCTCATTTCTCTCATCTTTAAAATGGGCAGAATAACACTTGCCTCCCAGGATTGTCATGAGTATCAGATGATGAATTGTTTTAGAATTAGTTAATGACTACATCCCAGAGACATTTTAGAAGGTACTTGGTAACTCTCTAGGCTCCCATCTTCCTTGTTACCATCACCCTCATGGGATCCTTATTTGATGTAGGGGTTAAGCTTAGATGACCAAAGTCCCTGCCATCTCCAAGATCCAGGTCTGTCAGAGGATAGGGAATTCCATTTAATCAAAGAGAAAGGAGCTGTTGTTAATAATCATTTCCCTTTGCACTGTAACGGATAAATTAGTTCAATAATTAGACGATCTTAACCTGTTTCCCACTCCCATCACTCAGAGCACAGTTTCAGCTTTGCTTCAGAAGGTTCTCGCAGGTTTGTTGATCCCCTTGCTGCCGTGCTGGTTGGTGTACATGGAATGTCTCTCATACAATGTGGCACAAGAGCCTTGAGCGGCTGCTGCTGCTGCTGCTGGTAGCAGAGTCTCTCTTTTGGTTGCTTGTTCTTACTCTGTCTACTCTTTGAATCTCTGCTTGGGCCACTGCTCGCTGCCATGGTTTGTATACTGCTGCCCTTTCTGAGAAGCCAGTAACTATGTAATCAATGGCTGTGTTCAGGCTTTGCTCAAGGTCTTGGGGAGGATTAGGGTTAGGGCAAATCAGTAGGTATGACACTGGGCTGTTTCATAGAACTGGAGAGTCCTGAAGGAGAAAGGACTATATATGTGACCCCATTGCACCCACCCAAAGCCCATGGAGAGGGTCAACCATGGGTGACATGAAGTGTCATCTGTTCCACTTTTTGGACAGCTCTGATTCTTAGGGTGGTTTTTTTTTATATTGTGCCAAAATCTGTCTTCATAACTTCTCACTGGTCCAAGGTCCAACCTTCAGGGCCACATTAAACCAATCTCTCTTACCTTCCGTATTAAAACCCTCAAGTACTTGAATGTGGGGCTCCTACCGCAAGGTCTTCTCTTCCTAATGCTAACATTCCTAATCCCTCCATGTGATTCACTGTTGGCTGGCCCAGTTGAGAGGTCCTGTCACCCTTCCCAGATGTGTTACCCAGAGCTAGACATTGTTCTCCCCATGTGGTCCAAAGCCCTTTGAGCCGATCATCATTATCTGGCTACAGAATTTAGTCCTGCAGTTGCACAAACATCTGTAAAGGCCTACTGTGTGGAAGGCATGTGCACATGTCTGTAAATGGGCTGGGCAGATAGTAACATGCCAGACCTTTTACCAGACGATACTTTATTGCTACAGTGCCCTTATATGTTTGTGTGGCAAGTGAAACCAGTCCCATTGGTGTTAATTCCAAGGTGGTAATTATATGGGCTGCCCAAGGCTGGGAGCTGTCCAGTCATGGGCACTTGCACACTCTCTGCTTTATAGGCCCAGCTCATTCCCTTCTGCAGCCTCCTCATCTTGACCAGGAGAGAACCTGAGGTCCACTGAGGGCAAGGAATGTGCCTCAGGTAACCCAAGTAGTAAGTGTCCAGAGATGAATACAAGCTTAGATCACTGGCTCCAGGACTCGGGTTTGGAAGGGGCCTAGAGATCTTCCAGGCCAATCCCTTTATTTTACAGATAAAAAACAAACAAACAGAAGAGTAAAACCTTAAAATAGAGATTAGCCACTATTATTCTCAAAAATATCATAAAATCTGAAAGTCTGAGGCACTGTAAGACAGAAGAACAAATCTGCCCTCCAGAAGTCTCCCTTTTGGGGGTGGGGGTGGTTAGGGAGTGGGCAGGTTCGGAGAGCTTTGCCTTTTTTGAGCACATCAATTACTTGACAAATAATGTTAAAAGAGTGTGTTCTTCAAGGTTGGACCAATGAAGTAGATGACACGTCCCTTATACTGTAAAAATGACAACGTTTCTGGAAGGTCCTTAGAGACTCTGGAGGGAGGTGATGACAGCGAATCTTTTCCTCCACACATTTCTTTTTTTTTTTTTTTTTTTAATTAAATTCTTTATTAAATTTTTTTGAGTTACATCTTTTCTCCCCGTCTTTCCCCC
>CM053581.1:345936573-345967721 GCA_028627135.1 Pseudochirops cupreus
AAAAAAAACAAATTCTCTCAAGAAACTCCAAATAGCCTGCAAGCCACAAAGACATGATTTCCAAAAGGCCTTCTCCTTTACCAAAACTGAACCTTGGCTGTAGTTCTTCCGGATGGAGCTGCACAAAGAGCCAGCCAGGCTCTCCTATCTAGAAGAGGGGATCCACTCACTCCCCCAGAACACTTACCTTGTATATACAAACCCCTTTGCCATACAAATGTCTAAGACCAGTCCCAGACCCCTCAGAGATTACAACCTAAACTGGTCCAGAGAATGACACAAGTGCTCCAGACTTCCAAGGGGAAAAGTCATCCCTCCTCAGTAATCAAAGGGAAAGAAAACTGATGATTTCCACTAAGTGAAAGTAAAAAAGTTTTGCATGAACAAAATCAATGCAGGGAGGATAAGGAAACTTGTCACCTGGAAGACATAAAGTATCCCTGATCAAGGTCTGACACCCAAGATAAGGAGGAAAGTAACACCTGAGACCCTGAGGAATTTCCCAATAGATGGATGATCCAAGGACATGAAAAGTTCTTTATTTCCCACAAAATAATTATAAACCATCAATAATCGCATTAGTGATTACTACAAATCATTAAAAGAAATGCAAATTAAACCCTGAGAGATCACCTTACACTCAGCAAATTAGCAAAAATTATAAGAAACCATTAAAATTGGAGGGTCTATAGGAAGACAGGGGCACTAGTACACTGATGAAAATGTGAGCCATTCTAGAAGACAATTCCAAATCACACCTCCAAAAGATACTCGTCAATTGTTCACTCTTTGACCCAGAAATACCAATGCTGTGTCCTAAGAAAGTCAGAGATATTAGGAAAGCTCCCTCCACAGCAACACATTTTTGGTAGCAAAAATCTGGAAACAGATTGTGGCATGTGAATGAGATGGAATATTATACTGCCTTAAGAAAGGTGACTATAAAAAACTCAGAGGGGCATGGGAAGACAGAATGGAGTGAAGAGAACCAGAAAAAGAAGGCACAGGGTGTCCCCAAAGTCTTAGGGACAGTCCAAGTGATGAATTCAAGCTCTGACTCACTCACGGCTAAGGTCACTGCACTAAGACCACTCGGGCATCCTGGACATGACACCAAAAATGCCAACACAAAGAAAACTGCAATGAACCCTGATGCTGGGTAATGATTAAGACCAATCTTGAGTCCAGAGCAGAGACAGGGTTCATTACCTCGTCACACTCTTGGTTTTGGATAACCATTTTTTTTTGGTTACCAGGCAAGGCTGACTTTGGACAGCTAGGTGGTACCATCATACACAGAGCACCAGGCCTGGAGTCATGAAGACTCATCTGCCCGAGTTCAAATCCAGCCTCTGACACTTACTTGCTGGCTAGCTGTGTGACCCTGGCCAAATCACTTAACCCCTTTTACCTCAGTTTCCTCCTCTGTAAAATGAGTTGGAGAAAGAAATGGCAAACCACTTCAGTATCTCTGCCAGGAAAACCCCAAGAGGGGTTTACAGAGAGTCAGAAACAACTCAAATAGCTGAACAACAGCAAAAGCTGACTCGGTGGGGGAGTCTCTCTGCAGATGACTAAGAGAGAACAGGAGCCGCCAATTAAACTTAAAAGTAAAATTGTTTCAAAGAATAAAAGGGATAAATTCCGACTGGAGCCATTAGGAAAGGCTTTGCAGAGGAGACTGATAAGCAACCAGAGCATTGCAGGCAAAATGCTAGTGACCGAGTATTATCCACTGTCAATGGGCCCCTGGATCCCATCCAATGCAAGGCTCTGTTCTGGTATTTGTGAAAAGGAAGAAAAGTTCTTTTTCAATCATTTTATTGTGAACAGAAGATATGTCAAGAGAAGGGCATGGAGGGCAGCCTGGTCATTCCTGAGAATGAAGCAGAATCATCTTACGAGTGGATAGAGAAGGAAGATGAGGTGGGTGGCGATGATTTCACTGGCTTTGGGAAATGATACCTAGCCTCCTGAAAATCTCCCCTGGCTTAACTGGACAAGCTGTTCACCACTTTTAGTCCAAGACAGATGAAAACCCGGGAAGCTGATTAATGACTACATTTTATTCATGGAGAGGGAGAAGGGATCATTTTATTAATTACATCAAATAAGTTTGGTGCGTTTATGTAGCAGCATGTTTTCTCCAAAGAACACACTCATCCTCCCAACACCAGATGTAGGTGGCGGTACCAATAACCTTGTTTTTTGGGAGAAACTGAAATAAACCAAAAAAGGATTTTTTGGCTGCCAAAAGTAATCCATAAATTGAAGGAATGAGCTGTGCACTGAATCTTCTTTTTGATTCAATATAGAAAAAACTAATCTGAAAGATGTTTGAAGATCTCTCCTAATGAAAAGGTGGTAAATTAACAGAACTAGTCTCTGATTGGTTTAACATAAAATAAAAGCTATTCCAATGAAGTGCTGTGGTACCATTACAATGCAATGTTATAATACTGTTTTGGTGAGGAGGGATGGGAGAAGGGGAATCAGGACCCACGTCTGTGGGAGCTTCCATGCTTCTCCCATCACCAGTGCCATGAACACACTCAGCACTCAGCAAAATTTTCTGTTGAAGTTCACTCAGTCACAATTTTCCCTCCATCAAGAGAGTCGCAGCTGGTTTGTGCCAACCCCCCAGCTTGTGCCCTCTTCTTCTCAGGTTGAGAACATATTCCCCCAGCCCAAATTCCTGCCCTTATGCTATGAGATTTCACCATCCACCCTGACGCTCAACCCCTGCCCCCTGCCCTAACCTCTGGATTCCACAGGAGCTTTAAATCCCATGAAGACTCCTTCACTCGACTGCAGCCAAGCAAAGGAATGGTCTCTTCACCAGCCAGATTTCACCACTGCCCATGTCTACCATGCCATTAATCCAAAACTTCATTTCCCTCTCTGACCATGACCTAAGTAGGGCTCCATCTGTCCCCCTGCCTCACCCCTCCTAACCCTATTTTTTGCCTGTGTCAAGCCCACTCACTCTGTCCCTCAGTGTTTTCTCGGGTTATTATGCCAGTGTTGACTTTGCTTTCCTCTCTTTACAATCTCCCTTATAGGTCACAAATTCAGCTTTCACCGTCCTCTGCTCTTTAACCCTTCTCAGCCTTGTCCTTTCCCTCAATCCTGCTGACTGGGAGACGTCACGTGCCCTAACGTCAACGGACTCCTCGCTGCAATAAGGCAATCCTTTTATTGGTCCCCAGTGAATCCCTATCACAGTACCCAGAGAAGCTACTGGAGAGCTTCTCTTCTCTCCTCCAGCCCCCACATCTCTGCCACCACCCTCCTTCAATTGAGGATCCTGCCTCTTACTTTAAGAGAAAACTGAGACCCTTCACCATGATTCCCCTTAACTCGCTTAGCCAATCCTTTTACATGTGCCCTTCACCCCATTCCCTCTCATCTTCTCCAGTAGACTGCACCCTCAAATACTCCCCCATCATCTTTAACCTCTCCCTATCAAGTGACTACTTCCCTTCTTCCTTCAAAGATGTCCACCCCATGCTTATAAAACCTTCAGTAGACCCTGCCATCTCCTCAAGATAATAGGGAGTCACTAGAATTTACTGAGTAGAGGAGTGACACAGTCAGATATACACTTAAGGAAGATCACTTTGGTAGCAGGGGGTAGGCCCAACTAGAATGGGAAGAGATGATACTAGGAGGAAGCTGCATTTATCTAGGTAAGAGGGGAAGAGGGCCTGAATTAAAAAAAAAAAAGATTGGATGGGAGAGATCTTGAGGATGTAGACACAGCCACGTGTGGCATCTGACTGAGGATACAAACCAGCAGATAGAGAAAATGTAAGTGATCAAACAGAAACCCATTGGCTCAGCCTTTCAAGTGCTATGCCCTGGCCTTGACTTACCTTTCTGGCCTCCCTCACTTCCTACTCGTCCCCTCATACTCTACGATCCAGTCAAACAGGCCCCACCATCTTCTATCCTGTGCCTTGGCACTGGCCTGTCCTCCTTCCCCATCCCTGCTCATAAAATCCTCCGAGAACCACCTTCTAGCCAGGGCCTTTCCCGATCCCCTCAACTGCTCTTCCCTGCCTCCCTCCCAAACTCCCTTGGAGTTAAAATGATTTCTGTTCTTCAAATACTTATGTACTAACTTGCTTTCTTTCCTAATTGAATGTAAGTTATTCAGCTTCTATGGCAGCAAAGAACTAGCAACAAGGGAGATGGCTACTGAATGGGAAATGGTCAAACAAGCTGTGGTCCATGAATGTCATTGAACTGACTGTGCTGTCAGAAACTCTACTGATGATGAACACTGAGAAGCCTGGAAAGAGCTACACCAACTGATGCAGAGCCAGGAAAACACTACACACAATGACAACAACAATGAAAACAGAACAAATGGCCACAAAAGAATAAAAAAGATACACAAAATTACAAAGAACAAGGTGGGCCCTAAGGATGAGGCATGAGAAGACACCCCCAAGGTACGTTGCATTTAGTCTCATTTTGATTAGCTTTCATGAATTTTTTCTTTTTTTTTTTTTTGCTTTTTAAAAACAAATTATTTGTCATAAGGAGAAGAAAGAATGTTAGCTTCTTGCAGATAGGAACTGCTTTATTCTTTATATCCATACTACCAGCACTGAGCGCACAGGAGGTGCTATAAAAAAGGCTTCCTGGCCTTTTAAGACTGTGCATTGCCCAGACTTAACAATTTACGCAGCATATCTACTGAGCACTTTACAAAGAGCTCATGTGACCCTCACAACAACCATGGGAGGTAGGTGCTATTATTACCCTTCATTTTACAGACAAGGAAACTGAGGCAAAAGTTTAGTGACCTACTCATTAAGTGTCTGAGGCCAAATCTGAACTAAGATGTTTCTGGCTCCAGGACTAGCCTTCTGTCCCTGAAGAAAAGATCCTGCGTCAGACGACATGAGAGTCTGAGTCTGAGCTATACTTAATTGTCTAACTCTTCTGTGAAATTCCAGTGACAGATCAGAGCATCTCTCCAAAGGGAGTCCCATCATGGAATAATCCTCACATGCCTACCACTGCCCCAGCAAGAACAGGGACCCTGGGACAAAGTGTGGGCCATGCTGGGAACAGTCTGGAGCAGAACTAACCCTGTTTTCATGGGCAAACCCTCTCTAACCATCCTGTCTGTTTCTCCCACCCTCCACTCTCTGGCTTTATTCCATTCTCTCCCACCAGACACCTGAGAAGCAAAGTCTGAGCTGAGCTGCCCTGCCTGCACCCTGAGCATCTGCCGCATGGCACCTCTTCACTTTCCCAGCGGTTTCTAAGGCTTTTCTTTCTTTCCCCACTTTTTCCATTAGTTTTAGCTGATGCTTCAGGCATTATTCCCACCCCCTACAACTCTACCCCAACTTACTGCACAGTATTCATCTCATTACTGGCCTCAGCTTCCATTTCCTCTACACATCGTTTAAAAATCCTAAATTCCCTCCCTATTCACTCAGGTTTGTCTCACTGAACGATTCCTGTGCCCCTTCTCATTGAAGCTGTTTCCTGGTATTTTGATAATTTCATTCATTAATGTTTCCCCGATCAAATCTGAGGGAGACACTAGACTCCTCCCAGCTTTCCTCTCCTCATTATCTCCCTAGGGACAACCTGCAAAATTTCTGTTCATGTCACTCTTCCCCTTTAACAACTCTACTGGCTAGGGCCACCTAGGGCCCACCAAACTCTTAAGGCCTTTGGCTAACATTCAGAGAGCTAGCGCTCTCTCTCTCTCTCTCTCTCTCTCTCTCTCTCTCTCTCTCTCTCTCTCTCTTTCAATGCTCCAGTCAAACTCTGACCTCTTTTCTCCTGCCCCTGGGCTACTGACCACATTATTCCATTCCATTTCTGAGATTCTTTGATAGTTCTTCAGTAACAAGCACTGGGCATATATCCCCAGGGTCCAATATCAATAGGGGAAGTACAGAACAGAAAGTACCCTCTCTAAGTGTAGGGTGGGTGTGAGCAGGTTTCAACATAAGACCCAAGAACTTTGTGGCACAACAGGAAGACAAAAGGTCATCAGAGAAACTCTGAGAGAAAGAGAAGATGGGCCTGGCAAGCGGTGAGCCAGAGGGGGCAGGCAGAAGGCTGGGCCTGGGTCAGAAGATATGGAGGAAGGCCTCCCTCCCGCATGTGGCTGAAGCCTTTGAGGGAGAACCTAGGGGAGAACATCAACAGGAGATGTAGGGCATCAGTGAGCACAAAGGGATCTCAAAATCAGTGAAATCACTGACAGTAGTGGAAAGAGCTTAGAGAAGTATGGAGGGACCAATTTCTTGTCCCAAATGGTGCTGCTGGTGGAAAGTAAGCTTCTTGGGAGGAGGAGATGCCTGTTCTTGGTTCTACATCTGCAGGGCCAAGCAGAGTAGGGGCTTGTTCAATTGTGTACTCCACACTTTCTCCTCTGAGACATAAAAGATGCTGTTTAGAAGCTTCCCTTTCAGCTCTCCCAACTCTCTAGAGGAAAGAGAAGCAGGGGTCCCCTCTTCAAGAGGATCCCCTGAGTCCCTAGTCTCATTGCTAGCTAGCTATGTGTGACATCACCATTGTAGCCCCCCGTCCATTGGGGAGAAACTGGGCTGGGTGATCTGCAAGCTCAAACATTCAGAAGGCCAGAGCAAAGAATAGTGGGTACAAGCAAGGGAGAGGCCACCAGCTCCATGAACCTTTCCCCTCCCCTCCACTTGAGGACTTCAAGAAGAAGCTGTGTGATCCTTTATGGAAGATGTCATTGCTGAAGGTAAAGGGCTGAGAAGGGTCACATTGGTAGCCCTAGGGAGCTGGCTAACAGGAAAGGCCAACTAATGACAAAAAGCAAAGCAGGCACTGCCAAGACCGGCCTGAGGGCAGACAGGGAGATAAAGCATCAACAGTGGTCTTGGCCCAGTGTTGAGGCCCTGGCTTTTGTCCCGATTGTTCCAGCATGAAGCATTGTGGGTACAGACTGTCCCATCAGCTTCATCCTTTGTCTTCTGGTAGCCATTTTCTTAAGCCATGAGGCCTCTGCCTCTCAGAAGTTCATGAGATGCCCAAGGCCATTCCTGAGCCTCCTAGAGGTGATTGTGAAGAAGGGAGGCTGTGCTCTCAAGTCTTCAATGTAAAGAGGAAGTGACTCGGCACCCAGGGGATGGGGACAGAGACAGACACCTGGCTGCCTTCACTGGGGGACTGAAGGCTTTCCCAGAGTCATTAGCCTTTCTTCCAAGCATGGCCTGTCTCTTGGGCTTCCCACCCTCCACCAGTAAGGATGATAAAATCTGAGGTTGGAGAGTAACTAACTAGAACTCTAACCCGTGGCTAGTCTAATCTCATTTTACAGAGAAGAAAACTGAGGCCAGAGAGAGGGTCCAGGGCTTTCATACTAACTTCCTATCTGCTAAACAAGAACAGTCACTGACTAGGGGGTTTCTAATGTTGCAATCAGTACTATTCCAGTTGGAGAAATACTCTTAGATATTCTAAGTAGGATATCTGAGCTCTAATGAATTAAAACTTTGAGGTGTGTGTGTGTGTGTGTGTGTGTGTGTGTGTGTGTGTGTGTGTGTGTGTGAAAGAAGGAAGAAGTGATTTACAGAAATATTATGACACCATGGCAACAGAAACCAGGGAAGAAACGCCACTTGCAAAGAGCTGTTTAAAAATAAACCGGATACTAAAACAT
Organism: Pseudochirops cupreus; assembly: GCA_028627135.1. Taxonomy (NCBI): domain Eukaryota; kingdom Metazoa; phylum Chordata; class Mammalia; order Diprotodontia; family Pseudocheiridae; genus Pseudochirops; species Pseudochirops cupreus. The sequence continues at coordinate 345,944,240 of CM053581.1, forward strand.
CAATATTGAACTACAATGACTCACGCTGTCCTCCTCCAATACGGCTTAGAGAACAGCCAGTTCTTTCACACACTTGTCTTCAGGGTTTTCCCCTGCTGGACAAGTGTGAGACAAGGGAAAGGCAAAGGCAGCTTTGAGATTTTTTTTCTCCCTTAAAAAAGTCAAGCAGACAGTGGTGACTAAGACCTTGTATGCCCAAGAGGAAGGAGGAAAGGCTGGGGCTAAGGGAAAGCCTGGGATCCGGGCATGGTCACAGGGCAAATGCCAGGCTGCCTTTGGAGCACACGCTCCCAGAAAGCTCAAACAGGACTTTCAAATCTCAACTGCTGAACCTGGAGGGTTTCTTCACTGTCATTCAGGCCAACTCCCACATTTTGCAAAGGTGAAAGCAGAAGCAGAGAGATGGGCAAGGGCCACACAGCCAGGAAGTAGCAGAGGCCTGCCTTAAAACACAGTCTCCATATACCAAGTCCAGAGCTCAGTGCCAGGCTTCCTGACAGCTGTTCAAAACTCAACTGGCCTCCACCACGGGCAAAGATAGTATCTTCTATACCTTCCTCTGTTATCTACTCCACAGGCAGTCTTCAGGAAAGCCAGTGGGAAAGCAGCAAAGCCCAATCTTCAAATTCTGAGTGTGCCTGCCCTGTTCTGACCTCCCTGGACCCCATCTGAGCCTGGAGCGGAGGAGGGGACAGATGACTTCCAGTGTTTCTTCCACTTGAGACATTTCCATGAGGTATGCTAACAGTCTGCATGTTTATACAGTTTTAGAATAAAAACAGATATGTGGACCAATAGCAAATTATAACCCTGACTCCCAGACTATTCGGTCTCTTCAGGCCTGATTCCTCAAGGGAAGGGAATCTGGGGCTTTTCATCTAGGTCTTCATAGTTGAGCGGCCTCTTTCAACAGAACCAGAGGTGACCTGAGCTGCCCCTAGTGTAGCCACATCCCTTCTCCAGGTTCTTAAGCAGCAACCTGAGGACACAAGCTTCCTTCCTGGAGCTCTGTGCCACTGACTCTTAGCAGGGGACGCTGAACACAGGAGGTACTCCATCGGGGTTGGATTCATAACAATAATGATTTCTGGGAAGAAGTTAGAGGCAACCCAGCTCTAGGCTCCTTCCAGGGCTTCCTCAAATGGCTGTGGCCAACCTGGGCTCCAGATACTTTCCAGAAATCATCGGAGGCCAAGCCTAGATTAACACTATTTACTGGTTAATCTAGAGGGTGGGAACCTTCAGCCTGGTTTGGATTCAGTCAAAGAGCCGCACTTGATGAACTAGAGGGCCACGTGTGGCCTCAAAGCCATGGGTTCTCCATCCCTGGAATCCTTTTCATCACATTTTACATCTCACTCCAACTGTAATGCATGCATGGGGGTGAAAAAGAAGGCGCTTCCTGACATCCCACAAGAAAGAATCTGACCAAAGATTTTTCATTTAGAACATCTCCTCCTGGCCCACTGAGTCTAACAATAACTCCATTGTATTTGGAAACCACTGGTAGAAAAACAAAAGGTATCAACGAAACTTTGGTCCAGACTAGCCAGGAACCTCAAGGATTTGCATTGAAACCAATGTCAAAGGAGAGAGTGGAGAGGGTTAAGAGGCCATCCCTTCTCTCAAACATAACAGCTTCACTGAAAGAGAAAGCACACAGAAGCCATGCTTCCAATATTTCAGCGACAATATTTTCTTGTCCCAAATGGTGCTGCTGGTGTAAGGTAAGCTTCTTGGGAGGAGATGCCTGTTCTTGGTTCTACATCTGCAGGGCCAAGCAGAGTAGGGGCTTGTTCAATTGTGTACTCCACACTTTCTCCTCTGAGACACAAAAGATGCTGTTTAGAAGCTTCCCTTTCAGCTCTCCCAATTCTCTAGAGGAAAGAGAAGCAGGGGTCCCCTCTTCAAGAGGATCCCCTGAGAAACCAGCCTGCAAAACTGGGCTGGAGAAGTGGACGGGAGGGTGGAGGGCAAGAGACAAGATCAAAAAGGTTTATGTGGCCAGCCTTAAAATAACCCTGAAGTTCTACATGTGGTATCTGCTGAACCCTAATCATTCTATGAAAGACGAAATGTCTCAGGCAGCTCTGGGGCCCATTTTAAAGATGGGAAAACCTGAGGAAATAACTGGTTTGGTTTACTACTGGTTTACTGCTGGTTCTATCCAGGGAGGCTGCAGACAGGCAACACAAAGATGAAAAGCTCCAGATTCCCTTCCCTCATGGAATCAAACCTGGAAAGGCCGGATGTTCTGGAAGCTTAGGTCACATTTTGCTACTTCAATTCAACAAAAACATTTTCTAAGCAGCTATTACAAGCAGAGCCCTGGGCCAGTGGCGGGGGCTGGGCCAGCTACAGAGGAGATGATGGCATCATTTGTGTGACACTTTAAGTTATAATTATCTCATTTTGTCCTGAAGGTAGATGCTGTTATTTTCATTTCACAAATGGGGAAACTGAGGCAGAGAATGGCTAAGTGACCTGCTTAGGGTCACAAAGCTAGTAAGCATCTGAGGCCACATGTGAACTCAGGTCTTCCTGACTCCAGACTCAGTGCTCTATCTGCTGGGCCATCCATCTCCCCGTCTCTAGAAAAACCAACCAGGCCAAGTAGAGGCGCAGGCTCTAGGAGCAAGTACTTTGCAACATCAACCATCATACAAGTGTAGACATGGTAAAGTGAGGTTGAAGGAAGCAACAGGCTAATTAAAGGGCACAAAATGAGGTGGGTTTTAAAGGCCTAGGGAGCAAGGCATTGCAGGCCTAGGGAACGAGAGGAGGCAAGGGTGCAAAAAGGGAGGGGGGCCCCCGAGTCTGATTCGGCTAGCGCACAAAATGTGGCACTAAAAGAGGAAGAACCTGAGTCCCTCACTCAGGCATCCCCTGCACTCAGGATCCTTCACTCTCAGCCATCCTCTGAAATAAGGATCCTTCACTCTCAGGACCCTTGGCTCTCAGAGCTGGCAAAACTAGGTCTGGCGAGGCTCTCAGGCCTGACTTCCAGATCTATCGCTAGGTAAATCACTCAGACTTTGGCCAAGATGCCTCAGTCTCAGGGATGTTTCTTCCTCTGTAAGATGAGCACCTTGGACCAGATGGCCTTTGAAAGTCTGTCATGGTCACTGATGGGTTTCATGTAATGGACAGCTGTCAGGTAGAGGCCAGCCCTGCAAGACAACTTTCACATTAACATTTTCTTTTAATCGTCTTGTTGCCAAGCACTCTGGGAACTTAGTGGAGATTTGGGACAAAGACTGTTTTTTTTTGCCCAAGGTTAATTCTGAGCTAATGATCCCTAGCTTACCAAGAGAAAATGTGTCTTTAAAAGAGACTCCAAGTACTTCTTTTCAGGTCTGATATTAAATGAGATGAAGCACAAAGCTTAAATAAACACAGCAGGAAAAGGAAAAATTGATTGCTTTTATGGGACCCACTGTCAATGGGGCACAAAGGAGAGCCAGCCTCCAATGGCAGAAATTGTTAGATCCAAGGTGAAAAGCCACGGGTTCGAGGACAGACTCTGCCACATGTGGCCTTGGGCAGGATCACTTCATCTCAGAGCCCCAATTTCTCCAACTTTAAAAAGGGGATAATGGCACCTCCATGCAACCTCCTCTGATGTCACAGTGAAGATGAGTAAGATAATCTTTGTCTAACATCCGTCTACAGTAAAATGCTTGAAAGGTATAAGTCATTCAAGTAAGATTTGGCTGCTTTATCACAGCATAGAGAAAACCCTGAATCCTCGAAGGTCCCACCAAGACACAAAGGTTTCACAGACAGCGCCCATGGCACAGCGATGGCCATCATCCTAAAACCAACCTTGACAGGAGATAAGCAGAGACATTCTGCACCAGGTGGGCCAGAGCTGAAGAACTTTTCAGCCACATCAATTCTCAAAATTTATCTGTCCATGGGGCCTGCAAACTGCACAGATGAGGAAACACCTGCAACCATGAAGTAAGTGCTGATCCTCCTTACTGCTTTTGTGCTCATCTTTTCTTCAGCAGATTTCAGCTCAGGGCTGCGTTGCTATGACTCCAAAGGACGATACCAGTGCTACTGGGCCCTGGATGAAGAAGTGAGAAGGAAGCTGCCCCAAAGTACCCGCAAAAGTAACATCAGGGTGGCGCAGTGAATAGAGCACCGGCTCTGGAGTCGGAGTTGAAATCTGGCCTCAGACACTTGACACATTTCCTATCCGTGTGACTTTGGGTAAGTCACTTAACCCCAAATGTCCTCCAAAAAGCAAAAAAACAAAAAAAAAGTAACCTCAGCACAGACAGGCCAAAAGATGATCTACCCACATCGCTCTGAGTTCTTCAGCTGGCCTTCTGTGCTCAGGGAGCTTTTCATTCCGTGTATTTTGGAGGCCATGAGGATTCAGTTTGGCAACAGCTACTCAAGATGTCCTTAGATTTTTATGAGTCGATATCATGCCCAAGAGTTGTGGGCCACAGTGTTGTCTGTGCTGAGACTTTGGTTCCAGGACAGCTGATATGGAGAATTCTCCAGGCTCTTTGGAGATTTTGGGAATGAGGAACAGTCAACTGGTAAGTCTATAAAGGCTGGCGGGCTTGTGGTAGTGAGTTCCTGTCATTTGGTCAAGTGTGCATTGGTACGTGGGAGGACCCCAGCAGTGATGTGTTGCAGAGGGTCTCCCATTTCTTTGGCAAATCATAATCGGTCAAGAAATGGGAGCTTGGATGAATTATCATTCTATCACTTTACCTCTCGAGGCTTCCTTGGGGAGGAAGACCTTAAAAATGACAACTTTAAAGTCCCAGTCGCTCTGACTGCTATTGAAGACAATGTCATAGTGGGGCCCTATCCATAGGCAAATTCATTTTTATTGTTTATTACTTGGGGAGGAGGGGGAAATCCATTTCCATTTGGTTTGAAGCTGTCCTAAAAATGTTCAAAATCTCATGAATTCTGATAGATGACAATATTCTTGTAATGGCGGTAAAAATGTGGTAAGGTCGCAAGGACCATGGAGACACTGTCTCCAGGTCATTTGGGGGTCACTAATGCTTGGCTGTACCAAAGATCACACTTGGGATCCAGACCGGAAAGGGACCTTAGTGCTGATCTGCCCCAACCTTCCCCTGTGGGTCTTACAAATGGGGAAACTGAGGGGCAGAAAGGCGAGTGACTTGTCTGTAGGGAGGTGCTGTCATTATTCCCACTTTACAGATGAGGAAACTGAGGCAGAGAGGCTAAGTCTCTTGCCCAGGGTCACAAAGGTAAGAAACTATTTGAAGCCAAATTTGAACTTACAACTCTCTAACTCCAGGCCCAGCGCTCTCTCCACTGAGCCCTCTGACTCTAATGGAAAAGCCCACGAAGGACCATGAGAACAGAAAACAAAACCTATTTTCTCCTTCAAGAGAGAAAGCTAAGGAACAATGAGGCCTGAATACTGCAGACCCACTGTCTTTGTTATAAGAAGGAAGGGGCTCAGACAATGCCCCTGCAGCAGCAGCAGCATGGCTCATATGTGTCCTGGGGCTCTGCTGACCTCCCTCATGTCAGGGCCCAGGCCACCTCAAATCTGACCTCTTGTGTAAGTAACTGCTGTACAGCATGCACTCTCAAAAGTGCCACAATCACTTCTGCTGAAGGTGAGAGGAACACTGTTCTCAAAAATACCCAACACTGCTGGCAAGTGTTTCATCACTCCCTGCTTCTATTACTCAGGAAGGAGCAGAAGGAAAGCTAGCAAAGCTGACAGGGGTCTTACACGACCATCCAACCCTTTCCTTTTAAAGATGAGGAAATGGAAGATCAGGAAGGCCACTTGACTGGGCATCCAAGGCCACCCAGCGAGCAGGGCTGGCAATTGAACACGGCCTCCCGCTTCCAAGAACTAGGCTTAGTGGCTCAGCACTGTCAGGACTATGTACCCAGACACACAGATATATAATATATATTTTGATCACCAACAGACTAGGTATTGAAAGAATATGAAAGTGATCTCTGTGATAATGCAGGAACCAGTCATGAAAGCCAACTCCTTACCAAATGAGAACTGCATTCTCTGACAACGCCCTCTGCCCTTTTCCCCTCCCTCCTTCCTACCAAGTTTCTGGGTGCTCCAATTAATCTGGCATGCTAGCAGAGGCAGCTCTAAAGATACCTTGAGGACCACCGGCAAGACACCTTCTGACCAGCAAGACCCCTTCTTCTATTACCAAGCGCTTTACCCACACATTGGATGAGAGGGTGGGTTCATCCAGGCCATCTGGGGCCACAGACCCTGGGGCGGGAGAGATTTGGAACTCAAGATTAACCTCTTCTCCTCTTGAGACAAAGAAACTGAGGCACATGGAGAGGGAGGGTCTGCCCAATGCTCCTCGAACTACACAGGATCCTGGAGACAAATCAACCAGTTTATACCAAATGAGGCAGATGGAAACCACATCTCCCTCCGCCTCCCACTTCCCCTCTGCTAAGGTGAACAAAGCAAGCACAAATACTTTCAGATGAGGGGAGAGAAAAGCTGGGCCGTCCTCAGCTTCTTCATGAAAAAAAGGAGTTTGCAGGGCCTCTGATAGCATATTCCCGAGGTCAAACAAACAAAAGACGTGCTGTTAGAGAGGCAGGGCAGACGCAGGGGCAGGGGCAAGGGCAGAGGCAGAGGCAGGGGTAGGGGCAGGGGCAGGGGCAGAGGCAGGGTGTCCAGGCAGGGCTCCGGCCAGCCTGGCGCCAGGGCCTCTGCGGCACCCATGGCCAGGAATCTTGTTTCCCATCCTCTGTCCTCCGATTCACAGTCTTGGGCACACGACCCCACTGAGTTCCCAAAATGACATGTGAGCACTGGCTAAACTGTCACCTGGAAGAGTCCCGATGTACCATGAAGGCCAAGAAAGGCTAAGTGAGTGGAAGTCTAGGCCATGTTAACTGGAGACAAGAATAGGAAGACCTCCTCCAGAAGACCCAGGAATAAAAAACCTGTCTGAGTGACACAGAGGGTCACAGACTGGGAGCGTGGGACTTGGTCAAAGGGCCCAGGGTGGAATCTGAACCCAGCCTAATACCCAGAGTGCCCTGATGCCCATCTGGGGGGCTGTGAGAGAGGAGGGAGAGAAGTAGCATTTACATGGCACCTCCCATGGGCCGGGCACTGCGCCATGCGCTTTACAAATATCATCTCATTCCATCCTCACAATCCCCATTTTATAGCTAACAACACTGAGGAGAACAGAAGTAAAAGGGCTCACCCAGGCTCCCACAGCTGCCAAGTGTCTGAGGGCAGGTCTTGCTAACCCCAATACTGGCACCGTGCCAACTGTACCACCTGGACCCAGGGCTCAGGTAAAACAACTTGCTCAGAATTCTGGCTGTGGGGCCAACATCCAGGGGCCTGATTCAGAGGGAGCTCCCTATTCCTGGGCTCCTCAGAGGGGATGCTTCCATTTAGAGCTGATCTATGTCAGATGCCCGCCCCCCTCTGAGGCACCGTGGGGCCCACGACCCTCCTGAATTGGGGAAGAGTAAACAAAGTCAATAAAAACAACAAAACACAGATAATGCTACAATGCGGTTTTCCGAGTCACTACGTGGCCCTGCTTCTGTGCGCTGGGAGGCCCTTTCAGCCCAGAGCCCCCACGGCTAGACAGCAAACAGCGGCCACAGCTTTGATCTCCGTCACTGGATCCAATGCAGCTCGGTTCATGGTCTCCAAACTGGAGACTCCATAAAACACAGCAGATTTCTAAGGTCTGCCATGGATACTTGCTCACTCGAGTACGTTACCCAATTCCTTTCAAGGAGTATGAGTCGATTCCATGGGAAACAGTGAATTCATCATGCCATGCTAGCGCGTGATGGGGAATCTCTGGATGAAGGACATGTGACTAGAAGGGCCCCCATAACAAGTCGGGGCCCAATGGAGGCATGAGCAATCGCAGAAGTGAGAGGCAGCAGGCCCAGAGCCACGACTGCCAAGGGGCCTTGCAGGAGATCTGCACAAAATACCCACAGATTAGGCTGTGGTTAATCCAGGATTAATTCAGGTCGAATCTCAGAGGGCACCTGAGAAAGCATCCCCTCCCCCATCAGTCAGTGTGAGCTGGGGGTAAAGGCAGCTGCTCCCTTAAGGGGGTGATCTGGCCAACTGAGCTGGGGGGGAAGTAGGGTTTGGGTTTTTTTCCTTCGCCCAAGAGGAAGGGTCTGGAAGAGCAGCAACCGCCTCAAGGGGCTATGTTCTCCCACCCTCCTCTGCCTTGTTATCAAGGGAGGGGTGAGAACCCCCAGGCCTCATTTGCCAACTTCAAAGAGATGGCAGCGAACCAACAAAGAAAAATGAGAAGAAAAAGAAACCCTCTATCACACACTCATGCCAGCCCCCACAGAACAATTTTCTAGGGGATCTTCCTTACCCACCAAAGAAAAGCGACATCAAGCTGCAGAGTCCCACTTGACATGAGATGCCCCAACTTCCAAGCTGAACACATCACATCCAGGCCCAAGAGGCTTCCAGGAAGGGACCACCCACCTGTGGTCGAGCCTAAATGTCAGCAAGAACCAGCTTCTAGTTGGCCCCTTGACACATATGGGTTGTGTGACCCTGGGCAAGTCACTTGACCATTCAAACCCCAGGCAACTATCTAGATTCTAAAGTAGGGATGAGTTGCCAACATATAGGGGTGGAGGGAAACTGTCTACACCAAGTGTCAAATACTCAAAATGCATTTATTAAGCACCCACTGTGTGCTGGACACTGGATATGAGGAAAAAAGATCAAACAGTCCCAATCTGCAATCAAGTCACTTTGTAATGAGGGAGACAGGCACCCACACCCACACAGCAGACACATACAAGGCTGGGGGGGGGGGGTCACCACTCAAAGGCCTCAGAATGCTTTGCTGCAGGAAGCCGGGGCCAAAGCTGGTCCTGGAGGGCCACACGGGGGCCACCATCACAACAATGAGGTAAGAAGGCAGGGTAGGGCTAGGTATGAAGGCTGGGCCAGGCTTTATAGGGCTCTGAACACCAAACAAAGGAGTGTCTATTTTATTCTAGAGGTAACAGGAAGCACCAGGGCTGGTTAAGGACAGGAGCCGAATGGTCAGAGCTGATGGTAAGGACAGTTCTGTGGAGAATGGACTGGCCTGTGAGAAGCTGGAGGCAGGGAGGCTGTTACCCAATAATCAAGGCAAGAGAGGATGAGGTCCTGAACAAAGGTCTTAGCTGTGTGAGTCAAAATAAAAGGTTCAATGGGAGAGATGCTGGCAACGGCAAGACAGCACAATTTGGCAGCTAAAGAGCTCTGGAGGGTAAGGAAGTAGGGATGAGTCTGGGACTGTGCATCTGGGCCACTAGAAGGATGATGGTGACTGTGACAGAAAGAGGAGAGAAATGATGGAGGAAGAAGGAAGATAACAGTCCACTTTAGACACACCAAGGTTAAGATGTTTCCAGGGCATGTCAGGGAGAGGCTGGGGCTAGATGTGTAAAGCCAGGGCTCATCTGCATGGAGCTGACAGTTAAAGCCATGGGAGCTGAGGAGGTTACAGAGAGGAGATAGAGGGAGAAGGGAAGAGGGCCCAGGACAGAACTTTGGTGGAAAGTCAGAGCTGGGGGGTGTGATGTGGACCATGAGCCCAATAGCTGGAAGGTCACCAGGAGATTATTATAAAAATACAGAGTAGAAACACAAAGACTGAGAAAAGGCATCAAATGTGGCCATTAGGAGATCAATGGTGACTTTGGAGAAGCCATTTCATTGAATGATGAGGGCTGGAAGGCAGACTGTGGGGGCTGAGAAGTGAGAGAAAAGAAGCAGAGGCAGCCATTGTAGACAGCTTTCCCCAGGAATTAAGCTGTGAAAGAGATGAGAGACACAGGAAGGGAACTTGGGGAGATGGCAGGGCTAATGAAGGGTTTTTAAGAATGAGGGAGACGTGGGCTTGCTGGAAAGTAAGAGGGAAGGAACAAAGTAGTTGGCCGGTTAAATGAGCTGATAAACTACAAAATCGAAGGGTCTGTGCCTTTCAATGATGTTCAGTTTTTGGCTGGCTCAGAAGGAAACACCCTAAAAACATTTGAACATTTCCAACAAACGCTTCTTGGTTACCAGCTGCCTCTGGAGGTCCAAGGAACACAGAGAGAGTCTCCTCCAATTCAGTTCAGTGAGCATTTATGAAGTGTGCTCTTGCTGGGCAGAAATGACCTTCCCCCCTTGGAAATCTCCCCATGCATGTCCCTAGCAGCCCAAATTCCTCAAGCACAAACTCTGTGTCTAATTCATCTTTGCAGATGAAGGTCTTTGCCCAAAGCTGAATTCACCTGTTTATGTATACATTCGTGCAACAAACATTTAAGGGCTTAACTCTGAGAATGTATAATAAATCTGGCTAGACCTTGGAGGGAAGCACAAAAACAAAGAAAACCTGGTGAACCAGCCCTACCAGGATTTCTAATCTAGTAAGAGTTAGATAAGGCAGACCCACAAGTAACCATGATACAAACTGGGATGTGATAAGGGCATAAACACCGTGTTATGAGTCTAGATGAGGGGTCCAGAAGGCAGAAATCAAGAGAGGCTGGAAAATAATCAGGAGAAGCTTCTGGAAAGAGAGAGCACTGGACAGGCCTAGAGGGCTAAATCTCAGCACCGGACAGGCAGGAAGCCTCATTCCAGGTACAGGAAGAACAGAAGTAAAAAGCTCAGAAAGCAGAAATGTGACCAACGCTGTGCTCGGTCCCAGCACGGCCAGCCCAGGGAGGAAGTAGCCTCTGGAAGGCAAGTCTGGGAACAGAGTCAGGGGGGATACATTAACAATGTGGGGGCAGGGGAATGAGAGGAGGAAATCTGTGTGCAAGGAAGAGGGATCGGCAGAGGGGGGAGTTCCATCTGGAAGAGACTCCTCCAGCAACAACTGTTAGCCACACACAGTGGCCATTTAGAAACTGATCATCACAAAAATAAAGAGACAAAAGAAAGCCAAACTCAGGAAAGGCAAAGAACCATTTGAATCCAGTCTGCCTTAATCACAGTGCCTTCCCTGAGACCATGTCTCCTGTCCACATCTTCATTCCACACAAGTCCCTCAGACTGCAGGCTCCCAGAGAGAGGGGCCGGGCACTGGCTTTCTGTGTGTGCCCAAAGCTTGGCACAAAACAGGGGCCTAACAAGCATCTGTGAAACGCTTATATGTGTTAGGCACTTGAGACAGCATCTCAAATCTTCCTTTAGTATATATGAGAGACACACAGAGGAGGGGAGGGGAGGAGAGGGGAGAGGAGGAAAGGAGAGGGAAGGGGAGGGGAGGGGAGAGGAGGAGAAGGGAGGGGAGGGGAGGAGAGAAGAGAGGGGAGGGGAGGAGAGAAGAGAGAGGAGGGGAGGGGAGGAGAGGAGAGGAGGGGAGAGGAAGGGAGGGGAGGAGGGAAGGGAGAGAGAGGAGGGGAAAGAAGGAGAGGAGAGAGAGGGGAGGGTAGGAAAGGGAAGGGAAGGGGAGGGGAGGGGAGAGAGGACAGGAGGGAAGGGGAGGGAAAGAGAGTGGAAGGGAGAAAGGAGAGGGGGGAGAGAGAGAAAGACAGAGAGAGAAAAAGCGAGACCTCTTAGTTTCCTCTAAGGAGTCAAAGTCCCCGACCTTTGAGGTGGCTTTTCAATGATCTTGTTTCCTCATCTGTAAAATGAGAGGGTTGGCCTGGGTGTTCTCGAAGGCGCCTTTCAACTCCACATCTATGAGTAACTCCCCACAACACAAGGGTCTTTAAATGTAACACTAAAATGACACACCAATTTCCCATGATCCCAGGTAACCTTTGCCACCTGCCATAGCTCACAAAAAATGCCCAGTGAATGCCATTACTGTTTCTCCTTCCAGCTCCCTGAGGTCCCACCCTGCAATACCAGGTCCCAGACCCTCAGTGGCTTCAAAGTCCTAGATTCGACTTCCCTATATCGCCTCACTTTCATTTTATAAAAGGTATAAAACCTGAACAACAAAGCTTAGCTCCACCTCTCCCTCTTAGTCCCATTAGCTTGGGCCTCCTTTCCTTCAACATAGAACAGGAACTGAGATCTCTCCTTCAGTTCACTGAGAACAGTTCATTTTCACTCCAGTTTTGAAAGGGGAAATAAAACTCCCCTTGACTGAATAAGATCTAGAAGTAAGCCCCGCCATGTCCATCCACGTGCCCTCACACTGGGCCACTGCCCTCCCCAGGCTTTTCTTGAGTACAGGGTCAGAATGCTTCCCACCAAATGCAAGGCATAGTCTTGGAAAGGTTCCAGTGCCCGGCCTCCCGATGAAGAGGCTCCAGCAGGGCAGGAGAGGTGACAACAAAGGTCTCACTCGTGCTCGTGCTCAGTAGCCCGATGATGTTGATGACCCAGTGCCAAGCTGGACCTGAGAAGCCATCAGAAGCAGCTGGCCTCTGTCAGAGTGCCACAGTTCTGCCTGGCTCTGGGCTAATCCAGGTTAAGGCCAAGTGGCACCACCAGCCTTGCTTTCAGGGGCCTGTCTGGCCACCTACTAAAGCCTGCCTGGTTCTTTTAGGGAAGCCTTACCTTTACCTTAATTGTTCATTTAATTTTTCATAAACAGTTTATTATACATTTAGTAAACACCAACAAATATGAACATTTCCATACACAAAGAACAAAAATGAAGGATTATACGTGAACCTAGGAATGTATAGTATATAGAACTTGTTTCTTTTTAGATGATTTTTTCCAATGAGCAAAGATGTCTTTTTCCTCGCATCTCCTCCCTTCTCACCACCAATGGGAAAAGAAAAAGAGTAAAGAAAACACAACCCTTATAGGAGACGTTCAGAGTCAAGCCAGGCCAATGTCTGCATTGTGCGCCCTTCGATTTTAGGTCACAACAGCCAAAGGCAGCAGCCATCGACAAAGGTCTCGAAGAGCTCAGCTACTCTCACTGCAGGCCACCCCTCCTCCTGCCGAAGACCCTGCCATCAGCCACAGGCCCCTGGGTTTGCAAGTTCAACGTCCTGGGCTCCTCGATGTGCTGCCCTGATTACATGCCCAGCTCCAACCAGTCCCCAAATGGTGCAACTTTCCCACCTGAGCACTCTTCTCTAATCACACATGGCTTCCACTTCTCTTTGGGCCCTCGCTGCCTCTCATCTGGATGCCTCTCACCAGGCCTTGGCCTCCAGGGTCTCCTGTTCCCACCCATTCAAGCTACCTTCACCTCAAGTGTACATCTGACCAAGTCATCCCCTCAAATCAAGAAACTCTCATGGCTCCCTATGACCTCCAGGTCAAGGGGCTATACAAAGGACACTTAAGGCCCATCCTTACATTTCCGGGGTTTTTACACCTCACTCCCCCTCCCTACACTAAACTACCATCCAGCTACACTGACCTACCTATTCCTCACACATGACAGCTCACTGCCAGCCTCTGGGACTTTGCCCTGGCTGACCCCGTGTCTGGAACGCCCCCCCTTACTTCAAGTCTCACATCAAATCCCACCTTCTGGAAAAGCACTTTCAGATCACCTTCTATCTACACTGTCTGTATCTCACACAGAAATGGGTCTAACCATTTCTAGGTTTTGTTCTCCGTTAGAATGTGGACTCCCCGGGCCAGGCAGGGGGTGGGGCATCTCTCTGTATTGCTAGCATTCAGCAGTGTAGTACTTGGGAAGCCTCTAATCAGTGCTTATAGACGTGCTTAACAAGACGCAGAGTCATCTTTATAGAGAAGAAAGCTTGGGTAATTTACAATTTCTCCTCAAACCCAGACCTGGCCTTTTCTAACCACACCCTCATCTTCAACTGCCCACTGGACATCTCCAACCGAATGTCCCGAATCACATCTGCAACTCAATACGGCCAAGCAGGAGCTCACTATCCTTCCCCACCACCCCCAGCCCTGTCCCCTTAGCCAGAGAGCTGGAACTGGGGTTTGGTTTGGGGTCTGGAGGGGCATTTCTTCATAGCCACAGTGGTTAGCACAGGGCACAGCACGCAGTAGGCACTTACTAAATGCTTGCTGACTTGACTTACATTACAATCCTCCACACCCAATATCTTTCTATTTTCTCCAGTGGTCATAATGCTGCCAACACCTTCCAAGTACACACACCTTTCCATCTAACCTCTGAGTCTGGCAGCTCAGGAATCATCCCCATTGTGCTGAGGAAGAAGGAAAGGAGCAGTGAACTGGCAAAGGGCGTCCTCCTAGGCATCAGTTGAGCTGGAGCACACCCTGACTGCCAATTGCAATGCCAGGTTCAGCGCTCTCTTTTCTGCACCATACTGCTTTCACTAAGAGCTACAAGTGAATTCCTACGAACCTAAATGTGTTAACTGCAAGCACTCATTTTGCCCAGGAATTGTACAGTCTTCCTTTCCACGGTTTCTCTTTGGCACCAGTGTGGACGACCTTGTGTTGCCACATAAATTCTTCCCACAATAACAAATGCACAAGTGGCTATGAAGGTGAGGTGTGACTTACCAAATCCCCGAAGAGTGAGATAACAAAACACTTCTCCCTTTAAGCAGACAGACAGTTGCTCCTCAGCTGATTCAGAGCTTTTCTCCTTACTCACTCCAGTGACCAAGCAGAAACTGAATAACTCCTGTACCAGGAGATTAAAAATTCACTTTCCCACTTGAAATCTCTGAAGCTGAGACCTCAGAATCCAACAATGTCTTCTGTATCAATAAGATCAAAGAGGTAGCCTCCCCTTGCATCACTAGGACATTTTGTCAAGGACACCTTTCCATACAAAAATCAGGGATTCATTGTCTCACTCTACTACAGAACAGGCCACGATTCAGACCCAGAATCAGGGGCATCAGAACCACTGACAAAGGTCAACAGTTAGACATCAATGGATGTCCACAGGAAGGGAACTTTAGAATGCCCTCTCTAGACTTCCTATCCACCCCAGCACCAGCCCAGGGCTCTGCATCAAGTACGCACCCAACGTTTGAGGCAATGAGTCGGCCTAAACCTGGGAAGCCCTGTCTGTTACACGAAGTGGGAAGACCCAGGAGAAGCATTTCTGTACTGCCTGTTGTAATCTGATGGGATTCTGACTGCTGCCATAGCAAGCCAGCACTTCAGAAAAACCATGATGAAGGGTGCTCCCTCCCCATCTCTGCGCGGAGAAACTGAGGTGCACAATGAGACGTCTTTGTCCTTCATGGACAATGTGGGAATGTGTTCTGCTCTCTGTACTACTCTGTTGCAAAGCACAGCCCTTATTAGGGGTGTGGGGAGCCTGGGAAGGGAGTAAACTTAACACACCAAGGTAAAGGCATCAAGGAAACATTTTCCTAATACTCAGACAAGAATGGAAAGCAGCTCTGAAGGGGGTGTTGGTACCATGGGCACAGGGGGGTCCCCAAGTGTAGTCTGAAGCATACAGCTGCATGAAGATTTTTAGCACAGTTTCTTCATTTTAAAATAACTGAGCAGCACATAAGAGACTCACAAGTTCACAGTCTTCTTTGGACACAGATGCGTTCACATTTGTTTAGCTCATTATAAGGAGAAATTTTCACAAAATGAACTGAGTTTCTCTGATTTTGATAAGAAAAAAAGAGCATTCTTTCCCTGTGTCTGCTCCCAACCAAGGCCCGGCCAAGCTAAGTTCAGAGTGGAGCCTCACCACCAGGCCGGCCTGAGGCAGGTAACAAGCTTGGCAGCTCACTTTGTGCCTGACCGTTATGGGGGGGCTGCAATCCAGAACCTAGAAGAAGGGCCCTGGCCCCACATGACCACAGGGAGGCCCAAGTACCTGCCACCTGATAGCCTTGTCCTGGGACTGCCTCCCATAGTCAGCCAGAGGAGACATCACAAGATCAGCTCCACCAGCCCTTGGGATCAATGTGGGGCCCAAATCTGCATCACCACCATCTTCAGGTTTCTGGTGATTTCTTTTTTCCTCTTCTCTCTCTCTCTCTCTCCCCTCCCCAGCCAGGCATTTAAAGATGCTGTTTGTTACATGGGATGGCTTTCTCAGAGGAGAGGGATAATGGGGAAAATTCGGATGATGGAAAAAAAGACAGTAATAAAAACTTTATGCAAGCACACGCACACACGCATGCACACGTGCATGCACACACACACACACACACACAGGCACACACACACACACACACACAAACACACACACACTTAGAGAAGAGAAAACAGGTCAGAGAGGATCAGTGTTTTAGTCACAGCGGAGAGAGCACTGGGCCTGGAGCCAGAAGATCTGAGTTCCAAACTGCCTCACATACAGGCCAAGCCAATTAACTTCTGTCTGCCTCTATTTTCTCAACTATAAAATGGGTGAACTTAACAGTATCTACCTCCCAGGGTTGTTGTGAGGCTCACTCAAGTGCTTAGCACAAGGCCTCAAACACAGCAGGCACTTACTAAACGTGTGTTTCCTCCCATATACAGCTAAGTCCTCCAGCCAGGAAGAGCCAGCACTGGGGTTCAAGCCCTAAAGGTAAAGCTGCTCCCCATCCCATGGCCAGTATACTTTCTCCTATATGATGCTGCCTCTGCAACCATCTCAGCCAAACCTGGCAGAAAGAATCCTGAGTCGGGAGTGGTAGAGATGTAGGGTCACTATCAGAGCTAGACAAGCCCCTGGAGGCCAATCCTGTGACTCACCCAAGGTCAGAAAGCTAGCAAGCTGCTGAGGCTAAATTTGAACTCCAGTCATTTGGCCTCTGGCCAGTGCATCCTCAAGTGGCCAAAGAGAGAAGCATGGCTGCACCGGGAATAGGAGCCCCAAAGCTGGGACCCACTTAATGAACTCTCCAAAGCAGCAGGTTTCTAGAGCCAGGCCCTCTCAAACTTTTCCCATCTCCAGAAATTCATCTGACCTTCCAGCCTTTAACAACCTAAAGCACATCCAAAACCTTCGGGAAGAAGACTAAGGTCGATGACCCTTGTTTTTGCTAGAATTTCGTTCATGATGAAAGCACAGCTAGGTTAAGGGTACATTTTAGAACCTGCAGTCCCACTTCCATCACAAACGGTTCCAGATTCAGCTCTACAAGCACTTATTAGTAAGCACGTACTACGTACAAGGCCCAATGAGCAAGATCTGATGCAATGGGAATTCTCAGCTTGACTAAAACTGGCCTTCAGAACTACACAGCTGGGAAGGATGACTGAGGCCACTGAGGCCACCCCCTACCTAAGGTACACATCCTGCCTCCAGAAGGTCCCAATCAGACCTCCTGGGCCAGAGAAGCCTTCATGTCCTTTCCACTTCAGAAGGAAAAAGCCCTTTACTCCTAATGCCCCCACTTTGGAGTCGGTTTGCCTGGAGTCTCAGGAAAAGCATTCTTCCGGCCCCTTACTAGGGTCCTGGGCAGGGCCACACCAACAGGTAAATGGTCAGACTAAATACAAGGCCTTCTGGGGCAGATCAGTGACAAAACCTCATCGCAGCCCCTCCGTGACTTGGCAGCGAGGCATCAGAACTCACTGATGATGACGACAACACTCCAAAGGCACAAGAGAATTCCCAGGGAAAGAAGGGGTGACCCCACCCTCCTCACTACACAGTAAAAAGACTAGAGCAAAAGCAAACAATGTCACAGTGAGAGCAGATTCTAGTTCAACCTAAATCAAATGCACTAAGTAGTCCTGTACCAGAGGCAGGACAGGAAGAGGGAAGGGAAACGCTTCTGGCCCTGGGGGAGCTAATACTTCTGGGGCTGGGGGTGGACTATGTGCCCAGATAAGTAAATACCAGGCACAAAAAATAAAACTAAAGCAATTCCAATGGAGAAAGCCCTAATAATGCGAGGGGAGGGGAGGGAGGTGTATCCATCAAGAACGGCCTCTGAAAATGGAATTTAAACAGAATGAACACACACACACACACACACACAAATGTGATTTCAATGCAAGGTCTGTGGAAGGAGGCATCACTTGAGCCGTGCCTTGAAGGGAGGTAGAAAGAGGCAGAGATGGCCTTGCAGGCAGAGGCCAGCTGGTGCAAGGGGCCAGGAACAGAAATCAGCTACCATGGATGAGGAATAGCAACCGAAAAGAAAGGAAGACAGCAGGTGAAGAAGGATTATGGCAAGAGTAGGCAGGAGGTGGTAAGGGCCTGGAGAGGGCCAGGGGTGGGATGAAGGGAGATACGGGCAGTGAACAGGAGATGCCTGGGAGGTGTTTGCAGCAAGACTTGGAATCTGACTAGAGAAACTGACTGGGAAAATGGCGGTGCCCTTGGCAGAAGTGGACGGAGGGGAGACAGAGGGAAGGTGGCGTGGGCATCTGTTACAGCTGAAAAAAGAGTGACACTGGAAAAAGCAACAACTCGGTGACAGTGGAATCGGAAGGCAAATGCGACCAAAATCCCACCTCTGACCCCTCGTAGCTATGTCGCCATGAGCAAGTCAACTTAGCATTCACTTCTCCATCTGTAAACTGGGGATTAAAAACAGTGCCCAATGACATAACACACATTCTTTAAAGTGCTCCATGCACAGACGCTGACAATCCTTTGAATATTTTAACCATAAATGTCCAATGCCCAAAAAGTGCTTTAAAAAGCAACCACAAGGTCAACATTTCTACACCTTTGTTAGACAAATGAGCCCATCATCTTCCCAAGCAGTCATGCTACTACTCCTTAGATAGCATCAGAAGGAAGGAAGGAAGAATACTTACATCACCAAAGGTCTGTCAGGGCCTGAGTTCAAATCCTCAGGTCTATCACTAACCAGCTGTAGGATCCTGGATAATACCCCTACCCAAACTAGATGTAAATGCCTCCATCGATACAATAAGGTCTATCCCAGCTCCAAAATTCTATGATGTCTGCCATTTGCAGCAGCCAGTTGGACAGAACAAAACAATCTGTGGCTGAAACCACAAGGCAAGGAGGGCACGGATCCCTCAGGACAATCTGGAAGACCATTCCCTAAGCCTTATTTACCAGGAAGAGAATAGAGGGAATATATATTGGGGAACTGTTGCATTTGTGGAGAAAATGGAGGCCCAGAGCAGCAGAGACCGCCCCTTGGGGGCACGCAGAACCCAGCCATCAGTAGCACAGCCAAGAGAAAGAGACAAGCTTCCCATACTCCTAGCATTGTGTTCTCACCCTTACATGATTCTAGGAAGGCCAAAGTCTGCTCTGATGAAGGAAAAACAAAAAGCACTTTAGGAACAATAATAAAAAGTGACCCTTCTCCGAAGCACGCACTGGGCCACCTCACACTATACACGCCTCCATGCTTCATTCACAAGAAGCTCTGCTAAGGAGCGACTGGGGAAAGCAGATCGATGTTGGGGCTGCTCAGACACTGCGCAGCAATGGCCCTATGATGTAATGAAGGATGGAGAAGAAATGATGCAGAGGTTCCCATTATGGCCAAACTCCCCAAAGCAAGAAGTCAGGCGAGGCACTGAGGCCAAGTCACGAAGGCAGTGAGGGAGCACTTTCTTCAGACAGATGGCTGCCATCCACCATCAGCCCATCATTCCTTTGGCAGCGATGGGCTGAGAGCAGCACCAGGGGTCCCCACTGCCGAGCAACTGCCGGGCCACTGCTGGGCCAGGGGAAGGAGTCCTCTGAAAGGGGAGCGAGGGAACAGGGTAAAGTGAGGCAGAAGATGAGGCAGAGCAAGAAGGCACAAGGGTCTGAAGGGGAGAAGAGTGCCCCAAGCTGAAGGAGACTTGGCTCCCTAAGTCCATGTGCCCTCCAGCAGTGCCCTTCTGCAGATGGCACAAGAGGCTTCCTGCAGCCTTGGGGACTCAGCTTTCCAGGCAAACACCATCAACTACACGAGACAGGTCGTGACCAACACCCAGGTCCAGGGAAGGCCAGAAACTCTGCTTAAGGGAATTTCAGCTCAGGTTTGACTCAGCTCCCTGGGAACCACTGAGATTCAACCACAACTCTGCAAAGTTACTTTAAAAAACACTGACAAAATGTTTCCGTTTATTTTTCCAAACAAAAAATGAATAAATGCTCTAAAAGGAGAGACAAGATAAGAAGATCCTTATTCACTTATTTAAGATTTAAGCAAAAGCCCAGTTGCAAAAAAAACAAAATTCACCCTCCCCCAGTGTTTTCTTCAAGCATTTTGGTTCAAATATTAAATCTTATTCAGGGACTATTAAACCAACCTACAGGCTTCCATTAAGCAGTTTAGAACCCATATGACTTAAAAGATAGGGTTTCCCTTAAATTAATCACTCAGGCTTATTTAAAAATCAGTAAAAGTACAGCTTAGAGAAAGCCCCCCCAAAGTACCCCCACTCACACTGCCCTCTGCCAGACGGCCTACCAAAGAACTGTGGGGGGAGTGTTGGTACCTGGCTGCCCTGCCTGCCCAACCCAGCCAGGAGGTCTGTCCTCCGCGCTCACAAGCAGAATTTTCCCACAGTACATTTCATCATTTCCTGTTGGCTGCCAACATCCCTGTCGCCTCAGAGAAGGTCAATTCCCTACACTGCAGGGCTTGACATGCAGGAGACCAGGTTCACAAAACTGAGAAACTGCTCTGGAGATCACTCACTCCCTGAACCCGCCAGGAAGAAACCAGATCCTCAAAGGGGAGCCACATTGAAACAGCTAAACCTTGGAGCATAAGAGTACTCAACTGTCTTCCCAGAAACCCAGTGAGAGAAAGAGTAACCTCTATCCCCCCAAAAAACTCTATGGGATTTTTCTCTCAAATACCTTGAAATCTTGTATACAAACCAACTCACAAAAATGTACAGTAGACAGCCTTAGGATCGGGCCTTGTACTGAGGACCATTTTAATTGTGCTAGAGCTAGTTTCTTCCTGAGAAATTTGGAAGTAAGTGGGACAAGTGAAAATATTCTCATAAAGTAAAGGTGACAGTCCCCAAACTTGAGCTGGGCTTTAGTCTTGATAGGCCCAAATTTTGTTTTTCTATCATGTGTCTGCCAGGTGCCTGTCTTTGGTAAACAAGAAAAGCCATAAGTGATCTATAAATCACCTCCTTTTTGCAACAAATAATATGTCTGCTGGGGCTTTCTGTAAATTGTCTGCTTTTGGGTAAACAAGAAAAAATATGTAATCTGTGCTAAGCTTACTCTGATAAATCATTTTGTACTGGGTAGAAGGATTGTAAGGACACACCTTCCCACCAATGGGAATGAAGGTCCGGTTCCTGGGGAAGGGGTCTGGGCTTTCTTTGGGTGGTCCTGGAATTGTTTGTACAAGGGTATAAACTGCTTGCTTGATTTTGTACTTTGCCTCCCTACACCGGTGTATGTTCTGGGTAGGTAATGCCTGGCTCTCATGAGATTTGTATAGGAATAAATAGCTCCTGCTTCTACCTGGAGAAACCTCTGGGTTTTATTTGGGCAAGGTTCTTTGGGGTCTTTATCCCTCACAGAAGTGACAGCAGTTCACATAATACTGACTTGCAGGAAGCAGATAAAGTTTGTTAACTGAAATCCCATAGAGAAAACTCTGTGCCCCAAAAAGCTATCTGTAAGCAGGCTAGGTTAAGTTAGCATTCCTAGCACAGCTCTGAGACTGCTCCCCACATGCTCACATGCTCACATGCTCGCACGCTCACACACCCGGACATTTTCCTAGAAGACGACAGAAGGAATTCTTCTCCTTCTGGGTAAAGAAGCTGAAGATAACGTACAACGTTGGATTTCATCTCCAACTGATTTTAGCCCCAAACCCAAAGAGCACTTGGAGCTTTGCACAAAGGCTCACTGAGGAAGGCCAGCCTCACTGGTCCCAAGTTTGGTGTTTGACAGACCTCCAGAGCCCTAATGTGTGAGCTTCTACTCAATAAGACACAGGTGTCGAGGTATCTTTCTCTTAGGTATCATTACGGCTGGTTCTTGAAACTAGACATTTAAAGTTAGATTAACGGATTATCTCTAAGTGAAAACCTTTCCTCTTTTTTTTTAAAGAATTCAACCAATATTCAACATTTACTGAGGACCTACTATGCTCACAGCACTGTTTTGAATGTTGTGTTAAAAGTGAGGGGGACATTTTTTTTGGATACACCTCCATTGAAAAAAATTGTATAAATAAAAACCATTTCCTCCAGTGCCTTATACAGCAGCATCTCTGCTCCTGTTCCTCTTAACAATTTATGGTTTCCAAAGCCTTTTCCTCAGTTGTGAGAATATGTGGCCAGTGAAAGCTGCGACTCAGGAGGGGCTGCCCCCAGGCTGGGGCTGACTCTGGATTCATTTATTACACCCACAGGCCTCTTCTCAGCACACTCAAGTGCCATGGGCACCACTGCAATGACCAAAACAACTCTCCAAACTGAACAGGTGAACCCGCCACTCAAGAGAAAAATGCCCAGTACCTACAAGGGAGGTTTGTTTTGTGGTGAAGCTTCTTCTGTTAAAAACATTTGTCTTTTAACAGAAGTGAAAATCTGCAGCTATATTATGTGAGGCCTCTGTCACATACTAATGCTTGATGACACGCACAAGTATTACTTTCTTGCAAGAACTCATAATTAAAAATTATAGACTGTGGAGGAAAAGCTCATGTCTAATCCCCAAAAGAGATGCCTTGGCCAGGAAGACGCAGCTCTCACACACCGAAGCCCAGGGTGCGGACACCCTGTACAGAGGGGCAGGCTGCACTGAGGGGCTTCTGCATTATGCTGTTTGGGTCTTTCTTCCTCCTCTTTTTGTTATTCATTTACGAAGGAAGGAAGGAAGGGAGGGGGGAAGGGAGAAGAGAAGGAGAGAGGGAGAGGGGAGGGAGAAGAGAGGAAGGGACAGAGGAAAGGAGGGAGGAAGGGAGGGAGGGAAGAACGGAGGGAAGGAGGAAGGGAGAAGAGAGGGAGGGAGGGAGAGGAGAGGGGAGGGAGAGGGAAGGGAGGGAAGGAGGAAGGAAGGGAGGGAGGGAAGAAGGGAGGGAAGGTGAGAAGGGAAGGAGAGATGGAAGAAAGGAGGAAAAGAAGGAAAGAGGGAGGCAAGGAATTAGTAATGTGCACTGGCTTTCTAAATTCATCTCAGATGCCAAACTTCCTACTTATGACTGTGGCCACTCTTCACCAGCCCCATCATACCTGGCCTTACAGGGTTTGAATGGGGTTATAGTTGTCTTCAGAAGGGAATGAGGGATTTGTAAGATCACAGGTGTCAAGCAGGAAGGGACCTTCGAAGCATCTAATATCCAATCCCCTTGTTTTACAGAAAAGGAACCTGCGGGCCCAGAGAGGCCACAGGATCCTGGATTTGAGCTAGAGAGGGCTTCTGAGATTCTTTAGACTTCATTATTCCCATTTTACAGAGGAAGACACTGAGAGGTGTTAGACCAGGTCCCTCAGACCAACAAATCCTCATTCACCTGCTCTTCGAGTCAGCCCTGAGCACTTGGCATTTTAGGGAGGGCAGAGAGGACTTGGGTATAACCCATAAGAAATGTGTGGAGGGGGGCGGAGCCAAGATGGCGGCGTAGAAGCAGCAACATATCGCAGCTCTCACATAGCCACCCCAAAATACCCATAAAATAGGACTCTAAACCAATCCTGGAACTCCAAAACGCACACAAA
>CM053581.1:345968221-345993573 GCA_028627135.1 Pseudochirops cupreus
TCTAGGGTTTGGGAGCTGTTCTTACTTTGCTTCTTATGCTTATTCTTACTCATGGTTGTTCAGTCCGTGATTTTTTTTTTAAATCTCTGTGTGGCTCTGCTTCCAGAAGGGAAAGCTCTGTCCCAAATTGCTGGGGTCCTCCCGGCTGCTGTAGCTCTCAGGAAGATGCTGGGACTCTTCCTTACTTCCGGCTGACTGGATAGTGAAGACTCCAGGACCGAGGCCGAAGACGGCGATCCAGATCCAGGCCTCTCAACACGAGAGCTTTGGCCTTAGAACAATCGCTTAGTCCCCCTGCTGTCTGCAGGCCGCGGGCGGGAAGCTGCAACGCGGAGGCGGGTGCAAAACCTCTGCCTTTTGCTTTTCCGCTCTGGAGGCCTTTCCGCTGGACTGCTCCCCTCCCAACTTCGCAAGTCCCACTGACCTAGTACTGAACGCTGCTCGCAGCTGCCGCTAATCGGCTCGCTGCTAATCCGCTCACCGCTCCTCCTGTCCAGCCGCCCCTGGGGCACAGCCGCGGCTTTAGGCCAGGCTGGTTTTTGGTTCGCAGTGCTGATATGGTTCCTGGTAGCTGAGCTGACTTTAGTGGGAAGTATCTTTGTGTGCGTTTTGGAGTTCTAGGACTGGTTTAGAGTCCTATTTTATGGGTATTTGGGGGTGGATATGTGAGAGCTGCGATATGTTGCTGCTGCTACACCGCCATCTTGGCTCTGCCCCCCACTATGTGTCATTTGAAAATTCAATAAACTTGTCCTTTGTGGTTTCAAAGTCATTTATAAAAATGTCAAACAGTGTAGAACTAAGGACCTAGAGACGTCTCTCATTGACGTTAGTCCATTAATCACTCCATTTTGGTGCTGGCTGAGTGACAGCTGACATCTCTTCTCTCCAAGTCATCCAGTCGCTGCCCAGCTGGCTCTCTCCTTCCAATGTGCCACATGTGTGTGGCCAGGCTTATCCTCAGAAACACAGCTTTGATCCTGGCACTTCGTCATGAAATTCTTTTCTCACAGCTTCCTCCTTGCTTGCAATGTAAAAGCCCTGAGTGCCACACCAGGCCCTCTCATCCTCTGGCTTATTTCTTCTCTTTGTTTCCATTTCAGCTCAGTTGGATAAATATTTTGCTTTATCTAAAATAAGCTCAGCACCTTCCTCCCTCCATACCTTTACTTAAATGATGAGCCTTTGTGCCAGGCCGTCCTTCCAAAGTCTGCTCTGCCAAGGCCTCACTAAGAAGCTAGCTTGTTCTTGAAGTCTCCCTTATCCTTCCTCATCTTGAGTGAGCATGACTTCCTCATCTTTTGCTGGGTTCTCATGGCACTTTGTGCCTCTCTTGTGACGGTGAGCAGTCGGCCTTAGCCTTTGGTGGAATCTGACCTTTGAATCTGACTCGGACCCCGAATCTCTCTTGTAACCTCAGTTATATGCTCTGGATGGAGTCCAAAGTTTTGGTTGTATTCTCTTCCCATCTCCTTATTTCAGGCCTCATGCAAGGCCCTGGAGATTGAAAGATGTAAAAATGGCAGATGCTACCACCAGGTGAAGTGCAGACACATAGGTAAATAGGGTGGAAAGTAGAATGAATCAGTAGGGGGTGGGGAGAAGGGAAGAAATCATCTTCCACTGGGAGGATGGTCAGGGAAGCCTTCATGGAAGAAATGGTACCTGATTTGGGGCTTGAAAGAAGTACAGCCATACAACAGGCACAGGTGTGGAAGACAGAAAAGTATGTCTGGCAAAAGATACCGCCTTCTGCAAGTACTTGGGGGTGGGAGAGGGCAGGCCAGGTTCAGAGAACAGTAATCTCAATAATTTGGCCAAAAGTAGAGACCGTGGATGAGAGTCATGGGAAATTTGGGGCT
The DNA here is from genome assembly GCA_028627135.1 of Pseudochirops cupreus. Lineage (NCBI taxonomy): Eukaryota > Metazoa > Chordata > Mammalia > Diprotodontia > Pseudocheiridae > Pseudochirops > Pseudochirops cupreus. The sequence goes on from CM053581.1 coordinate 345,970,084, forward strand.
GGAAATAGGCTGGGGAGGGCCTGAAATGCATATCAGGGGAATAGAGAGCATCTGCCATTTTGGGAACAGATTTGTGGCACGGTTGGACCTTCATATGTCATAAATGTTTAATGATGACTGATTTATTCTGAAAGCTCATAAAATCAGGTCTGGGTGAAGCCATTATTAGGAATATTTATGCTCCTTGTGCCAAGGAAAAGAACTTTCCTGCTTTTAACTTATCATTCAACTTTCATAAGCAATATGAGTGAGATGCTGATCCTGATCTTTTGAAATGAAAGATGCTGGTTTTTGGAGGAGAACTTTTACATCAGTCTCAGGTTTTTGAGATTGAATTCGTGACCCCCCAAAAGACCCTTCAGGGTGATGCTCCTTCTGTAGGCAGCAGGAGAATGACATTCAATGCCTGGCCCTAGACGTCAGTGTGGGACTGCCAGCTGAGCTGCCCTATCCCCATGGATAGGGGAAAGCTTTCTGAATCTCAGTTTTTAGAGATGTCTGTATCTCCATCAGAAAACTTGACATGCTTATTCATTTTCTATCCCAAAGAAATACTATAAAGTTAACCAGAGAAATGTTGGGTATGCTTTGAAATCTTCAGAAGGAAAACATACTCAATTCCCAATTATATAAAGTGATGGGAAAAAACTGTCCTTTGTAACACTTAGTACAGTAGTTAGGTTACTTTAAGCTGGTAAGCAGTAGTTTAGGTAGTTTTCCCCTCCCCTCTGTGGCCCTTCCCCATCCTCTGCTGCAGGCCCTCATCATCTCAGCCCTGGACTATTACTGTAGGCTCCTAGTGGCTTTGCTTGCCTCAAGGTCCCTTCCTTCTGCAGCCTGGCAGTCCCTGCTTCCAGCGCTCCCCATGTGGTCGGGACCCACCCCCCTTTAGTGGGCTTCATCTACATGTGCTTTATAGAGAAAAAAACATTTTCTCAACTAATTTTTTTTATTTAAAGGCCCTCTGACTACTCTGCCCTCTGGCTTAGTGTAGTAAGTATATATAAGTAGCCAGTATGCGGTAGCAGTAATAAAGTAAGTGTGTAAAGGGGAACATAGAAGTCACCTGCAAACTGCTTCATAAATTTACTGGAGTCACATGGAGATTATGTGCTAATTACACCTTCAGTCTGTATAAAAGCTGCCAATCAGCTCCAGACACACCCGATAGAACCAGCAAAATCTTATGTAAATTAAGGAAGGGGCACTGATAGCTTTGAGATGATACTGAAATGATGTTAAGGAGCTAAACCTAAGGTAAATAGGAATCTATCCCCCAGGACTAGAACCCTAAAACCCTGCCCCTTGGACACTCAGGGCCCCAGGTCCTGGTTGCCAGGTGCTCTCACTCTGATTACATCCGTGATTCTCAGTGTTCCTCTCCCTATACCCCCCCTCCCACATTGCCTGCCTCCCTCCATCACCCCAGAACAGTGCTGTCTGCCTCTGGACTCTGTGCTTTATTAAAAAGTGATTAATGCATCACTTCCTGGCTTGCTGTCAGGGAAAATGAGGCATGTTTACCCCAACCCAGCAGGAACTCCTTGGCAGCCCCCTCCGTTAGCTCATGAACTGAAAGCACCAGGACCAACACGAGTTGTTTGCAGCTGTGGCTTGGTGCCTTGAATCTATTGATAGAGAGCAAAGATGGACAAGGAACCTGGTGCCCTCTCCTAGGAGGGACCCCCTCATTGTTGGGTTGTAACAGAATGTTCCGTTTCACCTGTGTTCCTGACCTGCCACCCAGTGTTCCCATGTTATGTCATCTGTAAATTTGATTAGCGTGCTGTCTCAGAGGGTCAGAGCGAGGCCTAGAAGCAGCCTCGGAGGTCACCTAGTCCCATCCCCGCACTTTATAGTTGAGGAGACTGAGCCAGAGGGCTGTGACTTGCCTAGGTTGCCCAGGTCATAAACATCAAAAGTGGGATTTATGCTTTTATTCAAGTCACTGTTCAGAATGTCAGAAATAGGACAGGTCCAATTCAAGATGCTGCAACCCCCCAGGTTGACATGAAGCCATTGCCTACTCCTTTTGGGGTCGGCCATTCATTCAGTTTCACATTCACCCGCTTGTGTTGTTGGTCAGCCCTTTTCCCCCTATATTTTCCACAAAATTGGCATGAGAGCATGGTAAAAATTTGAGCTCTCGGAGGACTCTCTTCATACTTGGTTGTTATTGGGCACTTGCTTTTATGTTTCTGTTTAAATCTGATGATACTCAGATCATTGGACTGAGCTTTGAGAAGATCTGAAGGCTCCTCTTTGATTCTCCAAGAATGCTTTTTGGGCTTGGGACCAATTCACATTTCCTTCTGTGGTCTCCAGTATGTGTGTAGAGTCTGTGTTGCCTTCTGACTTTAGTGGTTCTTGCTCACTATAGAATGATTTGATGGTTCTAGCCTTTGCAGTTTCCTTCTTCCGCATTGTGGTTGCCTATATCCTGTATTTTTAGAGTGGATATCTGCTTCTGGGGTGCAGGAGTACTGAGCTTCTCAGGCTGGGAGGTAGGAGTTTGGTTGTTAACTTCGTGAGCTGTGGCCTCTGAGTGTGTGGGCTGAGGCCAGGGCCAGTACTCTCAATGTTTCCCCTAAGTTGCCTAAGGCTCACAGAGTAACTTATGGGGGTGAGATGGTCTGGCTCCTTCAGGTTTCCACGTTTCTCTGGGCTGCTTCTCAGGCAGGCTCACTGTAGTAGAAGGGCGGGGCTGTAGTTTGCTGATTGGCCAGGTGGTTCTAAAGCACACCTGGTCTTTTGTTGTTAGGGTTTGCTGGCTCCACCCACTTGGGTTTAGGCTCCATACAATCTCCCTTCCCCCTTCCTCAGTGATTTCCAAGCCTGGGGCTGTTTACACTTATGCAAGAATGTACTTTATATGGGGCATTTACCACTTGGCTTTTCTGTGTCAGGGAGGATCAGAGCACCTAGATTTTATTCTTCCTTCCCAACTTCTGGAAGTCTGGGTATGTAGTTTCAAACATCCACGCCACAGGCTGCTAGCCCCAGGAAAAACCGCTGACCCTGCTATGCACCCCGCATTCCCTCCTACCCAGTTCCTTTGGTCCTCCTCTCCGCTGTGAGACGGCTGCAGAAGTCTCTGGCTGGGTGAGTCTGCTGGGTGGGGCTTCTCTGCCTGCCACACTCTGCTCTCAGGTCCATGCTGGTGCCACTCCTGTGTGCTCTGTGTTCTTCCTGCCCCGACCTGACTAGGCACTTTTCTGGGCTGGGAATCTGTCATTCTCCATCTCCCAATGGGTTCTGTCACTCTTGAACCCGCTCAAATTTACTTTTTAGCTTTTAACCACGAAATTCTTGGGGAGCTTGGAGAAGCTACTGTTTACTTCCCGCCATCTTAACTCCGCCCCCAAGGCCCCTCTTTGAAAAGAGGAGGGAATAAAAATACAGCTTGAGCTGTCAGGCTTGGTTGGGCTCCATTCACATCCCTCACATTTTATGGAGCTTGGGAACAGAAACCTAATAACATGACAGTCATTCCGGGGGCCCCTAGCAGCATGCGAGGGAGCTGCCTTTTGGAGGGACGCTGACCAGTACATCGAACTTTCACAGAAAAAAGGGACTGAGAAATTCATTCTGCGCACGCGGCCTCAGGCAAACTGGGCTGGTCTAATTGGCTTTGATGAACTTCTCGTTAATGTTCCACGTACTGCCTTTTGTCTTTATTTCACAAAGCCTCAGATTATGAAACCGCCAAATACATCGGCATTTGCCTTCAGAGTGGTTGCCGTTAGGAAGTAGTGCATTTCTTGTAACCGTGCCACTGTCACTATTTATATCTTCTGTGAATGTTTCAAAAGTCTGTTGGACCCATCCTTCTCAATCTCCATCATGGTATGAGAGTGAAGGCCCTGGCCCCGGCCCTCTCCAGGGCCCTCTTACCTCCTCTCCCCACACTGGTTCTCATGCTGAATCATCTCTCTTATCAGCAACTCTGGATTTGCCTTCTAAATGCTCGTCCCCTCTGCCTTCCTCTCATCTCTTTGCCCCACATACTGAACCCTCATCCCTCTTGGGAACTCCAGGGCCACATCTCAGGCTTCCTGCTGTACGTTTCCACCAGGATGGCCTTTTGGCAGCTCAGATGCATTGGGTCTAAAGCAGGACTGATTGACTTTCCCTTGAGGGCCACCCCTCCTCCTCACTGCCCTGTTTCTGTTGAAGACCCTGCAGTTCCTCCACTGCCCCAACCCACCATCCTCTGCTCTTCACAGTCCCTGTCCCCCTGAGAGCCAGGAAGTTCCATGTCCTTACCATTTCTTCCCTCCCTCTCTTCCTTTCTGCTCATCCCACAACCATGCCTGGCCAGGCATGTGTCCACTCTCTCCTGAGCTATCATAGTTGCCTCCTCTCTGACAGCTATACCTGTCTGACAGTGTCATTCTCTTCCTCAAGAAGCTTCGGAGACTCCCCATTGCTTCTGTCCTAAAATAAAACCGCCTCTGGCATTTCAGACCCATGAGGGTGGAGATTCTGCCACAGAAGAGGCCTGTTCATGGGCCAGCCCTGGAATGAGCCTGTGTTTGGTGATCTGTGAACCTATCACATTCTCCCAGGGAATTAAATTCCCTGAGGGCAGAGACAGCTTCTCTTTTGAGTTTCTGTCATCAAGCAATTAAGAAATACTTTTGGACTGATGAGTCATAGAGTAGGCTTTCTTTCATTAAGTGGTGTCACTTGGTCTGTCAGCATATCTTAAGCCAAGCACTTACTAGGGATCCAGAGGAGATCGGTCTGCTCCCTGGGAGCTCTGGGTAACGAAGATATAGACAGAGTAGACAAAAGGCCATGTTAGAAGGAAGGCCTTGGCAGCTGAGGGATGGGCTGGGCTCATGCAGAAGCTAAGATTTTAAATTGAAGCTTGAAGCCGAAAAACTTGGAGGGTAGAGGGGAGGAGAGAACATTCCAGGCCCCAGAGCAGGAGATGGGGTCTAGCTTAGGGTCCTTCTTCCAAAATATTTCAAATACAGCATGTTTCCAGACCTTCCCATGTGATCCAGATACAAAACTGGCAAAGCCTTTTTCCAAACCTTGTGGCTTTGATGGGCCACATGGACTTTATAGAGAAAAAAGATTTCTTTAACTTCTTTATATTCAAAAGCTCTTCCCTCAGTTTTAAAATCTGAATTGGGACCATCACTTCACTACAGAGGTGTCTGTTGATTCCTTTTTTCCAGCCCCAGTCCTGCTTGGGGAGAAAATTGGAGCCTTGTGTGGGAGGTGGCTCCATTGGCAGCTGGGCCTAGCCTGGCCTAGCGTGGCCGGGCTTTCCCTGGCCCTGGTGCTGCTCTTACCCAGTGGCACGTGCAGCCTGATGAGGAGTCAGCAGCAGCCAAAGGCGGGCCAGGTGGCGCCTTTGGAGTCAGTCCTCCTGGGCACTGGAGGACAAGGACAGGCAGGAAGAAGGGGGCCACCTCAGGCTGGGGAAAGAGACCTTGGACTTCATCTCTTTTCCCTGGAGTCCTTTGTGTTTTAAGAGTTTTCCCATTTTCTCGCTATGAAGTAGATCTTCAGAAAGTCCTTGGCGTTTTCCAGGAAAACATTGAACAGTCAAATTTACATTCCAGTCTCTATTGTCAGTAGGTAAAATGTGGTATTTATTAACTTTTTGTCCCATCTTCTTCCCCCCAAAGGGAATAGGCTCCCTTTGAATGGAGAAAGAAGCCTAGGCTAGGAGATGGAAATTATTTGTGAAGTGAGATTGTCTTTTTTTCTTTACTTTGAGAGTTAAAAACAGACAGACACACATAACAAACTCCTCATCTTTTTGCCTTTTTTTATAGAGTTGAACTCCTGGTGCCTGTGATTCCAAGCCTCAGCCTTTGGGGGCTCTTCCTCAGCTTTTGAAGACATGTCTGTCACTTATGATGATTCTGTTGGCCTAGAAGTTTCCAGCGATAGCTTCTTGGAGGTGAGTTTTGTCTTGATCTCTCTGATGTGGCTTAGCAGCCCCTGGTTCCTCTCCTTATATGTGGTTTGCTGAGTGAATGTCTGTCTCTTGAGTATATTCTGGATCATAACAATAGAGACTCGTCATGGCTTTTGTCCTGATTCTGGACGGCATCGTTGTTCACAAGGGTGACATTTTTGATTTCCAGTCTGGCTCATCCATGTTCCATCGACCCACAGTAAATGCATCGTTGGAGAGTTTCAGGACTGTGTGGGAAGAGAAGGGAGCTAAATGAGAAAACTGGGTAGTTTTTGTAGGCCTTCCAGCTTCCTGGAAGCTGGCCTCTCCCTGAGCTCGCTTGCTGATACACCCCTGGGTGGCCATTGAACAAAGGACTTTGTTCACAATGGTCTGGTGAAATGGTGTTCAGACCCAGGCCTTCTGTCTGCCCTCCCTTGCTCAGTCTGCCTTAGGTGGTGGTGGGGGGGGTGGGGTGGAGGGGAGGATGGGACCAGAGCTGACCCTGGAAAGTGGGAGCATTGGGGGGAGTGAGGGGGAAGACATCTTCCTCTGTATCTGGGGTAGCAGCAGGAGCAAAAGTCAGGTAGTAGAACTGTGTAAGGAAGGAATACATGAGACAGATTGATCTGCGGAGAGGAGAGCCTCTGGGGTGGTTTGGTTGACCAGTGGCTAAGGCTGGACCACGGCGTAGGCCCTGAAGCCTGTCTGACTCAGGCCCTGTGAGATGGGGTGTCGTCAGCTTCCTGTCTGGTTATCTTCCTTTCATGGGAGCATGTGGTTTGGTTGGCGTGTGTGTGTGTGTGTGTGTGTGTGTGTGTGTGTGTGTGTGTGCGCGTGTGTATATGCACGCATGCGCACATTGAGAAAACTTGGAAGCCAGGGTGTGTCTGTTTACAAGTGACAGTCGTGTTTCTTACCAGAAGTGTTTGACTTTGGTGACTGCCCCCCCACACACATACTCACATACTCACAGCTCACAAGCTCAGGAGCCACTTAGTCCTTACTGGCTACCCTGCTCCTCTCTCCCTGGTGAGGCTAACCCTCACAGGGGCCAGTGTAGACAGCTAGTGGCATCAGCCCTTGATGGTGTCTGTGGTCCCTTGATTGGAATTGATTTTTCCTGTATCTCTGAATCAGTGGACAGGGACAGGGATACCTAATCCACCTATTTCAAAGACCTAGGCCTGCATATAAACAAGAAATTCTCTGTCTCTCGTTAGATGCCCAACTGAGTGATGGAATAGTGTGTGAGTGAACCCCATCCATTTGCTCTGAGGCTCTCAGCAGTATGTCTGGCTTGTATTTCCCTGTCACCCAAGGGCACCCATCCCTTTGGGTGTTAGACTATGGTAGATGTAGCACTGGCCAGTAGCACCAGCAACGTGAAGAGGACAGCCGGCCTAGAGGAGGCCAGCCCAGGTCTTAATGTTGTTGTTTCCTTGTTATTAAAGACGGGACTTGTGTCTATTTAAGGGTGGTTTGTTTATAGCCAGTTGTGAGAGATGCTGATTCCCCGAGATTCCCATTTAGCCACAGCTGAGTGCCCAGAACAGCTGGTTCCCAGACTCGTCCTGGATGCAGCCTCACGGAAGCCTAGTCCAGACTAGGTCAGGTGTCGGGCTTGCAAAGGAACAGAGCTGGGGGCTTCTGTCTTAGTATTGATCGGACAGTGTACAGTTTTCTAAAGTCCTTCAACCACATCCATTAGTTGTCCCCCCTCTGCCTCGCGAGTGGAGATGGAATTTCTGGGTCAAATCCCGCATCCTGAAGCCCAGATGGCCCCATGCCAGTGAGGTTGTTGGAGAGATTATTCTTGTTCTGTTAGGGGCTGGAGAAGACGACCTTGAAGATGCTGCTGAAACCTAGGAAAGGAGATAAAACAGAGACAGAAATAATTCTCTAATAATCTAGCTTATAAAAATAGAAGAGAAGGGTCTTGGAGCAGAGAGAGCTCTTACCCAGCCATGTTTGGATTGCTGAGATGGGGGAGGGTTGGCACCACCCTCAAGCTCCTGGATATCTTCTCTGCAGAAGCTCTTTGTCGCTGAAGTCCCAGCTGTGAAGCCACGTAACTGCTGCAGATTTGCTTGGTGAGCCTTGGACAAGAACCCTGCTCCACTCACTCAGCATCCAAGACAGTGCTGCCTTCTGTGGCAGACGGTACAGCCTGTGGATTTAGGACTGGTTTTGAGCATCCTCTCTCTTCCGGGATGTGTAGAAGGAGGGCATTGGGCACTGTTCTGGAGAGTCTGTGTGGTCTTGGGATGAAAGGCTGGGAATGGGGAGGAAGGCTTTGCAGGTTTTCTTTCAAACTGGTTTACCTTTTGGAGGGTAGCATTTTCTAGTATCAATACAATGAAAAGTCCTTGATTTCTGGCTTGGCACTTGTACAATCCCAGCATCCTAGGAGTTGACCTGCTTTTCCTCTGCCTCCTGCATGATTTGTATGACAAGACTGGTTTTTGAGTCAAGGCTTGGCCTTAACAACTATAGCCATGTTAGGGCTCTGTATGTGACTCTCATTCTTTACCTGGAAAGAGCAAAGTGCTCACTAGGAGTCCTTCAGTTAGAATCAGGGCAGGTGGGCAGCTGGGATGCCCAGGGCCCAGGGGCACCAAGGGACACATCTGTGGATTACTGTTCCCTTCCTAGCCTCCCCTGTGGCATGGAGATGACTCAGACTATTAAAAGATGGTATCAGAACAGTGCTGACTTGACAGAGCTTTAAGGCTGGGGGTGGTGAGAAATTGTCGGGTGCCCAAGGACCAGCCTCCCAACATCCATAAAGACACCTCCAGTAGGTTGGACACCAGATGATTCCTTTTTTTTTTGCCATACTGACTTTAAACACATGTTTTGAATGCTAAAAAAAAAATGCAGCTTTGTCCATCCTGGCCTAAAGGCAGATCTGAGCTGGATTTAAGAAAGAGCAGGCCAACCATTCCAACATGGAAGGGACTGCTGTTGGAGGGGGTAAGGATTTTGCACCCGTCCATCTGTATGGCCTTAGTTAATCACTCCTGTGACCAGCATTCTGCCCATCTCACCCCTCTTTTTTGAAACAGAATGACTGGCTGTAGTTGTGGAGTGGGTCAGCAGCCACATAAGAGAGATTGTTGCGTCCGAAACTGACCCATACTAGGTCTATACTAGGGTTGAGCCCGTATGTTTAACGAGTCTTGTTAACTGGCCAAGACCAAGCTCTGAACTGGATTCCTTAGCATGGTAGTATGAGAAGACATTCCTCGGGTGTGACTGAAGCTGTTAGGCCTCCCAGATCAGTCAGCTCTGCTCAGAGCAGCCCGCTGTTTCTCCACACGTGGATCTCTGAGAATGTTGGTGTTGACAGGCCATTGTCAGGAACCTGCCCTCTGTTTTCAGGGTTTTTTCAATGCGTCAGTCATTTTTGCTAATTAAAAAAACCTTTCTCTTTTTTCTTTAATATATTGTTATATGTTATGATTTTCTGGAAATAGGAAGGGGGAAGATGTAGGGGAAACTTGGATGAATAAAAACACAAGATAGTAACAAAAATAATCTGAAAAATCAAATTCTTAGAAATAGGAGTAATAATAATGTAAGAATAATAGAATGTAGGAGATGAATAAGAGAATTCTGTACCCAAAGGAAGAGAGGGTCGGAAGGAAGATGTAGTTAGGCCTTAAGTCTTGCTGATGGATTTGGCTGTAGGGGGGTGTCCAAATGCCGAGAGGTCAGGAGGATGATAGTTCAGAAGTGGCTCGTGAACCACAGCCCTTTGGAGAGAGGAGACTTGAGGAAAAGTCAGGGGGGAAGTCAGGTTGCAGGCAGGTGACATGGGGGGGGGGGGGGCTGCAGTTGCTGGTCCACTTCCTGCCAGGTGAGATGGAGAGCCCAGGGAAGGGGGAGGCTGGCCATGGATGTAACAGGTGAAGGCCCAGCCAGACTCGGTCATCCAAAGATCTATTTTTGAAAACTGTTCGCAAGGTCGTTTCAGTGGCTTGGAATTGACTTACTCCAAACATGCCTTCCTCACCAGTTTTGGGTTACCTGAATGTATCTGACAACAAGGCCTGTAGTTACAGTAACTATTGAGATGACTAGAAAAAGCCACTTATATAAGTATTGTGGGCCTAGAGTCCCCCAGACTCTGACACAAAATGGAATCTTTATGAGCACAAGGTGCCCCTTACCTTCCAGGAGCAGGGGCTGGTGGATGGGTGGGCATGAATAGCCTTCCTCATTGCCATGGTGGCCTGTGAATCAAACAAGATGGGAGGCAGCGATCTGGTAGTTAGGAAGTTGTTTTAATTACAATAACTCTCCATTGTAAACAGGCCCTGTTGGATCTGTGCAGTCAGTCCAGGAATCACTCTGCCCCCTCTGCCTGCCCCTTGGCTTCCTCTTGTCTCTGAGGCCCAATGATAAAGCCTACCCCTCTGCCCACGGTGTGGAGCCTCTCTGGTTGACTAGCCAGCTTCTCCCTTGGTCTTGGTTGGATTCCTCTCTGAGGCACTTGGCATGGAAGGTATCTTTCCACTTCCCAGTGTTCCTTGGTTATCTGTCTGCTCTCCCTGCCCACAGGGTCATAAATCTGTTGTTGAAGGTGACCTCAGAGGAGACCATCTAGTCCAGTCTTCTCTTATAGATGAGACAGCTGAGACTCTGGGTCCTTGGTGATCTACCCAAGGCCTTCCTACATGGGTGGTACCACCTCAACTGGGACTGGAACCCAGGCGTTGTGCCTGCAGGAGCCAGGTGCTCTTTCCTTGGCACCCTCTTGGTGTCCTTGGTGTTCTTGGCCCCACGGTGTCTTATGCACATGAAACATTTGGGAGAAATTGGAGCCTTGTGTCTGGGAAGAGAAAGGAGCTGGATGGGGGTGGGAAATGGCTTGGCTTTGGATTTGGTTAGAGATTGGCTTCCCACCTTTTATTAAGACACATTTCCTTGGAAGAGAGGGGATGGGTCAGTAAACCTTTGAAAATTGTCTTTTTGGAAGTTTGTCCCTTATGAGTATTTTGTTTTGTCTTTTTCTAAGCCCCCACATCTGGAAGTTAGTCCCAATAAAAAGAATTATAATGTCCTGTTTCATCCTGGTTCTTTGGCAGTTTTAACCATGAGTTAAACAAAAGTACTTCATCCTATGTTTGTAAAAACCAAACAAACAACCAGCCAGCTTCTTCCCTTTTCTATAGATAGATATGCATAAGGTTGATTTGGAAGAAAGAGAGCTGGGTTTGAATTCCAGCTTTGTCACTTATATGTAAACTGGGCAATTTGAGGCAGAATCACTTTGGGCCTGGATTTTCTATAAAATGAACATTTGGGGTGAGCTGATTCCTAAGGTTTCTGAGAGTCCCATATCCAATGACTTCACCAAGTGGAGCTTCCTTTGGGGAAGCCAAGCATCCCTCCCCCCCCCCCAATGCAGAGTATCTCAGGGGGGTCTGACCTGGACAGGGGCCTTCTTTCTGTCATGCTGCAGATCAGCGAGTCATTGAGATGGGGCTGGAAGGGGCCTTGGAAATCAGCTAATTCACTTCCCTTCTTTTACTAGTGAGCGAATTGAGGTGACTGGCCCAAAGTCGTTGATCCTAGCTTGTTCCCTGCTGAGACCTCTTTCCCACTGGTTATTACTGTGCTGGCTTTGAATAGAATATGCCTGAGGTACTCAAGTCCTGGAGAAGAGAAAACCAGTTGGGCAGGATTGTTTTCTGGCTCTGAAGGTGCCCTTGCCTCCATCGCTGCTGCTGAGAAAGATCCTCCCTTTGATAGTGTGAATGTGAGGGGGATGGGGATGATGGGGCACGATCCAGGATGTGAGGGGCCTCCCGGGGCGGGGCTGCATCCCAGCGTCAGTGACTTGGCCATCTGTGCCCTCCTCTACAGGAGAGCCCGTCCCCATCCCAGGGCCTCTGCCATTCTGTGGGTAGAAGGGATCATCACTAGTTCCCATCTCCTTTTCTGCCCATCCACCTCTTAAATATTCTTATACCATTGCCCTGGAGAAGGAAGAGCACTGGCCTGGTAACTCTGAGATTTAGGGAATACGTGGGCCATGATCTTGTTTACAAAGGAGCAGACTGAGACTTGAGTGGCTTACCTCTGGTCACATAGCGTGCAAATGTCAAACCCAGGATTCCTCACTGGCCTCCTTGTCTGCTCTGGGCTCTATGGTCTCTCACTTGGCTCCTTTGATTCACCTTTGGAGGGACTAAGACCAGGTGACCTTTAGAATCCTGCAATTCTATAAAATAGTGCTGGGTTCCAGGCCGTGAGCATGTGTGCAAATCTTGGCTCTGATGCTAGCAGCGTGTCCTTGTATGAGTTATCGCCTCCCTGGCCCTGCTTCCATATCTGTGGGATGGGTATGATACTTGGACCCCTGAACTGCCAGGGACGAATGTTGGGAACCACAGAGGAGATAGAGGAGGCAGACTTTCTTACCAACTCTATGGCAGTTTGCCGAGAAGGTACCTGCTAAATATTAGCTCTGGGCAGAGCCCTGTGCCCCCGGGGACATTGGCACGGGAGACAAAGCCCTACTCATTCTGGCTCATTGTCTCAAGGCCACTCCTCTTTCAGCCTAACTCTTAGGAGTCCTTTAGGTACAGTCTTACCTAGAGGGGACCTGTTTCTTCCAAGGATTCCACAATTTTAGCAAGTAATTTTCAAAACCCTGCCGAGATTTTGCACAGCTCTGAGGGACTGGATTTGTTTGCCAACACCCCCAGTGTGCCAGTTACCATTCCACTTTCAGTCACATCATCGAATAAGGGAGCGCTCAAAGCTTGTGTGGAATTGTAGCTTGTGCTCCCAAAGCCGTGTGTGTGTGTGTGTGTGTGTGTGTGTGTGTGTGTGTGTGTGTGTGTGTGTGTGTGTGAGAGAGAGAGAGAGAGAGAGAGAGAGAGAGAGATCTATTTTAGACTGTCAGTGCCTGAGACAGCAGACGGTGTATTGGACGGAGTACCAGACCAGGAGTTGGAAAGATTTGAGTTCAAATTCATCCTCAAACACTTACCAACAGTGAGACCTCAGGCAAGTCCCTTCACCTTATTCTACCTCAGTTTCTCATCTATGAGCATAGTACCTGTGTCTCAGGGTTGTTGTGAAGGTAAAATAAGACCATGTTTTCCAAGTGCTTAAAGCATGTAAAGGCCAGTGGTTCTTTTTCTTGTTAACAGGAAGAGCACCAGATTTCCATTTAGGAGAGTTCTGGGTCCGGATTCTGGCTCTGGTGTTTGTCTGGTTCTATACAAGTACATTACCTTTATGAGCTTTGGTTTCCTCTTGTGTAAAGGCCAGATTTGCCTCCCAGAGTGTGGGGAGCAGTTCTTTGCAGACGAGACCATGGGTGTGAAATCCAGGGAACTGCTCACTAGCGATCTGTTCACATGGAAGTGACCCAGATTTGCCTGTGGGTACACTGGGTGGTCTTCAACCCCTCTGGAGGAATTGTAGCCCCAGACTCTCCAGAGCAGCCTTTGTGGGTTCTGGATCCATGGCAGTTTCCGGTCTCAAAGGGCTCAGTTGGTAAAGCTTAGGAAGTGGCCAGGGAGGATCAGTGAAGTCCTGGACAGAAGGGGAGCACCAGCTGACAGTCCTTGCGGATCTTCTGACAGCTCCCATGCTAGTCACTCCTGCCAGATGAATCTAGTGGGAGCGGCACATGGGAGGCATCTGAAGCTTCTGAGGCTCCCCAGGTTAAGAGCCGAGTGTGGGAAGGACTTTGGGGTTTCCTGGCTGCCTGAGCATTAGCAGGCACAGGCATCTGGGCTGCTCCTTTCAGCCTGCCATCAGTGCAGAAAGACTGTGACGTAGGTCCAATCCACAAGGCCCCAGAAGGTGTCTCAGGCCTTCCATCGGTGGAGCAGCATGTAGTGGCAAGGCCAGGGAACACCAGGATTCGAACCTTTGTTCTGCCCAGAGCTTGCTCAATGACCTTGGGACGATGCTTGCCTTCTCTGGGCCTGGTAAAAAGGCAGGGGCGGTAGCCCTTCTGCCCTGCCTTTGATGGCTTAGCCTGAGGAGTGCCCTGGCTCTGCAGAATGCCCTGAAGCTTCTTGGCCTTTAAGCCGGTCAAGCAGTCATCGTCCTGCCTTTCTTTGAGGGTTTCAGAGTAGCCACAATCTTATGAGGATCCCGATTGAAACCCTTCCTCCATGTTGCTGTGGTGGATCATTCACCTCCGAGGCCTTGAGGTGGCCCAGTGGTTAAAGCACCAGGCCCAGAGTCAGGAAGACCTGTGTTCAAATCTTGCCTTAGACATTTACTAGCTGTGGGACCCAGGGCAAGTCACTGTACTTCTGTTTGCCTCAGTTTACTTATTTAGAAAAAGACTATAATAACGGCCCTGCCTCCCAGGGTTTTGTTGAAGCCCAAATGAGACAATATTTGCAAAGTGCTCAGCCGAGTTCCTGCACGCGCCAGGTGCTCTATAAATATTTGTTGCTTCCTTCCCTCCAGTTTCACACCTCTTGGCATCAGCAGAGCAGGCCCAGAACCTGTCTCTGGTGCCCGGCAGAACTTGCCAGTTGGTGCTGAGCCTGTCAGAAGCTTGCTCACCTCCTGAGCAGGTGCCTAATTCTCCGAGGACCCTGGAAGCACCCTGACCGTTCTAGTTCTGGGTGTCTGCATCACAAACGTGTGCAGTGTGGAAAACTTGTGTGTCGGGCTGAGCAAGCATTCCCGCTAGTGCCCGAGGCATTGTCTTTTGTTGTGGTGTGTGGGAGTGAGTATTGCTCACAGATGACTCTGATGGGATTCTGGTTTTCATGGGTCTGTTATAAAATTGGCCAGAAAAAAAAGAAAGGGTAGGGCAGCTAGGGGGTGCCGTAGTGCACAGAGCACTGGGCCTGGAGGCGGAAAGCCCTGAGTTCAAATGTGGCCTTAGACATTTGTGAGCTGTGTGACCCTGGGCAAGTCACATCTCTGCCTCTGTTTCCTCATTTGTCAGGTGAGCTGGAGAAGGCAGTGACAAACCATTCCCTATCTCTGCCACAGAAGCTCCAAATGGGTCGTGAAGAGTTGGAAACAAATGGACAACAACAACTAGGGTGGTGAAAATGGGATCCACAACCTTGTTTTCTTAAAATGTTGATGACTATATTTTATTCGAAGGGATTTCCTTTTGTCATCCTGCGGAATTTTGGTGTTTAAAAACATGATCCTGAGAAAGGGCCCATGAATTTCACCACTAGATTGCCGAAGGGGTTGAGGGGTTGGGAGGCAGGTATAGGTGATGAAGCCCTGAATGCCGACTCCACTCTCACCTCCTGTGGGATCAGAGACTTAAGCTCCAGGCCCTTGAGAGAGAAGAGAAGCCTCCTGCTTTCTGTCCCTCTCTTTCCATCCCCACCACTCTGCCTTAGCCCAGCTTCATCACTTTGTCACCTAACAGGGGCTTAGGAAGTTAGATTCTGTTTTGCGCCTTAGTACACTGAGTTTGCCTTTCTCTAACAAATACCGCGAGCACTTCAGCTCTTGGATTTCTCCCATCGTTGGAGAAAATCCACCAGTTCAGTAGGAAGTCTGAAAATCAGTTTGTTTACGTAAGCCAATCTTTTCTTTCAAATTTGGGACCGTTGAAAGGGTGTTGTTCAGAGTGGTAGCTATCCCAGAGAACTCCAGGTTTACAGCACGGCCCATTAGACTATCTTAGAGTTTTCAGAGGATCCCTCGAAGTGGAAGAAATTACCCAAGGAACCCTTTGAAGCCAACACAGGGCCTTCTTTGGACTCCTGTAGAATATATATAGTGTGATCAGCGTGATTTGGGCTCGTTCATTTGATGCCCTCGTTCATTTGATGAGCTCTTAGTAAGTGCCTACTCGGGGCTAGCGGTAAGACTGATGCAGAGCTGAAGTACAACACAGCCCTTCCCTCATCACACTCAACCAGACAAGGCTTTTTTGAGCACTAATCGTGGGCTGGGGACTGTGCACAGTTCAGAGAAATAGCGCCTTGGTGACTTGCCTTCAAGGAACTTCCAGCCTGGGTGGCGAAGTGATGAGGTCCGGCCCTCAGTAGTGAAGAGGCAGCGTCAGGGCCTCTCGACCTCTGTGAGGAGACCAGAGAGGGGTGAGAGGTCACGTGGTGGCCACGGCACCTTTGACGTTGGGGGATGAGGGCAAAGGGCCACTTTCCCGTTCTGCTTTCATCTTGGGCTTTTCCAAAAACTCTGGGGCCACCCATCACAAAGCTGCCAGATTAACCATCTCAGCACATAGGAAGCTTTTCAGTGTCTGCCACTGTCTACAGCAGTGGTATCGAAGCCACATCAGGCGGGCTTAGATAATGTCAATTGGTGGTTTTCTATGTTGTTTTGTGTTTATATGTATTTTGTCAGACATTTCCCAATTGCATCTGCAAGTTTGATATGTCTGATCTACAGAACAAAGACATTTCCATAACTAGACATTTCAAGCCCTCCCGAGTCTGGCTGCAACCTACCTTTCCAGGTTCTTTTTATGTTACTTCTCTCCTCCAAGTAAAGGTACTGCCAGTTTTGACTTTATGCTCTGACCCTGTGTCATCCAGTCACTATGGGAGTCCGTCCCCCCCCCCCCCCCCCGGCCAAACAACACACACACCACCTCTGCCAAAGTCTAATTTAATGGTATGTGTCCAGCCTACAGAGCTGAGGCATGAGACTTTGCTACCCAATAAATGTATTCTGTGCATAAATTCTAGGGGTTAAAAACCTGGGTTTTATTATGCTTAAGTACAGGTTAAGAATTCAGAAAAATAAACCTGAACTCCAGTTGGGGTTCAGACCAGGCTTCTTATAGGGAAAAGTTACATCAGAGTGTGGGGATAGTGGTGAGTAGACCCCACATATGTTGAGGGGGCTCATCATTGTGTGGTTCAAACATCTCTGACCTCTTCTCCGACCCCACCCCACTTCTCCAAGGGAAACTTTCATCCCTGCCAGGAGGGGAGGTGGAAGGTTGGCACCAAAAGACACAATTCTGCGTTCTTCAGAGAGAGGTGGTCTTGGGCTAATATCATATCTGTCTGCTCCCTTAAAGACTGTTCAGTTAGAAGAAATGGTTGGATTCCATCTAACTTCTGATTGCTTTGTCGTTTTGGATGGAGTTGCGCATTCCAAGCGCCATATCCAAGGCTCAGCCCCTTTCCCACCCAATACTAGGTTCACAGTGAACGCCCATAGAGAAAAGCAAAGAAAACCTATTTATCCAGATTGCAGCAAAACAGAGTGTCAGAGAAGACATGTATGGGACAATCTCTCCAGAATGATGGAGCTCTCCCATGGGGACTGAGATAACTCAGGTCAGCTAAGAGAGAGAGAACAGGGTCTCACCCAAGGGGAATCTCCCCAAAGTCTCTAGCGCAGCATGCCAGGTGTATGGACATGAGGGGTTGTAGCACCAATGTAATATTTACAGCACCCGCGATCACAAGACCATGACTATAAATATCGCATGACATTCAATTGCAAAATATACCAGATTCAGACGCCAGAAAACTGAATCTCAGAACTAGTAAGCCAATTCCATCATAGTACCAAAGATATTCAGAAGCCATAATAATGCTGAGAGCCACAGCATCCTCCAGCCTTCCCACAAACCAATACAAGATCAATATTTACTCACAAACCTCTGTATCTCCTTAATTATCATCCTCTCTCCCCCACAGTCTGGCTAGCTCTGA
The DNA here is from genome assembly GCA_028627135.1 of Pseudochirops cupreus. Taxonomy (NCBI): domain Eukaryota; kingdom Metazoa; phylum Chordata; class Mammalia; order Diprotodontia; family Pseudocheiridae; genus Pseudochirops; species Pseudochirops cupreus. The sequence goes on from CM053581.1 coordinate 345,987,661, forward strand.
CTACCAGCTTTCTTTGGGCTCTGCTTCCCTTCAGCAAATTCCTTCCATCACAGGCTCCATGTGACCACATTCAGCCTTGTTAGGGGGCAGAGGTTACTTTCAAAGCTGAGGAAGTCCTCAAACTCCCCGCTAGGTCTGTTAAGGGGCAGGGAAGATCTTCAAATTCCCATTCCTATTACAGGGGTATGGACATGATGGGAACTGCTCTCTTCTCTCGTGTCTTCACAAAATCTTAGTCTCTCTTCAGCGAACTGAAGCGGCGTTGGCTGCCTCCATCTTCTTGCTCAAAGCTGGAAATGACTTGACCAAAGGAGAAGGCCTGAAACTTGAAGAGTCCCCAGAGGGAACCTGACCAAGGCTGGTGCTCTCCCCTCTCTTCATCTCCTCCCTGCCCTACCTCTCGTGCCTGGCAGGGCCTTCACCTCCTCTAATGCAGAGAGTCCAAAGCCCATGGGCTTTGGGATGGGTTCCCAGAGAGACTGAAGTCATTGTAAACACGTAACGATCTTTATGGTCTCCTAGACAAACAGATCAGCCGTCTCCTGCTTCCTTGGATGTTCTTATGGTTAAACAAAGTTACTGATTTAAATGCCAGTCTGTAAAATTGACCCTCTGCTGCTACTTTTAAAGAATTCACAGTGGGCTGATTGAGAGGAGATATACAAGTCACAAAGTAGTTGCAAATCACTTTGGAAAGTACAGGCTCCCCTTTGGCTTCTCTGAGTCAGGTGAGGTTAATATGGATGGGCTTCTGTCAGCCCAATGGCCCAAGGAATGTCATAATAAAGTGTAATAAAAGAAAAATGAAAAATTCTCCTAACAGGCCCATGACATCATGTGTGCCCAAGTGCTTTGTGAAGCTGGGCAGCCGGACATAGTGATAATAAAGTGAATAAATATTTGTAGAGGAGACTGACTTGGTCCCCAAGACTGACTGCCCTGGAGCACCTCCTGCTATTAAATAATGGTCATAGCGGGTGTCTGCAAGCAGGAGTGTCTGTACTTTGCATTTTAGGCACGAGCCTGCTACAAACACTTGTACTCATTCTCGTTGAACTCATTCTAAACCTTTCTGCTGCTCCAGTGGGCTCCCCCAGTGGGAATCGTCCTGCTTTGCTGTCAGTTTCTTTAACACAGGTGTGGGGAACCTTTAGCCTGGAGGCCGCAGGTTCCCCACCTCTGTTCTAACACAAGCCACTTGGTAGTTCTTAACGGGACATCCTCAGAGAGTAGACAGAATCCAGCAGTCGGGATTGAGCAAGGGGCAGAGTTGAGAGAGCAAGTTCAGAACGTCATTTTCCTGAAAGCAACCAGTCTCTTTTTGGTCACTACCCCCAAGGATTCTCCTTTTGCCTGATCAAAGGGGAACTCAAAAGATCATTAATTTAACTGATAATTACCTTCTCTTTCTTAGTCTCTTAAGCTACTGGCATCTGGATACAGCTGTGTCTGGAGTCTGAGAGACCTGAGTTCAAATCCAACTTCAGACACTTTCTGGCTGTGTGACTCTGGGCAAGTCACTAACCTTTGCCTCGGTTAGCCAGGCTAAATAACTACCAAGGTGCCCTTGACAGCAATAGGGGAGGTGGAAAGAGGGCGGGTTTGGGGAAAACAGTAATGAGTTCGGTTTTAGACATGCTGAGTTTGAGATCTATATGGGACATACAGTTTGAGATGTCCAGTAATCACCGGACTAGAAGCTAACAGAGGGGGTAAGGCTGGATGAACAGATCTGAGCATCATCAGTGTGGAGATGCTCATTATGTCCGTGGCACTTAGGAGAGCATCCTGTGGAACAGTATCAAGGGAGAAGAGCAGAGGGTCCAGGTCAGAACCCTGGGGACATTGGTTGTGAGAGGCCAGAGGAAGAGCCATCCAAGAGGGAGGAGGAGGACCAAGAGAGCAGGCGTGGGGGGGAGGGTAGGAGGCAGTAGGGTCACTACCTGTTCCCTTCACTAGTTTGAGCACCAGAGGGCCTTGTGTGGGTCAGAAGACCACTTACTCAAAATAAACTCAGAGACTTCTCAAGGTAGAAGCAAAAAGGAATTTATTACAATCTCGCAAGAAAAGGTGTCCCCAATCCAGTAAAGGGCCAGAAGCACCTTACAGAAGGCAAAAGCATGATTCTATAGCCCTAACGCAGAAATCTCCCAACTGACCCTTCTCCCATTGGCTGGGAGTTGGGCTCACACTCTAAGCATAAAAATCTACCCTGGGGACAGGGAACAAAGTCTCTAATTTCATTAGATAACATACATAATACATGAGGTCCACCAAGTAAGTGCAGTAACAACCCCAGAATACTGAACCCCCTTCAGTCCAACCTAGATGTGTCCTTTTCTGGGCCTGAGTGTTACAAGGCCTCTGTCTGCTTTCTAACTGGTCAGATGCACCTGCTGCTGCCAGCTCCTTTTTATTTTACATCATTTCACTTTTAGTATTATCTAGGAGTTCTCTAGGCACTGGGAACCCAACTCTTCCCAAGGCTACTGGCTGGTACTTTTTATCAGTAGTCTTGTTTCAGCAATTCTTGCAGTTCTGTGGAAACTTAACCCTTTGCTACCTCTCATACTACCATTCCTTTATACACAGTGACCCCATATGTATAGGGAAATGATACTAAACTGAGTTAAAAAGTCTAAAGAAGAAATAAGAATCCAATAGGATGTTTAGAATGGGGAAACTTCACTGCATGTCATCCCTCCCAGCCCCAAACCGTGATTTCTCTAAATCAGGCCCTTAACCATTTTTGTGCATGGACCCCTTTGCAGGCTGGTCATACTCCTTTCTCATTAGAATGTTTAAATGTGTAAAAGGATGTGTCAGATTATAAAGGAAACCAATTACATTGAAATATAGCTCTGTGTGTGTGTGTGTGTGTGTGTGTGTCTACATAAAAAATTCATGAGCTCCAGGCTTTTAACTACAGGTTGAAGCCTCTTATGTCCTCTAGTACCAACATTTATCACAGATTCTTGGAATGAATAAGAATGAGGTGATTTTGCAAATTGACTTGTCGGGCCTGTGGTCAGTTTGAGAGCCCTGGGAAGGAGTGTAATTGGCAGAACCAGGAGGAGAGGGATGGTTCAAAGCCCCCACCCAGAGTCTGTAACTCAGAATAGACTGAAAGGACAAGCTTAGAAGCCAGGAGGGCAACTAATTAATAATGCTCTTAGAGCCTGTAATGAGACACGGGGGGCTGATGGGACGCAGCCTCCAAAAATGGAACAATGAGAGGCAGGCTCCAATTGCATGCCGAGCTTTCACTTGGCCCTTCCCAGTGACTGGGGAGATTGTAAGGAGCTGGAGCAGTTTCCCAAGACAGCCATATCTCTGGGGAGTTGGAAGAAAGGGCTTAGACCATTTTCTCCCTGGGGTGGTTAAGATGAGGACCTGTCCGGAACAGGGAGGGAGACCTTGTCCTCCCAGGGTCTCTCTGGTTCCATGGCTCCCTTGATTCTTTTCTAGTTAAAATGCCACTGCCCTGATCTCTGTCCCAACCTGTCACACATCCCCTGGTCTGCCTCTGAGAGGAGGACACCTGTGTCGAGGCCTAAGGAAGCCTCAGGCTGCCAAGGCCTGCTGGCCAGGCCTAAGCTTTTGTCACTCGTCAGATCACACTGATGAGGCCACACTGTTCTTGAACAAGGACAAGGCAAAAGCTGCCAGGAGGACTATGCTGGGGTGTGACCAAGGCCAGGAGCACAGAGGGGGTGCACAGTTCAGTTGGATTGTTGTTGTTTTTTAAGTAAAAACTTTATCGGTATCATTGGTTTTTACATCACCTACATTTCCCAGTATATCCCTTCTTTCCTCCCCCTCCCAGAGAACTTATCCCTTACAACAAGAAAAAACTTTCCAACAGAAGTGACTAAAATATTGAGAAAGTCTGACCTCCTATGCAGTGTTCTCTCTTCCCCTCCCCCCCCCCATAGCACCTGCCCCTAGCTCTTCCTTGGGACCAAACTTGGGGCCTGTCATTCCACAGCGTTCACTTTTCATCATCATATTGTTCTGTCCAGGGGTGTGCTCATTGTGTTCATTGTCCTAGCTCCGCATCAGTTGTGATTAGACTGTCTGGGCTTCTCTGCATTTCACCATGTTCATCATTTGAGTCAAAGAACAGTAATCTTGTAAAAGACAACATTGGAGAGACAAAGGGCAGAAGGAGGGAAGAAGGGAGGGGGAGGGAGGGAGGAAAGAAAGAAGAAAGGACATTTGCCTAATTGTTTTAACACCTAAACCAGAAGAAGGAGAAAGCCAAGGAAGAAAGTTCAAGAACAGTGCCATTGGTGAATATTAGTTCAGAATTTTTTAATGACATCTTGGCAAAAAGACTAGGGCAGCTCATCCTCCACCTAAATTGTTCAATGTGAGGAAGCTGCCTCTGTGCCAGGAATGCAAGGATGAGTCAACATTAAGAAAGTGATCAACACAATCATATTAAAAACAAAATCTTCCTAAGCCACAAGCTCATCTCAATAGAGGAAGAGAAACACTCAACAAAATTCCATTCTCCGAGGACATGTCTCGTAAAAAGATGACCTTGGCTCATCCTGCAGTTGGGACTCGTGCAAGTGAACACATCCAGGCAGCCTTCTTCCCAGCACTGACTTGGGAGGGCAGCTTTGCCCATCGTCACCCAAGTCAGTGTTTTCTTTGAAAGGGAAGGGACTGTTTGGAAAGGCCATCCCTGCAGGCCTGCTGAAGACTTTTATGTTGTGAATGAAATGGATTCCAAATAAATTCTTGAGAAAATCCTGTGGTATTTCTCAGATCATCCCAGCCATTTTATGATCAAAATTAAACAAGCTGATATTTCAAAAAGTGAGGGAAATGGTTTTTACAACTGCCAAACTAATGAACTGAGACGGTGAAGTGGGAATAAAAAGGCACATTATAGAAGTCATCAAAGATTTGGGAAGGAGTTCCCTCTATCTTTTCTGGGGTTTGTAGCTGTCTCCAGTGGCATTTCTCTACCCGCTATTTCCTCCCGCGTCTTGTCGCTGCCAGGCAGAGAAATCCTGATGGTTTTTGTGGCTTGACTTGTCAGTGTGTCCTTATACTCAGTGGAAGCATAGGACTCACTTTGTTGTCTGCTGCTCTGGGATTTTCTAGGCAAACCATCGCATAATCTTCAGATGTGGTTATTGCGCGTGCTTGGTGCCAGGGAATGTGCTTGAGTGGACTTCGCTTGTCTTCCTGCTCTTTCAGATGACAGCATCTGTCTTCCATCGTACAATGAGCAGCCCCGTTCTGGGCTTCAGGCTTGTTCTCCCAGATGAATAGAGCAATTGCTGTGCACCTGGCTTTGGGTACAAGCTCAGCTAGGCATAGGGAGGGTAGTTTTGGAAGGTAATATGTGGCATATTGAATACATGTCCCTAAGTTTGGCTCTGGGCAGCCCACCTCCACCTATGCTGTCTTGGAAAAACTGGCTCAGGGGGGCGGAGCCAAGATGGCGGCGTAGCAGCAGCAACATATCGTAGCTCTCATATAGCCACCCCAAAATACCCATAAAATAGGACTCTAAACCAGTCCTAGAACTCCAAAATGCACACAAAGATACTTCCCACTAAAGTCAGCTCGGCTACAAGGAACCATATCAGCACTGCGAAACCAGCCTGGCCTGAAGCCGCTGCTGAGCCCTGGGGGCGGCCAGATGAGAGGAGCGGTGAGCGGATTAGTGGCAGCTGCAAGCAGCATTGAGAACTAGGTCAGTGGGACTTGCGAAGTTGGGAGGGGAGCAGTCTGGCCGAACGCCTCCAGAGTGGAAAAGCAAAAGGCAGAGGTTTTGCACCCGCCTCCGCGTTGCAGCTTCCCGCCCGCAGACAGCAGGGGGACTAAGCGATTGTTCTGAGGCCAGTGCTCTCGCATTGAGCGGCCTGGATCCGGATCGCCATCTTGGGCCTC
>CM053581.1:345994073-346030000 GCA_028627135.1 Pseudochirops cupreus
ATCAAAGATGAACTATTTACATGACAACGTGGAAAAGTGACAATTGTAACTGTTGAAACATTTTTCAGTATGAGGATAGAGCAAGGAAATACAAATGTATATATACATATACATACACATAAATTTATATAAGAGGGTTTACATATGAAAACAAGCACATATCTGAGTATATGTATAAATGGAAAAACTGGCTCAGATGCTTCCTTCGAGAAACCTCTTGTGATTCCCACTCCCTGTGCCCAGTCCTAGCCTTCCTTAGGAGAGCTTCACAGACAAGGACTGGGAGTTCATCATGATGGAGGATCAGCTTGAGAACTGGAAGGAAATCACCCCAGGGGCCCCAGGTCCCAGGGAGGGGAAGGGAAGTGACTGAGGCAGGATTTGAATGCAGCCTCTTGGCCGCTGAATGCAGGTGCGGGCTGTGTCTTGGCACCAAGCCCCATGCAGGATTCATGCTGGTTGAGCTGTCAGTGTGTCAGGTTGTTCCTGAATTTGATACTCCCTCCCAGGAGATGGCTGAGCAAAAGCCAGATAATCCATGACCTGCTGGGCATTAGGTGAATTCAGTGGGGAGCAGTGAATGAGCAAGTGACCTGAGGCCCTCCAGCTTGACCAGGTCCTGCCAGACGTGGTGGGACCTTTGTGACCTCGATCAGATTTTAAGGAGGCTCCCAGCAGTCATTGGAGGCTGCCTGCTCCCAATCCTCTGAAGCCTTGTCCTACCACTCTCTGCTCTCTGGCTTGGTCAGTCAGGGAACTTCCTGTGTGCCAGGCCCTGCGCTAAGTGCTTGGGACACAGAGACCAAGAAACGCTGTCCCTGGCCTCCAGGATTGGGCATTCTAATGGGGGAGCGGCACATGAATAACTGGGCACCTCCAGGAGGGACGCAGAGGAGAGGAAGGGCTTGCAGCTGGGATGCCTCCTCCTTTCAGTGTTTTCTCTTAAACCTTGTGCTTCCTGGAAACTTTGGTTCCCACTTTCACGTTTGAGTTTTGGTTATGTCGATGAACAGAGCCTCCTGCATGGAACTTGATTCAGATCAGAAGGGGTGCTCAAGGAAGGCTGCCGTTCTCCAGAGCTAGGCCAGCCAAGCTGGGTCAGGACAGGGTGTGAGAGGAGAAGCTGAGGATTGGTTTGCTCTGCCCCGCCCTCTGGGACGATATTGTTCATTACCACGTCCCACCCACCTGTCCTGGGCCTGCCACGCATGCTCATATCATTCTGGTTCAAGCCTTTGTCACCTCCCTGCTAGACCTCTGTCAGAGCCTCCTCACTAGGCCTCCGGCCTCCACTCTCTTTTTTCTCTGGCTCATCTCTCCCAAAGCTGCCAGAATAGTCTTCCCAGATGCCCAGGTCTGACGAACCCTGGGCCTCCCCTGCTCACAGACCTCTGAGAGCTCCCTAGTCCTGATGGGAAGAGAGGCACATGTATTCCTGGCCCCTCCGACCTTCTCCAGACTGGCCACAGTCTTCACTTCCGGGCCTGTTTCGCTTCTTCACCTTCATGCTGGGCACTCACTGACCTCTGAACTCTACTGGCATGTGAGGCTTGCTTCTATGCATCCCCCAAAGCTGCCCTGCTAGGCCCAGGGCCCCCCACCCCCAGAACTACACTCAAGTTCAGACTCTACCTTGCCCTTCACATCCAATCACTTGCCAAAACTCATCAGTTCTGCTTCCATGGCGTCCTAGAACCTGTCCTCTCCTTTCCCTTGCCATACCCCCTGCATTGTTCTACCCTGACCATTCTCCTGACTTCTTAGAGCAGACTCCTACCTGCTTTTCTGGCCTCCATGAGCTCCTTTCTCCAATCTGTTTGCCACCCAGTTGTAGAAATAATCTTCCTGAAGCACAGACCTGACCTTGCTACTCTTCTGCTCAGCAGCCTCCTCTGGCTCCCCATTGCCCATGGAGCAAATAGCAGCTCCTCAGACTGTCCATAGCACTGCTGTCCTGCCTTGTCAGGCCCCAGGCTACCCGCCCACTCAGCTCTCCCCTCTTGACACTCCAGTGACACGGATGTTGCTTCGTTTTCTAGGTTGGAAACTACAAGCGAACAGTAAAGAGGATTGATGACGGCCACCGGCTCTGCAATGACCTCATGAACTGTATCCATGAGCGGGCGCGCATCGAGAAGGCCTACGCGCAGCAGCTCACAGAGTGGGCCAAGCGATGGAGGCAGCTGGTGGAAAAGGGTAAGCACGCACTTTCCCTGAAGCCTGGGCCTTGGCTCCGTCAGGGGAGCTTGGCATGGCAGCCAAGCTTGTCTGGCCAGCTCTCGTCTCCTTGGACTCGTCACCAGAGCCAGGCAGCCATGAAGTCAGGGAGGTGCCAGGCCCCCGACTCTGCCATTCACTGGCCAGGCTCATGTCCCTTCCCTTTCCTCATCTGTGAAATCAATGACTGGGTTAGATCACCTCTGTGGACATTTTTCCTTTATAAAAACTTCTCAGGGTGGCTAGGTGGCGCAGTGAATAGAGCACTGGCCCAGGAGTCAGGAGGACCTGAGTTCAAATCCAGCCTCAGACACTTAACACTTAGTAGCTGTGTGACCTTGGGCAAGTCACTTAACCCCCCAAAAAACCTTGTCTTAATGAATATTTTGTGTTTCGCCTTCCCCCTCCAAAAAAAACCTTGTCTTAATGAATATTTTGTGTTTCGCCACCATGGGGGGGGGGGAGGAGGGGAGAAAATCTGAAACTCAAGTGAATGTGGAACTGAATCTTGTAAATCAAAAGTGAATAAACAAGTCATTGAAAAGAAAAGAAAAAAATGACATAACATAAAAAAAGAGAATATTTTGTGCTTTTACATCCCAGTAGAACTGTCTCCCATCCCCTCTTGTGGTTTGCTGGCCCAGGAGCCCGACTTGGTTACAGGGAGTATCCTCAAAGGGAATGCCATATACCGAGGAAAGCACACATCTAGCCTTTCTGCCTTTTTTTTTCCAAGTTACTAACATCTCTGGAAACCCAAGGGTCTCACGCAGGGTCTTGGGGGGAGGAGGTTCTCAGGCCCTCCAGCCCCACCCATTTTACAGATGAGGAGGATGAGGCTTCTTTGGGAGAAGCGCCCAGTCACAAAGTGTCAGAGCACTGAGGCCCTCTGACTGTAGATCTCTGACCATTCTTTCCTTAGCCTCAGGAGCCAGGGAGGTCATGCTCAAGGTAGGACTGGACTCAGCTCCTCTCACTCCTCCAGGCCAGGTGTTCCCATGCTACACTGGACAGCCTCAGTCCAGGAGTCCCGGAGCCTGCTCTGTGGAGTCATCAGACGGTGTGGGCGCAGGCCCCGGCTCAGAGGGCTCAGAGCCCAGGCTTGGCCACAGCAGCCATGGCTCCCGCCTCACACGCTCACTGGCCGCAGCTCCCTCTTGCAAAGCCATGTTTCTGGGGACCTGGCCTAGAGCTGCTCACGGGTGTAGGAAGTTTCTAGCAAATAAATGGCCAAGAGCCTCCATTCATCTCATCACAGGTATTTGCAAAACTGATTGTGATGCGTCGCAGGTAAGTCTAGAGGGCACCTCCGGCCACCACCTCACTTGGGGAATGTGACGGCCATGACCACCGGCCACCTGTGGATGGTGGCAGTGTGATTTTCAGTGCAGCCAGGAGGCACCGAAGGGCCCAGAGTCAGAAAGACCTGAATTCAAATGCCACCTCAGACGCTTGAAAGCTGGTGACCCTGGGCTAGTCACCTAACGTTTGCCTCAGGTTCCTCCTCTGTCCAATGAGGATACTAGCACCTTGCTCCAGGGCTATTGTGAGGATCTAATGAGATAATGACTGTACCACACTGAGCACAGCGCTGGCTCCTAGAAAGTGCTTTAGGTGGGTTAGCTGTTACTGTCATTAATGAATTGAGCGGCAGAGAGAAGAGGATGAATCGAGCTGGTTTACAAAGGGGTGAAGCTGGAGAAGGGAGGAGGCAGTGGTCAGTACACAGCTGATAGCCTGCAAGAGAACCGAGGGCTGGGAGGAGGGGTGGGGAGGTCACCGTGAGGAAGAACCACAGTACAGGGCTTGTAAGCAGAGGGGAGGGTGGAGTGACATCAGGGGCATGGGAGAAAGGAATTTTGGAGCTCACAAACATGGATGTGCCTCATCGGTGGGTGATGCTGAGGGTGGCGGGTTAGAATTCTGCCGCTTTGGTGATCTGTAAGACCTTTGGCCCCTCCATTTGGGAAGTGTTCATTATTGTGAGCTGAAATAGGGCACCTTGTAACATCAGCAGTTTTTTCCCAAAATGGAGAAATATGGCCTAACCATTTTACTTTCTCTCTCTCCAACAATCCTGTAATCAGAATGTCTGGTGGGAGGAGGTTTAAATTTGATTCCTTCTGCCTCTCCAGTTACACCTCGTCCCCCCAACAAACCTCAGCTACATTAAAAATATATCTGAATAAAATTAACGAGGTCAAACATTTGAGAACACCAAACTGAGCTGTCTTACACCTTCGCCTAGACTTCCAGGGTCAGAGCTGGGGACGGGGTGGGCTTGTCATGAGAATGACGGTCCAGCCTCCATGTGGGTTGTTGCCAGCAGCCCAGTCCGAAAGGCACCCTTTGTTGTGTCTAGGCCCACAGTATGGGACTGTCGAAAAGGCCTGGAATGCTGTCATGTCTGAAGCTGAGAAGGTGAGCGAGCTGCATCTTGAAGTGAAGGCCTCCCTGATGAATGAGGATTTTGAGAAGATCAAGAATTGGCAGAAGGAGGTGTTCCATAAGCAGATGATGGGGGGATTCAAGGAGACCCGAGAGGCAGAGGATGGATTCAGGAAGGCCCAAAAGCCCTGGGCAAAGAAACTCAAGGAGGTACTGGCTAAGCACAGCCCTGCCCTCCCCCTTGGGCAGGCACTTCCTCATGGGAGGGTGGGTTCCAGCTGATCTTCCTCTGGACCAGGCTTGTGCTAGAGGAAGCCAGGAGCCCTGGGCTACATCACCCCTCTGCCAGAATGGCACCACCTGCTTCTCTTGAGCTGGCTTTCCTTGTGCATCTCTGGGCCTTCCTCCTCTTCAGACTCCCTCGTGGACCCCATCCTGCTTCCCTCTCTTCTTTGGCTCCAGGCCTGTGTGTCTTCTCTCCCACCTCTTACCTCATCTCAGACATTTTCCTATGGAAGGTCCTTTGCTTTGGGGTTGCTACGTGTGCTATTGAACCATTCTTGCTTCTTCCTGAAGCTGCATCATCTCTCCTGTAGTTAGAATCATAGGTCACCTCAGCAGGCAGCTCATAAGTCCTAGAAATATAACACTGAGACATGTTCCCTCTAGGTGGAGGCGTCCAAGAAAGCGTACCATGCCGCTTGCAAGGAGGAGAAGCTGGCCGTGTCCCGGGAGACCAACAGCAAAGCCGACCCTGCCCTCAACCCGGAGCAGCTCAAGAAACTCCAGGACAAAGTGGAGAGATGCAAGCTAGACGTGCTGAAGGTACATCCACGTGTGCACGGCAGCACTCACACACACACGCACACACACGCACACAGTCAGCAAGCATTCATAAGTTCATCCTTTGTTCCAGGAGCTCTGTGGGGCACTGGGAATGGAAAGACAAAGGCTCATGTTCTGTCGGGAGATGGAGCCTGGACAGCTCCCAGTAGGTGGGGCTGGGGGGTGGATCAAGGAAGGCTGCCTGGAGGAGGCTTTGTTTAAGCCGAGCCCAGGTGACGGTTTTCATTTCAGACGGGATCTGTAGCGGGTAGCAGGAGACCTGAGTTCAGATGTGACTCTGACTGTTACTGTTTGTGTGACCCTGGACTAGTAACTTTGCTTCTGTCTGCCTCAGTTTCCCCATCTGTCAAATGAAGACAATAACAGCACCCCTTCCTCCCAGTTATTGTGAGGGTCAGATAGTTGTAATGCTGGTCATTCTTAATATTATTCCTTTATTCCTGACTTTTATCCCTCCTCTCGTAAGTCAGTAGCCTGATTCTACACAGGCAGCTGACCCTGAAATTATGAGCATAGGAGCAACCAAGTCTTCCTTGTCTTCACTGTTTGCCGTGTCCACCATGCAGAGCTACCCAGTGCTCTTCTGCAGAAAAGTCTGCCTGCCCACGGTAGCAAGGCTGCTGGCTAACACAGAAGCTGACAGCCCTTTTCAGTGCTTGGACCTCAGCTGTGTATTTCTTCAGCCATCCTCCCCTTTGCATTGAAGTGAGAGATTTTAAGAAGTGTGCTGAATCTCTGCATTATTGGGGAGATAGGCAGAGAAAGGCCACAGACCTGGAGAAGGGCAGGGATCGTTCTGAGATTCTGAAGCAGAGATGGGAGTCTGCACACTGACCCTGCTTCCAGAATGTGTCGTGGAAGGTGTTTCATGAACCCCCAGAGAGCCACGTCCACCAGGAGCAGATTGGAGCAGACTAATGTCCTAGAGAATGCCGGAGAGGACAGTTTACCTGTCTCAGGCCTGTCTTAGCCAAGTGACTCTGAGGACAGCATTTCAATCTCTCTCTGCTACAGTGCCCTTATCTGTCAAATGGAGATCTTCACAGTCCCTTACTCCCGATGAGATGAGAAGTCTGAAGCGCTTTATAACCATACTTACGCTATTTATGGAACACCAGAATGCTCTGTAACTGCTGTGTTATTACTGTTACTGGTACTTGTTTAGATCTCAGCAAAGCAGCTGACAAGGCCTTGTTTTTGTGGAAAAGTCCAAGAGCTGCGGGTCACATCAGGGGTTGGAAAACAAACCCCAGCCCACCTCCCAAGCTAACACTGGTGTTTGTACCTTTCAAATGAAATTGGGGGCCATCGGACTATATTACCGTGCACTCGGGCAGGTTTGGGCCAGCTTGGATGGTTGAACTCAGTGGAGGATGTGACCGATGTCAGCTCTTTCAGAGAGGGGAGCACAGTGGAGCCAGAGTGGCCTCTGCCATCCCTAAGGGTTACGGATGAAAAGTATTCAAGGTGTCAGTGGTGTGTGTGGAGGAAGAGGAAGCTCGAGGGTCTGTGAGGATCAGGGGAGGGAAGACTTGAAAATAAACCTGGAAAGGGGCACCCCCCTGCATTTTAGTGTATAAACAAGACTAAGTTGGGAAGGAAAGCCAGCAACCGATAATAGGGTCAGGATCCCTGAGTCCTTTATCAGGCTAGAGCATTAGGAGGGTTTTTCAGAAGGCTCCGTGGAAAGCCTTGTATTTTGATGGGGTTTCTCTGGGAGAGGAACAGCTTCCTCAGGCACGTGCCCTTGACCAGAGGAAGCTGGGCTGAGCCAGGCTGGCTGTTCCTCTAGTCAGGCCCCTGTCAGCTGAAGCTGCATTTCACCCCGTGCACCCCTTGTGGTTACTCCAAAGAAACAGGAAAACTGGCAGTTCTCTGAGATCACATTTCAGTGACTATGGCTCTAATGCGGGAGAGTCAGATGTCTCAGCGACAACCGTAACAGTAATAATGGCTCAGCTTCCACCTGCCAGGCCCTGTGCTCAGTGCTTTATGGGTGTTGTCCACATAACCCTCACAGGAATCCCTTTTTACATATCAGGAAACTGAGGCAGGCAATGGTAACATGTCTTGCCCAGGGTCACACAGCTAGAAAGTATCTGAGGTCGAATTTGAACTTGAGTCTTCCTGACTGCAGGTCTGGTGCTCTGGGCATGGTGATGCTCCCTACCTGTCTACCAAAGATCATTCACCTCCATAAGGACGGTCTCAGTCATGCTAAAGAGGAAGAACTAACAAATTATTGCTATGAAACAGCCCAGTTAGTCACCAGAAAGGGCTCCCCGAGGCCCTGAGATCAGGAGGAGTCGACGTTGCCTCCTCACCACTGGGCTCAGGCTGCTGGTGGTTGGACACACAGCAAGAAAACAAAGGCTTCCTGGGGCTGTTAAGGAAAGTCCTGCTGGGGAGAGGGGAACCAAGCCCAGGGCACCTGCCAAAGGTGAGCAAAGGTCATTGTTACTCAGGAGACTCAGTCTGATTCCAAGCGAGACCCGAAGGTCACTGGCAGAGCTGCAGAGGCATCAGCCTCACACTCTCTTCTAGAGTCATCAGAGTCTAGTGGCAGGCTCAAAGTCAGGGCAGCCAGGGATGGCCCAGGATGCACTGGGCAACCTTGGCATCTTTGATGTCTGACCAAGCTCAGTCTCTAAGTGCTCCACAGCCTTGCAGAAGTAATCCTAGGGGCTAAGTGAAAGGGGCTGTGCTAGAGACAGCTTAGCTGGTAGGTAGCTGTGAATGGGCAACTCTTCACTGATCACTGAGCTGGATTCAAGGTACTTTCCATCCCTTTATCTGAGACTCAGGGTGTTGGGTCATCATATAAATTTCATGAGCTTCAGATTGAAAATGGGGCCTTCACCAGGATTCTGGGGTTGGACAGAGACAGATGTTCCAGTTTCCAAAAATTGGAAGAGAATGGAGTTAGTAGATTCTAGAGCAGTGGGGTCACTGTCAAGTTTCTGGTAAAATTCTGGACCACTTTGTTAAAGAGTGGCTGGTGAACACCTAGAAAAGGAAGTGGGGATCCCAGAGAATCAGCATGACCTCACCAGAAAGGTCATGGTGCACCAGCCAATGAGACCAAATCTGTGAAGTGCTTAGCACAGTTCACGGCATGTAGCCAGGAGGCCTTTAATTAATGCTCATCCCCTTCCCTCCCCCCTTTCTATTTCTGACAGAGGAACTGGTTTGACAGGTCTGTGGGATGCTAAACATTCATACATATATATGTATCTGTGTGTGTGTACATATGTATAAATACAAGTGAACATACACATTTGCACACTTGTATTTCTTACCTAGATTTTAGACATAAGGAGGGAAGAGCTCCACTTTGCTCTGATCAGAGGCACCACAGGATTTTCAGGACAGAGAATTCTGGTCTGAGCCTGTGGCACTCATGGCATCCACGTATGGAGAGGGCGTCACAATTCACAAGGCATGATAGCAGCTGCTCTCACTTAGCGTAGAAGTGCTCTGAGGTTTAGGAAGGGCTTCCTTTCCAGTCGCCCTGGAAGGTGATGTGCTTTCTTTGTCAGCAGGGAGTGAACACATGTGACTTGTGCAGTGTCTCCCAAGCAGTTGGTGGTAGAGCCAGGGTTCCTGAGTTTTGTTAAGCCTAAACCCTGTGCAAGTTCCCATGCTTAGCACAAGGCGTTTTGAGATGAAGCCAGATCGTCTGTACCATGAAGAGCCTTAGAATCTGAGGGAGGAGGAAGTTCAGAGGCTCTGAGTGAACAGTTCTTAAAAGGAGGATTTTGAAGGATCTGTAATAAGAGAAACACAGCTGTTGAGGTTTCATTTTGCATTCAGCAAATCAGCAAGGATGTCAAAAGCTAGAGACAGTCGATGCTTGAAGGGCTCTAGGAAAGCAGCAAGAGCTGTGCTTGTCTTGGCATTCTGGGAAACAAGGATTCTTTGAGAGAAGTCATCAGACTACAGTTTTGAGCCATCGATTCCAAGCCTGGGCCTGCCTCCCAAAGAAGGGAGAGAGAGAGAGGGGAAGGTCTCATTCAGACTGGAATAGTCATTCACAGCAGCATTTTCTGTGATAGCCTAAAGAAATGGCCTCAATAAAACTTTAAAAAATGTAAAAATCTCATGGGAGGAGACATGG
Organism: Pseudochirops cupreus; assembly: GCA_028627135.1. Taxonomy (NCBI): domain Eukaryota; kingdom Metazoa; phylum Chordata; class Mammalia; order Diprotodontia; family Pseudocheiridae; genus Pseudochirops; species Pseudochirops cupreus. The sequence goes on from CM053581.1 coordinate 346,003,642, forward strand.
TCTACTTGTATCTAAATAAGGATATGAGAGAAGGCTGTGACCAGGGCAGCAGAGAGGGGAAGGCCAAGGTCTCTAAGGAACACATGGGAGAGCCCACCTGGGGCTCGGGAACTGAGATGAAGGAGGGCCCCATTATTCTGCCCTGGTCCTTACCCACAGCCACTGGCTAAGACACTTTTGTTCTTCCTTGTTTCCTTTGTGATGAGCGTGGCTTTCTGGGGGGAGGGCAAAAGAGAGATTGAGTGAAAAACATAGTTGATGTAAAAACCAAAGACATGAACAGAAATGTAATTTTTTTTGTCTTTATTTTTGAAGGGGGGAAGGTAAGACAATTTGGGTTAAGTGACTTGCCCAAGGTCACACAGCTATCAAGTGTTAAGCGTCTGAGGTCAGATTTGAACTCAGGTCCTGCTGACTCCAGGGCAGGTATCTATTCACTGTGCTACCTTGCCGCCTCTCAGAAATGTATTTTTTTAAGAAAGAAAAGATTGACTGAGTCAGCGGGAGAAGAGGTGACTAGAGGTCAGATTCTAAAAAGGAGTGTTAGAGATCAGAACCTGGGTCTCAGGATATGGTGAGGGAGGGGGGCACTTTCAGGTATTCTAGAAGTGAATGAGAAAGAAGGTAGGAAGCAAATCTGCTGCTGCCCCTTCCTGGCTTCTTGTGCTGGGGTGAAGAGATGGAAAGACACCATGTCCCTGCTCTCATCACTGACATGTGGTCAGTGCATGAGGGGCATGATGTGGGAGAAACAAATTGCCTCTGGCTTTGGGGAGACTTGATGGAAGTGGCCTGACTTGGGCTGGTACCAGAAGGGTGGGTTTGAGATAACAAAGATCGGGGCAGATGCAGGGAATGTGGGGGCAGGCGCCCCACTGGCTGGGTGTGGTCTAACCTAGATCACAGCACAGGGCCAGGCAGGGCATTGCTCATCCCCGGGGCTATTTCCTCTGGCTCTCTGAACCTCCAAACCCTTGAAATCGTCCCCATTTGCTTCTCCTATTTAGATCAGTCTCTGCTGAACAACTAACCTTCCTCTTTACAAAGGCCAGTACTCTGCATGCAACCAGATGACCCCGGCCCCATCTTTCCTTGTGTCCTGGTTTCTCTCTTCCTGCTTTCTCTAAATGTGCCTAGATCTCCCCCATACTGAAGAGCCCATCACTAGACCTTCCTGGCCCCCTCAGTTTGTCTGCCTCAGTCTTTCCTCCCTTTCACAGCCAAGCTCCAGGGGGAAGACCTCACCCTGTTTTTCTCTGACCTCATCCTGATTCCAGTGCATTGGCATTCTCCAGAGTTAGCGGTGCTGTCTGGATTGCCTTCATTTGAAGTCTTTTCTCTTTTCTCCCTGCTTTGCCCCTGCAGCATCTGACACTCGTCCTGGCTACCCCCATCTCTGTCTGTGCTCTCCTGCTTCTCCTGAGGCCTGTCTAAAAGCCCCTTCTCAGCCTGCACTGCTGAGTCATCCTCCCTGGCACCTCTGAGGGTCCCCAGGATGCTGGCCTGAGCCCCCTGATTCTGACTCATTGACCTCACCAGCTCCCATGGGTTTAGTCATAGTTGCCCCCCAGAGCTACAGATGCCATCTGCCTACCAGCTGGCCATCCTGCAGGCACAGCTCAGATCCAGCCTGTCTACGGTTAGGCGCCTGTAATGCCATACATGAGCAGCTTTCCATAAGAATACTATTGTGAACAGCTTTTAAGGTTCTGATCACACAGTTTAGCGAACACTCTTATTTATTCCATAACAAATCAAAGCAAAACATTCACAGTAAATCAAAATACAGCATGCACAATGTTATAGCTTATCACAGAAAATCAAAATACAGCATTTACAATGACTTATCACTAAAATGGCCACATAGTTTTCACCAAAGTGGTTACAATAGTTTTCTACAAAGTACAATCATTTAGTCAATCACAAAGTCCTTAATTCAGTCACAAAGTACAAAAGTCAAAGTTCTCCGCCCCTGATCTTCTGTCAGTAAATGGTATCCAAGTAAAGTCTTTTTCAGCTTGACTTGAGGCTGGCTCTCAGCTTCCATGGTTCCTCTTCCATGGTCCCAGCTCCTGCCCAAATCTACACAACTGTCACCTGGGTTCAAAGGCAGGCAGCTCCCAGTTCCTTGTCCATTTCTTCATCCAGTTTCTTGTCCAGTTCCCATTCCATATTGAAGCTCACAGTGTCCAGTCCACCTGAAGTCTTTCACGGTTCCTGTTTCTGGGAAGACAAAGCTTGACAGAGCCACAATAATATTCAAACACATTGCCAGCACCATCATCAGTTCACTATCTGCCTGTGAAATCAACACAGACCCACAAACAAGGTCCAAGAGATCAGCACAGATGATCAGTAAAGTTCCAGGACTCCAAAACCCCCCTCCCTGCCTTCTGTAAACAGACAACCAGAAAATCCTTTTTTAGGGCTTCCAGTAAAGTCCCATGGCTTCTGTAGAAAGTATCAGAAACAAACATCAGCACAAACAGAGCAGACAAGCATAGAGTACGGGATACCACAAATGTTCTCCTTCTTGACTTTGCCACCACAAGAGTCCTCTTCTCAGTTCTGCCGTCTCTAGCCTAGGCCTCTCCTTATATATGGTCATTACCTGCTCCCTTTCCTGTGGCAGGAATTTGTGAGTTCTAGGGTTCACAAGTTGTGGGGTTCACAGGTTCTGTTTCTTAACAGACTTGATACAAGGCTCAAAAGAAACTTGAACTGAACCAAGGTGTTAATTCAGTAGCTGGAACAAGGTGTGAACTACTTCTGTGCTTGCCATTACAGCCCTCCCCTTGTGCCCCCAGCCCATTCCTCTCTTGGGTCCCTGTGTTGATTAAAGGCACCACCACCCTTCTAGCCTCAGGGTTAAAACCTTAGCATCTTCCACGATTCCTCCCTGCCCCTGTAGAGCCAGTGGGTTGACAGGTCTTACATTTCCAGCCATGTGATCTCTCTCACAGCCCCTGGCTCAGACCCCCATCTCCTATGAGGACTGTTCTCTAGGCCCCTACTCTTCCCCTCTGTACAGTCTGGGACTCCCTACTGCCTCCAGAATCCAGCATGAACTCCTGTGTTTGCCCTTTACAGTCCTTCACAGCTGCCACCTCCCTTTCCAACCCTGGGATCTACTGTCCCCTGCTGTGGTCTCATTTTGAGCCAGACTGACTCTCTAGCTCTTCCTCACATCAGAAATGTGATCTCTCCTCTCTGGGCCTTTGTCCAGGCTGCTCTCCACCCCCAGTGTGCCTTCTCTCCTCCTCCTACCTCTCAGTGGCCCTCATAACCTTCAGAAGTGCTTGAGAGTCACCCTCTGCCCAAAGCCTTGTCTGGTTCCCCCTCTCTAGAAGCACCCCACCCTCACTCCCCCCCAAAAGCCCAGCACACTACATGGTGGGCATTCTACACACACACACACACACACACACACACACACACACACACACCCCACACACACGTCTGTATGAGCTGGGAACTCCTCGAAGGGAAGGGCCCTTTACTTCAGTTTTGTCTTTGTGCCTTGTACCCAGCTGGTGCTTAATCAGCGCTTCTTTGGTGATAGCCAGAGCATGATGTCCTGGTGGGATGGGAGAGAATGAGCGGCCTCAGCTCCCCACTGTTCTCTCTTACTGTGACATGATACTTGTAAAGCATTCTGCCTCCAGGGCCAACTGAATGCTGACTCTCCTGTGTGAATCTGAACCTTCTTGGGAGGTTGGGTGTCGGGAGGACCACACTCGGGGGTGTAGGGTGGGTGGTGTGTAGGGAGGGCCACACTCAGGGGCGTAGGGTGGGTGGTAGATAGAGAGGGCCATACTCAGGGGCGTAGGGTCATAGGGTAGGTGGCCTGTCGGGAGGGCCAGCTCTGGGGTGTACCCTGGAGGCTGCTGGATGGGAATGGTGAGTACTGCTTCACAGTGTGACTGGGGTGGGTGCCTCTTTTCTAGACCAAGGAGAAGTATGAGAAATCCCTGAAAGAGCTGGACCAAGGAACCCCCCAGTACATGGAGAACATGGAGCAAGTGTTTGAACAGTGTCAGCAGTTTGAGGAAAAACGCCTGCGTTTCTTCCGGGAGATGTTGCTGGAGGTTCAGAAGCATCTCGACCTGTCTAACATTCCCAGGTAAAGCAGTGGGAGGGGATGCCTAGAGGCTTCAATAGACAAGGATCGGACAGGGGGATTTGCAAACAAACCATCTTGCGTCTCTTGGTGTGTGTAGTCACCAAGCATGTGTAGTCACCAAGCACTCGTAATCACCAGCTGTGTGCCGGGCTCTGAGGGCAGAAACCCTTATCCCTGCCTGTCTAAGGGGGGAGACAGTCATCCATGGAGCGAAGGTTTCTGTGACGTGCACAGTGCCCACTCCCACATGTAGCCTGCTGCCCACATTGCCCTCATGATAGCCTGCTCACAAGCTGCACACGGTAGAAAGGCAGCCAGCTCCGAAGGAAATGGTGGGACTGTGGGAGTATTAGGCGTGGCCTTGAGTGCCCAGGGCTGTGGTCCTCTTCCCTGTGGTGGGCCATGCCCCATGTGGGGCCTCACTTCTTAGAAATGAGACTCCATACTGGACACATACAGAGGCACCCTAGGATGGGAAGGTGCTGTTCAGGCAGCTGGTAATGGGAGCCTGGAGGGGAGGCTCCAGGGAGGGACAGTCTGAAAACTGGATGAGCTGCCCCAGAGTGGTCGCAGCATATGACTCCTTGTCCAGGTTAGTACATCTTGGCAGGCAGAATCTGTGTATCGTCCAGCCACACAGAATCTTACAGGGAGCAGGTGCCTGACAGGGCCTTGGCATCATTACATTGACATGGATGAGAGCCACGTGTGGGCTCGGTGGTGCCTGGGTGCCGGCCTGCTGCAGCCCACTCTGATGTGGCCATTTTGTGGCCCTGATTTGAGGAGCTTTCCCCTGAGCTAGCTGTTGTCAAGCCAGGACAGCTTGTCATCCTACTCTGATTCAGCTGAAGCTCTGGCCTTTGAACTGTTGTCCTGCTTAGGAATGAATGCTGGGTTTGAATCCTGGTTCTGCCTCTCTGGGACTCTGGCAGGGGCCTCCAGATTGATCTTTAAAATGAGGAAGGCAGACCAGATGGTCATCAAGGTCTCCCTACAAAACCTGCTGAGATCTTCAGTGCTCTGGGGCCTGCCTCAGTGCTGGCAATGATGGGGGTGCTGCCCACTCCACTCCCCAGGCCTTCCTCATTTACTTTGGCTTCTTCCATCTAGAACGGGAGCTGCCATTGGATGCTCTCGTCAGACATGACAGGTGCACTCAGGGGCCTCGTCACCATGTTCTCCTCCCGGTGCCTCGTCTCCCCCAGTAGGTGGATGGATTAGTGACCTTGGGAAAGTCCTGCCAACTCATAGAAAGCTCAGGTGGGGGAGCCGTGGCACCGAGGCCGTGGAGGACGCCATGCACAGTGGGCAGGGCGCTCGTGGGTGCCCTGCGTGCCTGCCAGGGCTCAGCCAAGGCCCACTTGTCTTCTGCAGAAGCCCTTCCTCGCCTGCCTGAGGTGTGTGCACCCCCATCGCAGGCTCATCCTGCGCAGAGCTTTTGTGGCTGTGGGGGCTGGCAGGTTGGCATCCTCATTGGGGTGTCAGCTCCTCGAGGGCAGGGACTGGCTTCTGCTGCTCTGTGTATCCTTGGTGCTTCGAACACTGCCTGGCACATAGTAGGCTCTTAATGAACACTTGTGGAGTGTTATAGTGATGGAACAAGGAAACTGGCTCCAGGGCCTCCGAAGCTGAGGTGACTCTGGTGGACTAGGGGGTGATGCCGCCCAGTGGTGTGGGCCTCTGCCAGGCCCCCTCCGTGCTTCTCAGAGTCTGGCTAGGATTCTATTGTTTACAATCCTGAAGCCCAGGCCTCGTTAGGCACCGCATGGAGCCGAATTGACAGAACACTTTGCATCCTCTGAAGCGTGGAAGGGTTTGTTCAGGGGTCATGTGGGGCCTCTCTAAGGCTGCTCCGACCCCTTCCTGTCACCCTCTGGAGGGAGGTCTGGGGCCTCAGCCTGTCACTTCCTGGCTCTGATTCTTGGCAAGCAACATCTCTCCTCTGGGCCTGTTTCCGCATCTGTAAAATGGGCTTTTTACGTGGCTGCCTCTTCCAGAGGGTCATTGTAAGCTCTCTGAAAAAGGCTCTTAGCTCAGCTTCTGCTCTCTCTTCTCCTCATTGCTATGAGAAAGACTTGTGCCCCTGATTTAGATACCACTAGATGGACCAGATGCACTTTGAGGGCAGGGACTGGGCATAGCGGGAACGTCTGTCTCTGCCCATGACTGGCGTGCGCCGGGCTTGCGAGAGGCCTGTGCACTTGTTGCCCAGCCCACATGAGGCAGCTGTCCGCCTTTTAGGGAAATGGAAAGGGCCACGTGGTCATGACCACAGGCTCAGAGGAGAGGGCTTCTCCCAAGCGAGTCTTGTGGTGACAGTGCTGCCTGTTCTCCCCCGGCCTAGCTACAAGAACATCTACCGAGAGCTGGAGCAGAGCATCCAAGCAGCAGACACCGTGGAGGACCTGCGTTGGTTCCGAGCCAACCATGGCCCGGGCATGTCCATGAACTGGCCCCAGTTTGAGGTAGGCAGCGAGCCCTCCAAGGGCCTTTTCTTTCATCCTTGTTCTGGGAAGGAATGGGTGGTGGGAGTGGAGCCAGGGCCGTGCATCTCACCCAGAGTTCTTCAGCTAACCTGCTGCTCTGGAGCAGTGAGGTCAGTGAGAAGTAACGGGAAGGGGGCGTGAGTGGCCCCAGCACTGGGCAGAACAGGTACGTTAAGCTGAGTCAGTGGGTCCAGGGCCGGGCAAGATGGGCTGGGACTCCACAGTGTGCACAGCTGGAGAAACCGTGAGCATTTGTCCTGGAGGAGAGGAGACGTTGAGGACATGGTGGGTTGGGCAGATGCACGGCCTTGTGGAAGAGGCATGTTCCTCTCAGCTCCAGGTCAAAACTAGAATGTGGGTGGGAGTCAGAGGGGCCAGGGCTGGGCTCTGCCACCTGTTGGAGCTGTCCAGCGCTGCAGCAGGATGTGTGACACATCAGAGAGGATGTTTCTGACTGTGCCAGGGAAGGCTGGTTAGCTTCAGCAGGATGGGGTAGCAGAGGGGGGCTGACACTGCAGTCATGAGGGCCGTGTGCTACCTGCACTCAGTCCCTGGGCTCCAAGGCCCATGTAACTGCCCGTGTGACTCAGTCTCTCTAAGCCTGGGTTTTCCTCCTCTGTCTGCATTCTGCTCTAGGATCCTAATTAGGGAGAAATGCTGTGGGCCTTGCCTGGAACTTGGAGTGACCCTCACTGTGCCCGAAGGGGAGGGCCTGTGAGTTTGACTTGCTGTTTCCCTCCCCTTTCACAGTTCCCTTAAAGGTCTGAGTCATGATGGTGGCCAGTCAGCTTTTATCTCAATCAGCCTGGCTCTAGATGCTTTCCTTTTGTTGTCAGGATTTGACAGAGATCTTGGCAAATAGAATTCTCGTTCTTCTAAACAGATACAAGGTTCTCTGTGGGTGAGGGGTGGCCAGAGAGCCCCCATTGCCTCTGTGGGCTCTGGACCTGTGGTCCCACCCAGAACTCCCAGCCAGCTTACTGGGTGACCTTGGACTCCTTTGTAGAGCAAGGGGACTGGGCCGGGTGACTCCGAACCCGTCCCTTCCATCTCTGCCTTTGAATCTCAGTATGGAGCCTGGGAAGTGTTTGTCTTCAGCACTTTGTGGGACTGTTGGTTGTCTTTGTTTTTACCAGGAGACTGTGAAGTTCCTCAGGCACAACTCTGCTTTGGGGAGATGCCCTGCCAACCCTGGCAGGCTCTCTGTACTTTGGAGCCCCATAACCTGGCCTGGCTGGATTCAGCCACACTGGATATAACCATAGCTGGGTGTCTCCTGACTGGGTGCCCAGGGGACAGGCGGAGCATCCATAAATTCACATGGTCCTCCCAGCTGTATTCCCCAGTAGAGCTTGCTCCTCCTGCCCACCTGCTGTATTTTAATGATGCTCCAGGGAAATGGATGTGAGAAGCCATGTCTGCCACCATCGGCCTGCTGGGAAAGCTGCTGAGTTAGGATCTGCCTGGGGGTGACCTTCCTTGGAATGGGGTCAGCATCCATACCTGCCACAAGCACTTGGTGCTCCCAGCAGAAACTTCCTGGCCAGCCTGGCCCTACTTACTCTCTGGGTGTTTAGCGATTTCTTTTCCCCATTAACTAGGGACAAGGAGCCAGGGCTGTGGCAACACTTGGGTGAGGCCGCCACCAAGCACACGCGGGCCAGCCCTCAGGAATCCTGGAGCACTGGGGCCCTAGCTGATGTCCACCAAGACCGTGGGTGCCGGGGCGGGGGGGGCCGCCTGCCACACATGCTGAGCCAGCTCTCTGAGCAGGCTCCCTTCACAGTTCAGTCTTTTCTAACAAAACCATCTTGTTCTTTATGCTTTCCGTGCCCTAAGGATGAAGTAAGTTCTACTTTGTTGCTCCTGTTCATGCTTTCGTTCCTCCCTGGCCTTGTTTGAGCAGTAGCAGCTCCCTGTTCTTGGTCCCCAAATCCCAGGATGCACTTTGGCTCTCACTTTGCTTCTCTGAGTCAAGGTCAGTGGACAGATGGATCCGAGCGGCCTGTAGGTAGGGCCCTGCCAGGTGGGACTGAGACAAGGTGGGAAAGCAAAGTTCCTGCAAAGCACCTTTATCCCCCTGAAAAATGAAATCCCAGCCCCCTCCTTTCTAGCTTCAGCAGTGGGCTGAAGCTTCTCCTCCCCTCCATGTGCACATGCCTGTGCGTGTGCACACATACACACACACACACATTCTTTCACACACACTCACTCGTACACATACACTCATTCACTCACACATATACTCTCACACACTCACACTCACTCATACACATACACACTCATTCTCACACATATTCACTCACACACACATACTTTCCATACATATACTCTCACACACACACTCACTCATACACACTCATTCTCACACACATTCACTCAACACACACATATTGTCACATACATATACTCACACACATTCATTCATACACATACACACACTCATTCTCATACACATTCACTCACATACATATACTCTCACACACACATTCATGCACACACTCACTCATACACATACACTCATTCTCACACACATTCACACACATACTTACATATATTCTCACACACACTCACTCATACACATATACACACTCATTCTCACACACATTCACACACACACATACTGTCACATATACACAATCACACACATATACACACATTCACACTCACTCATACACACACACAGTCACATACATATACAGATACACACATACACTCACACATACATTCATTCTCACACACACTCTCATACATATAGTCACATACTCACACACACATATATACACATACTCACACACTCATACACATACGTACTCATTCTAACATATTCACTCACATATACACAATCACACACATATACACACACACTCATATGCATACACATACTCATTCTCACACATTCACTCACACACACACTCTCACGTACAATTACACACATATACACACATACTCTCACACACACACACACACACACACACACACACACACACACACACTCACACACCACTTGTTTCTAATGCAGTAAAGAGTAAGCCCAGGCAGAGGGGCACGAGCCTGCCAGGACAGGACTGATGGAAAAAGCAGAGAACGGAAGGCTGGTGCCTGCATGTCAGACGCTTGTCATCCTGCCTCCTCTGTGAGCTGCTTGGTGCCTCTCTTGGTTGGAACCCTAATATTGTCTCTCACAGAGCTTGGGATGCCATCAGATCAGCTGTCTCACAGGCATGGGCCCCTTCAGCTGTAAGTCCTTTGAAATTGTGGCTGGCCCTGCCTCAAGGTAAAGAGACCCGGCCTGGCCTTGGGTCCCGCCATCTTCAGGGTGGCCTCCTGGCCCCTCCTGGGCCCCTCCTCAGAGCAACTACAAGGCTTGGACTGAGCTCAACTCCGGAAGTGTCTTCCGGTCAGGGACCCCTTGATAGTCAGGGGAAGCCAAGACCCCTTCCTGAAATGGCGTTTGGGAATGCGCCATTTCAGTTAAAGATGAGCAGAGATAGAGACGCCCTTTTTTCCCCATCGATGTTCATGCATGTCTGCCTGTGAGAGGTGCTGAGGCCCGGGTGAAGAGCCCCCATCCCAGGGTCTCTCAGGGCTCTCTTCGTGCTGATGCTGTGTGATGTCTGTGCATGCGACTGTCCTGCTACCATGTCCCTTGTGTCTGGCGTGCTCTGTCTTGTCTCTGCCTCTGAATGTGCATGCTGTCTCCTGAATGGAGGCTATTCCCTCTGCTTGGCATGACTGGCTCCTGGCCCAGTGCCCGGCATGTAGGAGGTGCTGTCCAGAGGCTTCTTGCTTGGCCACTGTATGTACGGAAGGGCGGGTTCAACTTGGGAAACAATGTAGTCGCGTACAAAAGAGGAAGGTCTGTGAGTGGCTAGGAGGTACAGTAAATAGAGCACCAGCCCTGGCATCAGGAGGATCTGAGCTCAAATCTGACCTCAGACACTTAACACTTACTAGCTGTGTGACCTTGGGCAAGTCACTTAACACCAATTGCCCTGCCTTCACCCCTCCAAAAAGCAAAAAAAAAAAAAAGAGGAAGGTCTGTGCAGCTTCAGGGATGGGTGCCCCATCCCCACAGGGTTCACGTGCACCTATGTGTGGCCCTTTAGCCTGGCAGGGACTCCTTCTCTTTTCTCTCTAGGAGGAAACGAGCAGACCGTGGAATCTAGTCTCCCCCCTCTTTTGGGGGGCTCCCGCTATTGGCTATACACTTTGTAAACCTGGAGGCCTCAGGAAAAGATGAGCTGTTGGTTGGGCCAAAGGGAGGGGCTGGACCTGTCTTCTCATCCTGTAGAAACTCCCTCCCCAGACTGGGGGTAAACTCATCTGCACAAAGAGTCTGGAGGCTGCCAGTGGGGGGAACCAGTGGGACTTGACCCCAGACTTGGGGCCGCCAAGGCCGGCTCCATCTCATGGCCTCTCCAGAAATGGTCATCAGTAGTGATGGTGACTGTTCTGTGACGCAGGGAGGGCCTGCAGGGCACACCCTGCATCCCGCATGGGAAGCTGGTTCGCAGAGGCTGTGTGCTGTCTGTGCCATGGCCTCTCAGAAGCAAGGCCTCAGGCTCACCCATGAGCTCTTGTTTAGAGGCTGATCGTCCCCAGGACATCAGCTGGTGCCCATCAGAAGATGGCTTGTATGTAAAAGGGGTGTCAGACGGTCAGGTCCCCAGGAGATGCCCTGGTTACTTGACATCTTATTGCACCCAGAGTTGGGGGTGAGCCTCCTTGCCCAACTCCTCTGAGCCTTGTTTTCCTTTTTGGTGGAATGGGCCCTGCTTGGCTGGCATGTCCATAGTGGCAGAGAGCTGAGGTGCCACAGAGTGATGGCTGAGAAGGGAAACAGAGGACGAGGAGTGGGGGCAGACATCAGCTGTCTCTTGTTTATAAAAGTTTCTTTTCCCCCCTGCTCTGCTCGTTGTCCAGGAATGGTCTGCAGATCTGAATCGGACGCTGAGTAGGCGCGAGAAGAAGAAGACCTCAGATGGTGTGACTCTGATGGGCATCAACCAGACAGGAGACCAAGCCCTATCCAACAAACACAGCAGGTGGGCTTTGGTGTGGGCACTGGACCATGACATAAGGCTCTGAATGTCTGCATTCCAGGAGAGGAAGCGAGAGGTTTTTGGGCATCCTCAGTGGGCATTGGGATGCTGGAAATATGCCAGGGGGCTTTCGGGGTTCCAGACCTGTCTTGAAAAAGCCAAATCCCAAAAGGGCCCTTGCTGTGAGCCTGCCACCCCTTCCCCAGGTAGGGGATCAGAACATAGTAAGTGATGCAGGAGGGGGCAGGGCCACTGTTCCCTTTGGGCTATTCCTGAGCTCTCATGAACCTTTTGGTCACTGGTAATGATGGCATTTTGTACACAGTTTCCCTAGCTTCCCTATGGCTGCCTCTGGACATTCCTCACTTCTGAAGCCAGTCAGTGACTTGGCGGGACTAGAAAGTTGAACTTACCTAGTGTCCAACCTTTGTGTGTCCTCCCCCAGCCAGGCCCAGTGGGCCTCTCGGAGCTCCAGGAAGGACTCCCTTGGGGAGGGCTAAGAAGCCTCTTCCTTCAGCCCCTGCTGGCAGTGGCACTGAGGATGACCACCAGTCACCACCAGCTCTGTGCCACCTGGGGGCAAAGTCCACCTTGAGCCTACTTCTACACTTCCCAGTTTATGTTGGGTACAAGGCATTAGAGATGGGAATGTTTTTAAAATGGGGTCTCCCCTGCCCTTGTAAGGGGGAAGGAGGATATGATGGGGGGGAGCTGGAAGGAGCAGCCCCTAGAGAAGAGCCCTCCTGCAGACATGGGTTTCCATTACCGGAGCTGAGGGCTCCCCCAGGAAATCTGGCTGTGGTCCCCTCCTCAGGCTCCAGGAAATGCCTGGTGATAAGTGGTGCTCAGGCTTGGCTGGCACTGGCTACTGAAGCTGGGCCTCAGGCACTCAGGGATAAGTGCCTTGGCTCCTCTGCCCCTCAGTTTCCTCATCTATAAGATGGGAATAAAGCCCCTATCCCTTGCCTCACACAATGCTTGTGAAGCTCCTGTGAGCTCATGGCTAGGAAGCCGCATTTCGAGGCCCAGCTAGGCTCAACTCTACCTGTTCCCCCACCCCTCTGAGCAGTCCCATTGGTAGAAGGCCCTCAGGCCAGGCCTCCAGGGTCTCTAGGGAAGTTGGACCTGCTTTCCCAGGCTCTCTTCCTGGCAAATGTGATAGTGACTGGGTTTGTGTGCCTCAGTGGGAGGGCATGAGGCCACTGAGGTCTGAGCTGTTCGGGACTCTGCAGTCACTTGGCTTCCAAAGGTTTGACAAGAACTCTTTCTACTTGATTCCTCCAGACAGACCAAGGAGTGACTGGGCATCAGGCCCATCCTCAAGCAGGAAGGGCTTCCAGCAAAGGGCTAGATGAGGCCTCCCACTGAGGCACAGCTGACCCTCAGAGGGAGACCACACTCAGATGCCCCGAATAGTGCCCACTGGGTTAGTCACTCCCTGAAGTTAGCTGTCATCACATCTGCAGCTGGAGGCAAGAAAGCCAGCCCCCTAGCCCCCACCGGCATGGCCAGGTGTCTTCCTCCTGTTCTCCAGTGGATCCCCACCCTCTGAGATGGGAGAGTCGCCTTCGGGCTGCCCATTCTAGAGACTGTGCCCCACGTAGCTCAGGCAGGGGGTAGATGGGATGCCACAGACGTACCTCTGATCTGTGTGCCCCGCTCTGGGGCAGCTTCTGCGTCTGCCGTGGGAATGAGTAGACCGACTGATCTCCTTATGTGGGACCCCAAGCGTGAAGCTGGAGAGTGGGCGAGCTGGCGTGGGCCTCCCTGGGGCAGGGCGGGCCAGCCCAGGGCCCCCTCCCCCTCCTCTGCCCTTGTAGGGAGGCAGGCAGGGTCACCTTGCTGCTTTTTCTCTCCCAAATAGTAACCTTAGTGTCCAGAGTGACACAGCACATTCAGTGCAGTCCCAGTCCAGTTACAACCCCTTTGAGGACGAAGACGACGCGGAGAGCGCTGTCAGTGAGAAGGAGGACAATAAGCAGAAAAAGTTGGTGAAAGAGAGTTTGCCACTCTGTCTTCCTCGTCCTCGCGCTCTCTGCGCTCTCTACACTCAGGGCTTCCCAGGGCGGGGGGTGGCCGTGCTCCACTGCATGAAGACCCCCAGCCTTGCGCTCACTCTCACGCACCTAACGTGTCTCTCTTTCTCTGTTCTCCGGCGGCCCCCGGGCCAGCGCTGGCTAACACCGTCGTGGGGCGCTTGGTCCTCGTCCTCCTCCTAACCACGGTTTAGATGCTAGGCCCGCCCTGAGCCCAGGGAGGGTGGCCAGTCTGCTGGGCAGTGTCTGCTGTGGCTTGGCTTTCCCAGTACTCTCTGCCAAGAGAGGGGCCTGAAGGCCCTCTCAGGCCCGCGCTCTGTCCCCAGCATATTTTCTTGGCTCGGATTGTGAATGTGGCTTGGATGTTCACCTTGAGTCTGGCCTCTCTCCCCTTCCTCCTCTCCCTCCCTTCCAGGCTACCACAAAGGCCATAGAGGGCAGGATCCCCAGCCTACCCCAAGCCTGGGGTCTGCCCTGGTGGTGGGCGGAGGCCCCGGTCACTCACCTAGGTCCACCAGCCCTGGAATGAGAAGTAATTGCACATTTCTTTCCAGTGTCAGCAGCTATGAGAAAACCCAGAGTTACATGACTGAGTGGTCTGATGAGGAGGCCAATAATCCGTTCTCCTCCACGGATGCGAATGGGGACTCCAATCCGTTTGACGAAGATGCCACGTCTGCGACTGAGGTGCGGGTGCGAGCCCTCTATGACTACGAAGGCCAGGAACACGACGAGCTCAGTTTCAAGGCTGGTATGTTGACTTCCATCTTCTGGTCAAGCACATGACAGGGACGTGCCAACCTTGTGGCATGCTCTGGGCAGTGCTGACACGGTGCAGAAGCTGCTTTTGAAAACAGGCTCAGATTGTATTGCTCATCTGGAAAATCTTTCTTCTCCTTAATTCTGGGCTCCTTCGGCCGCCTCTCGTCCTCTGGGTCTGTACGATTGCCCGGTGTTTATATCAGAGCAGGTTCTGTCGGCTAGGTGATGGGAATACTTTTTTTCCAGTTTAGTTTTCCTCCCTTTGCTGCAGTTAGTGGCTCAGTGGTCAGAGTTCAGGAAAACACCTGAATTCAAATCCAGCTTTAAACCTGAGCTATATGACCCTGGGCACATCACTTGACCTCAGTTTGCCTCAGTTTCCTCAGCTGTGAAATGGGAATCATAGAAGCATCAGGCCCCACATTGTTACGGAGATAAATGAGATCACAACTATAAAGTGCTGAGCCCAGTGCGGGGCACACAGTAGGTGCTCCAGAAATGCTGAGTCCTGTCCCCCTCACTTTTCCCGCAGCTTTTGTTGGAGTTCTGTCACTTCTCCCTCTCTGGCTCAGGATTATCCACATAGCCTTAATCGTTAGTGATGTGACTCTGGGTGGCTAGGTGGCACAGTGAATGGAGCACTGGCCCTGGAGGCAGGAGGACCTGAGTTCAAATCCGACCTCAGACACTTAACACACCCACAAAAAAAAACTAGCCATGTGACCTTGGGAAAGTCACTTAACCCCAATTGCCCTACCTTTCCCCCTCCAAAAAAAAATGACGTGACTCTGTTTCTGGTAAGATCATGTGTCCCTTTGGAACTAATGGTAACCCTCTGACTTTGTGGTAGCCCCAGACTCAGACGAGTCACCCACAAGCCTCAAGGGCGTCTTCCAGCAAAGTTCTTTCCTTCTTTGCTCACCTCCAGTCTTTCTTTGCTTTGTTTCTCCCAGGAGATGAGCTGACCAAAATCGAGGATGAAGATGAACAAGGCTGGTGCAAAGGACGTTTGGACAGCGGACAAGTTGGCTTGTACCCAGCAAATTATGTAGAAGCAATTCAGTGAGCCTGGAGGAAGCTGTTCCCGATGTGCTGCATTCACTGTGGGCCCCTGGACATGTGTGTGTGTGTGTGTGTGTGTGTGTGTGTGTGTGTGTGCGCGCACGCGCACACGCATTGATGCCGACAGACATGCACATGGTGTTGAGAATGTACATATTCCTTTTCCTGCACGGGATGATGGGCTTTAGGGGTGTGTACCCTTGGAGACAGACGAGTTGGTTGTGTCACTTGGGGTTTGTGAAACCCTCTTCCTAATGCAGATCTGGAGGTCTGAGTGTGAAAGGCAGTACAACCAGGAAATGCTCAGAGCCCTTTCTCCCTGGCTAGCTTTCTTATCATGGATCTGAGGAACCCTTTCCACAACTTTCTGGTTTTTTCCTCCAATTAAATGGTGGGCTCAGCTGATTTTTTTTCAATTGATTATTTTTGTGTCATCTGCATCTCAAATTAAAACTTACAGCTCATTTTCTTAGTGATTCTTTTGAAATTTGTTTCATTTCGAGGCTCTGTACAGTTAGACTTTTTTATCCACTCTTTTGTTCTCCCATTCACTTCTACTTGAATTATGGCACCAGCATCTGCATGCGGATCTCAAGCCGACAAGGGCTGTGTCTGTGCGCGTTGTGCTGCTGCAGAGCAGCAGCAGGTGTAGCTGACGTATGTGGTGGTAGATCATGGGAAAATCAGAAAATATTACCTTTGCCTCTCTATTGTGAATGCCCTTGATGCATTTTTGGCATTTTGAAGTGAGCTTCCAAAATAGTCTTAAGCAGCACTCAAAAATTCAGAATATTTCAGAGCTATTTCCTCTATAGGATTGCTTTAGACTCCACTCTTTGCAAGTTGATCAACAGTTTTGTCAGTGATTTTGAAGGTTCAAAGGATGAAGACTGACTTTTGCAGGAGGTGCCGCTGTGAAATCAATGAAGAAGCTTTTTCTTAGCCTCTCTGCCATGTCTCATTGTATATGTGTATATGTAATTGGATATTCAGAAAACCTAAAGAGCATGTCTGCTGTTTTAAAATTAGCCGAAAGACTCTTATGGACCTGATTTTGAGACTGCTTGAGGACTGTTAAATTAAGGCATATTTAAATCTGCTTGGTGGAGCCCTAAGCGTTCCACCCTACTGTAGTGGATGTGGCTTCTGACCACACCCCCAACTAGGAGGGATCAGTGGAGTCCAAGAATCCGAGTTGGGGCTCCCACTGTAGAACAGCAACAGTCCCTCCAGGGGTTCTTGTAGTAGAACACTGTAAAAATTTGCTCCATCTTGTTATGGTTACAGAATACACACGTATGTAACGTTGTACCATAATTGTCCATTTGTGATCGATGGAAAACTAGGTCCTCCCCTATAGCCGAGGAGTCAGTCCTTGCCAGGTAAGTTGCCATGTTCCTGTGTAGGAAGCTGCGTTGGCATTACTTTGTGGGGGGAGGGAGAAAGCCTTTATTTTGTGTAACTAAAATACCGTAGGCATTGCTTAGCTGTGCTCTTTGCTTTAGGAGATCATAGGTTATATATTCACAGAACATTTCCCATGAGTCTAAATACGTTTGCTTGGAGTGGATGTGTCCATCATGAAAACTTTTCATCATAATTATTCATCCACAAGCTAAAGATTTGCCAAAAAAGTTGTCAAAACCTCAGTTTTTGAGTCTCTTTGAAATATATATTTTAGAAAACCAATAAACTATTAATCTCATGAGTGTGAGAGTCCCCTTGTCTTGCGCCTTGGGTTTGAACTTAACCTGGTTGGTTTACACCTTCACCTTGCAGGTAAGAAATATGGGGGAATCTCCCCACTGTAGACCCCCTGGCAGTAGAGGTGAGGCTCATTAGGGTAGGTCTGGCATGGGGTTGGTTGACTGAGGGGCCACATGTTCCTGAAAGTAGGGCCGTCCAAAGGAGGTGATGGGTCTGCTGTTCTCTGCCCAGGGCCAGTCACATCTAGAATAAGGCACTGGAAGTCTCTTGACCAGTGTTGTTCAGAATGTGCTGAGTTTGGGCTGTCTCCCTACATCCAACCTTGAGAAGGGACTGGTATCACTTGTATAGAAATGAAAGTTAAACCCATATGAGTCTGCTGAGACTAGAGTCTCAAGACTCTGGAGTCACCAAGAGGAGAGTCAACATGAGATAAAGGATCCCAGCCTTGAGGAACTCTGGTTCTGAAGGGGAAGGCCAACAAAATGGCAAGATAAGCACCAAAAGGCCTGAGATGGGGGATGCAGAGACCAGGAGAGACTGGAGCCATAGGAGCCACACAGGTGAGGGTGTGGACTGAGAATAGGCCTGAGAGAGTGTGCAGGGGAATGGGTGTGGGTGGCTTTTGATGGGATTTTGTCGGAGAAGATAAGGGAGCTAGGGGTTGTAAGGTCTAGCAAAGGGTTTTTAAGGATGGGGAGATGTGGGCATGTTTGAAGGAAGGCAGGAGGGAAGGAACTGTCAGGGCATAAAGTAAAGGAGGGGAGTGTGAGGGATGATGTCGAGTTTTGAAATGCAGAGGCTAGAAAAGAGATTTCCTGTTGAATGGTTTCCCTTCTCTCTATACAGAAAGGGCTGGTCCTCAGGGAAGGGGAGAAGGCACTTCCACCTCGATGCCCAGCCGGAATGGGAAGTGTGTGCAGGCAGCCAGGTTGGGCAGCACGCCAACGAGCAGATGGGGAGGGGTGTTTGGGGCCGGAGTTTGATTGGAGGCAAGACAAGGGGGCAAGGCCACGAAGAGGAGAGGACAGTGGAGACCACATGGTGAGAGGTGGGCCGATGGGGAGAATTGAGGGTGGTCGTTAGGGGCAACAGCATGCATTTTTGTCGTACTTTAGGATCTGTGAAGTGCTGCCTTACAAGCATTTTATCTTCACAACAGCCCTGCGGGTGCTGTTCTCCCCATTTGGCAGAGGGAAACTGAGGCAGGCAGCAGTTACAGTCATCCAAGTGAGGGAGTGTAGGAGGCCAGCCTTCACTGTCAGGCTGGAGATGATGGTGAGATCTGGCATGTGGCCCTCCCCGTGGGTGACCCAAGGCTTTAAGAGGAGGAGCTGGGAGGCTGGGGAGTTTGTTGTTGACTTGTTTTCAGTCATGCCCGACTCACCATGACCACACCTGGGGTTTTCCTGGCAGAGACACTGGAGTGTTGGCCATTTCCTTCTCCAGCCCACTTTGCAGATGAGGAAACCAAGGCAAGCAGGGTGAGGTGACTTGCCCAGGGTCACACAGCTAGGAAGTGTCTGAGGCTGGATTTGAACTCAGCAAAACGAGGCTTCCTAGCTGCCCTTGCAGTTTGAGGAGGAACCAGAATGATACTGAGCCCCCTGTGTCCAGGCTGGAGGAGGGCAGAAGTGACCAGTAGGCATCAGCCACCAGGACACTGAGCTTCCAAGGGGTTGGGTTTGCTGCAGCCACGCTAGCCTGCGCCTACTAATCCCGTCCCCCCCAGGATCACTGGGGCAGAGCTGGTGATGAGCAGCTGCCTGGGCTTCAGCGGTGTCAGGGAAGCTGGGTCGGTAGATAGACGGAGCAGAGAGCCAGGAGACGGAAGGGGCCGGCACAGCTGGAGGCAGTAGTGGCCTGGGAACCAGGCTCAGGCAGCCAGCCATGGGTTCGATGATGCAGAAGTGAGAGCGTGTTCACCACTATAACCTATATCCAGTTGCCTGCCCTCTCCATGAGGGCGAGTGGGGAGAGAGGAAGGGAGAGAGTTTGGAAATCAGTTTTAAAAGATTGTTTTTACAGGCAACCGGGAAATAAGATACACGGGCAGGGGGGTATAGAAATCTATCTTGGGGGCGGCTCGGTGGTGCAGTGAACAGAGCACCACCCCTGGAGTCAGGAGGACCTGAGTTCAAATGCCGCCTCAGACACTTAACACTTACAAGCTGTGTGACCTTGGACAAGTCACTTAACCCCAATTGCCCCACCTTCCCCCCTCCAAAAAGACCAAAAACAAAACCAAGAAATCTATGTTACAGGAAAATAGAAAGAGGGGATAAGAGAAGGGAGGGTGGAAGGGGTGATCAGAACACAGGCCATCTTGGGGTGGGGAGAAAATCTGGAACTCAAAGTCTCATGGAAGTGAATGTTGAAAACTAAAATTAAAAAAAATTGAAATGTGAAAAAAAAGAATGCGTTCACCATAACAGTGGTCATAGTGGGCAACAAATGCATTTGGAAGGCTCATCATTTCCAGGAGCTGTTGTTGCTGGGCAAGGGCCCCAGGTGGAGAGGGGCAGCACCATAGCCTGTCTTCAGGGCATCCTCCACCCAGCTGCCAGAGTGGCTTTCCTCAGGTGCATAGTTGACCATGTCACTGCCTCGCTCCAGTGGCAACCTGTTGTCTCTGAGTTTACCCATTTAACTTCTTCAGCCCCTTCACGCTGGCCTTGTCAGTGACTTTCATCCTGTACCAGCTTACCTCTCTGTGCCTCACCCACAGGGGTCCATCTGCTGCGTCTGGTCCTTTCCCTGCCAGCTCCCTCCTCACCTCACCCCCCCAAGTGCTCCAAGGCACCTTGGATTTATTCTCCTTCCTTGGAATGTGCTTCTTTCAGTCCCTGGAACTTCTTAAGAGCAGGGATGTATGCACAGTGCTAGGCACATAAGAGGTGTCTAATAATCGGTGCTCACTGATGTTTGCCATCCAGGCCAGGACACTAGGACCATCAAAGAATTAAAGAGCAAGGTGGACAAGCCAATAGGGCCCCACCCAGCTATGGGGGACTTAGGGCAAGGGCATGGAAGCAGCCCATCCTATGGCCAATAGATCAAGCTGAATGTGCTTGGCCTCGGGATGCAAAAATAAGAAAAATGAGTTGAAATCTCTGTGGATTGGATTTCTTTCAGCTTGGCGTTAGACAAGGTTCTGAATAAGAGCTATTCCAAAGCTCCTTGGTCACGAGAAGGTGGGGTGACCACTGGAGGATTTCATTAGAAGGGATTCCTGTCCTGGCAGCCAGAGTTTGGGCAATAAGGCCCCCACCCCAGCGCCTTTCTGCCTCAGGCTCCTTCTAGACCTTATTGCTTGAGCCTACATAGGCGCCAAAAGTTCCCCCAACGTCTCTAGAGTTTTCTTACTGGAGCCATCTTTGAGGGCTCAAGCTGGAACTTTTTGAAGGAGTCTTCATTCCTTGGAACACTAAGCATCACCCACCGCCTGAGGCCTGCAGGTGTGGTTTCCATCACACCTGGACAAAAGGTTAGATGGAGCCAGCCCTCCTTGGCCTGGAATATCAAAGAAATGTGTTTTTTCCAATGAGGAAGGAGGAAGAAAACCGCTTGTTGATTAAAAGTTAAATTAAAAGATTAAAATTAACAAAAGATTCTAGGCCTTTGGCTATAAAGCTCTAAGGGACTTTGGAAGTCATTGAATCAGGTGAGGAAACAGGCCCAGAGTTCAAGTGACTTGGCCAAGGTCAACCAGGTCCCTGAATTCCAAATCCAATGGTATCTTTATTACATCACGCCATATTTCCCCAAGACTCTGGGCCAAAGCCTCAGCCACAAGACTCTTGGAACAATCTCTCCAGAACTGATTGTCCAATTCTGCCAATACAATTCTACAAACATTGTTAAACCATGATATACAAGGGCCTTTGCCAAGCCTTCTTACCCTTTCCAAGATCATACTTGAGTGATTTGCTGTGGGGCTCAGTCATTTCAGAGCTAATGTCAAAGAAGGGAAGACTAGACCCCCAGCCCGAGGACCATTCCAAGGGCCAGCACTGCCCTGAGCACCTTCCTTCCCCTCCCAGACCGGGGATGGGTCCAGCCATCCATAGAGAGGTAGAGCAAAGCCAGAGTCCAGCAGCTTAGAGCAGCCCAGCCACTGTTAGCCAGACGCAGCCTCCAAGGTGCACCTTTGTCCGCCTGCAGCCTCTCCTCCATTCTCAGAGTCCCATAGCTCTGTCAGGAGCTTCTGAGCATGCCAAACAGGAAGGTGGGTAGAAGGCCAGTGACCCTGCAGTCAGTGCCCACCTCGCATGTTTTAGAGCCCCGCGCCTGCATTTCCTGAGCCCAAAAATGAGCCTTTGTGGTCTTGCCCAGCTCAAGGGCCCCAGTGTAGAGGGTAGCAAAGCCTTTCATCACCTCCACTGTATACTCCCTTACCTTCTGAGAGCCAAGGCCGCATAAAGGAGAGGGCACTGGTTTCTGAAACTGGAGGACTTCGGTTAAAAAGCTGCCTTGGGACCTTCGCTGTCAGCAGGCTCTGCATCTCAGTTTCCTCATCTGTAAAAAGATCCTTTCAATCAAGAGTTCTTACCCTAGGGTATATGAATTTGTATATATACATACGTATGTATTTTGATAGGTGTATTTTAATATAATTGTCTTTTATGCATTGCAAAACACAGTTCCAAGGAATCCCCCAAAACAGACTTAGGGAGACCTAACTTGGAGGGAGAGAAATGACATCTTTGCTTTCGCTAGCCTTTGGGGTCCTATGTGACCCTCTGTCTTTTCTTCTCTGCATTTACAAACGTGATTCTGAGGCGGGTGGTCCCTAGGACAAACCCCTGCTCTCCAGCTCTGTTCCAGAGTGGATATGATTTGGGCAGGTAACCATTGCTGATACCATAGGACGCCACGCAACACCAGGAAAGGCAGGCCTCTGGCTTGGGATTCAGATCTGGGGTCCAGTGTGGCACTTCGGCTTGTGAGCCGTCCTGAGCCAGTTACGTGCCCTCTCTGGGTCTGAGTTCCCTCTCCTGAAAATGGCTGAGCCAGACTGTCTAGTTCTGACATTTTGCACAGTGACTGAAGAGAAAAACTTTCTCCATGAATTTTCTCTTGCCAGCAGTACCTGAAAAGCCTGCCCATGTGCCCACGTGCCCATGTGCCCAGGAGAGAGGATCCACAGGGCCCCCTGGTGTTGAGGCTACATCAGCTCAGCCCAAAGTTGAGTGCCTACTTAAGAGGCCTGCACTGGGGATACAGGGACAAAAAAAAGGGGCCTGCCCTCCAGGAAGTTACACTCTAGGAGGGAGCCCCCCTCCCCCCCCACATCTGGGAACACCAGAGATGGAGCCAGAAAGGAGTCTGGGGTCAGGGGAGGTGAGGATCACCCCAACCACCCTGGAGTCCAAGGCAGCTCCACCTACAGCTGAAAGAAAGAGCCCTGCTGCGGAGCGTGGGATTGCAGGGACCTTGGGACATTGAATGTCAGACCTAGGACATAAGGAGGGAGGAGGTGTGCCTCTACTCCAGGTGACAGACGAGGAAACAGGCCTGAGAGGGGAAGGACGTGCCTCAAAGTCACACAGCACACAGGCAGTGTGGCTGTGATTGGAATGGAGGTGCTCTGAGTCTAGTGGGATGTATCTAGTGGGGCAGGAGCCTTCTGGCTCAAGGTGGGCCTTGCAGTCTGACCGGCTTCCCACAGCCAGATGCCCCAGGGCCTGGGCAAGGCGATCCCAGCACCCTGGGTACCAGAGAACTGTCTCTAAGCAGCCACTTGGGAAGAGCAGAGGCAAGCAGGGCCCATCCTGCTCCTATGTCCAACCATATCTCCCCAGAGAGCCTCTGTCTCCAAAAGGCCCTTGTGAAAGGGTCACACCTGGGAGAGCTGTGAGGGTGCAGCCCACCTTAGTGGGAGCCTTAGTGTAGGTGGGATTATCAGCAGGACACCCACTCTTCAGAGTCCCAGGACCTGAATCCAGGGCTGGAAGCAACCTCCAGAGGCACAGAGAGATGTGACATTGGACATTGCCCAAGGTCACACAGCCAGTTATTGCCGTGGCTGGGACTGGACCCCAGGTAATATGCTGTCTCCACATGGATCCCCAGACAGGGTTCAGGGCAGCCTATGACCTCTGGGTGAGAAGCCTGCCAGGACAGTGGCCACCTTCAGGGATGGGCACATCCAGAGTCTTTCCCCCAGGACAACTCCCAAGAGAATCTTTACCAGAGCCTCTCCATGTAAAAGCCCAGGGACTAGGAAAACCCAGAATGTGAATAGGCAGTGATAGGCCCTGGCTAAAAAGAGAAGACACACTGCTGCCTGGCTGTGCCAGCATCCGAGGAGGCAACAGGTAGGACCCACCCGGGAGGCATCTGGGCAAAGCAGACAAGAATGGGAATGCTAATAAGTGTGGGAGGTCAGATTTGAGCTCTGGTCTTCCTGAACCTGGGCCTGGCACTCTATCCATGGAGGCCCTCAGCTCCCTCACACCTTACCTTGTGATGTAAATGCTAGCAATCATTTTGATTATTTTACAGGTGGGGAAATAATGAGCCTTAGCTCCTTCGAGGGAAGTGTCTTAACTTGCCGTTGCAGGGAGACACCTGAGAGATCCTCATGTCGGCTCCCAAACTCTCTTGACAGCTGGGGATGCTGAGACCCAGAGAAGGAAAGCAATTAGCCCAAAGTCCCACAGCAAGCTTAGAGATCTTAGTCCTTGATCAAAAACTCCATTTAATTTGAAGCTGGGAAGAAACCACCATAATCACCAGAAATTCAGTCTAAGAGGACAGGCTTTCACAGGGTTGTGGGAGTGAGATCAGTGGGAGCGCTGGTCCAATTCTCCCATTTTACAGAAGGGGTGATTGAGGGTCAGAAAGAGTTTTTGCCCAAGATCTACAAGCGGCAGAGCCAGCATTTCGACCCAGACCCCCGCAGAAGCAGAGAAGTTTCTACGTCCTCATCAATGGCCGCCCCACTGGGCTTTCCTCAATCTTGACTCCCTCAGGCCACCCGAACTGTGTTCTGGCCATTGGAAAAGGCCCAGGTCATTGTTACCCATTCCCGAGTTCAGCACATAAAAGCCAAAATAAACAGAACAAGATGACGTCTGAGGCACAACAAGCTCACCCCGGTGCAAAGAGCAGGAGAAAAGCTTCAGAAAAACCAAACTGACTTATCCATGCCCTGCTTCTGGAAGGCAGATGATGAAGAAAAATGGATCTGTGGGTCTGTGCCTTCCGGGACTCCCCTCGTCCTTCTCCCCTTCCTTTTTACATCCATCATTTCTGAACGTCCCCATCTCCCTTCTGACCCCCAAGGGCCTACCCTTGTAACAGAGTAAAACTAACAGAGAATCCAATGGCCAGTGTCAGGCAAGAAATATTTACAAAGCACCTGCTATGCACCAGGCTCTGGGCCCAGCGCTGAAAGGACAGCTCCTGCCCTCAGGCAACACACAAATGACTAGGTACAAACAAGCTATACTCAGGACCCTTTGGAGATGACAGGGAGACAAAACAGTGTAATTAAGAGGGATGGGATAAGGCTTCCTAGAAGCTGGGGTTTTAGTTGGGAGGAAAGCAAGAGGGGCAGATGGGGAGGGAGAACATTCCAGGCATTGGGGGCAGTCAGGGAAAAGTCCCAAAGCTAGGAGGAAAAGCAAGGCCAGTGTCACAGGGTGGTGACACACAGTGGTGTGTGCTCTGAGAAGACAGGAAGGTGGGATGGTCGGTAACAAGGGCTTTGGATGCCCAACAGAGTACTTGGTACTTGCTCCTGGAGGCCACAGGGGCCCCCAGAGTTTATTAGGTATTGATATGGTTGGACCTGCCCTTCAGGAGAATGCCTTTGGTGGCTGATTGGAGGATGGACTAGACAGAGGAGAGCCTTGAGGCAGACAGACCCCCAGCAGCTACTAAGATAGTGCAGGCATGAGGAGATGAGGCCTGGACCAGGTGGGGGCAGGATGAGAGGAGAGAAGGGCCATATGGGAGGGAAGCTGCAGAGGTGAACTCTATAGGCCTTGGTGACAGCTGGGGACATCCATCTCTTATAGTTGCAGCCCCCTTTATCCAAGCAGTTAGAGGAGAGCAGATACAGGTGCCTGTGGGATTAACCAAAATCAGTATCTTCTAATCCTTCTGACCCCTGGAGGTTTTGACTGCTCCAGGAAGACTCTCCCTCTCCAGTGGCATCTCATGAGAATCAAGAGAGATGAAATATAAAGGCAGACATTGTAAGCAATCTGGGGAAGCAAGGAATAGTTTACTTGTCAGATTTATGGAGAAGGGAGGACTTTATGACCAAAGAAGAGCTGGAGACCATTATAAAATGCAAAATGGATAACCTTGAGTGCATTAAATTGAAAAGTTTCTGTGCAAACAAAGCCAATGTAACCAAGATTAAGAGGGAAGTGGGAAACTGGGAAAGAATTTTTACAACCAGTGTCTCTGATAAAGGCCTCATTTCGAAAATATACAGGGAATTATGTAAAATCTATAAGAATACAAGTCATTCCCCAATTGATAAATGGTCAAACGATATGAACAGGCAATTTTCAGAGGTAAAAATTAAAAATATCTATAAGCATGTGAAAAAATGTTCTAAATCACTATTGTTTAGAGAAATGCAAATCAAAACAACTTTGAGGTACCACATCTCACCAGTCAGATTGGCTAAGATGACAAAACAGGAAAATGACAAATGCTGGAGAGGATATGGAAAAACTGGAGCACTAATGCATTGTTGGTGGAGCTGTGAACTGATACAACCATTCTGGTATAGCCCAAAGGGCTATATTGTATAGCCCAAAGGGCTATAAATAATTGCATACCCTTTGACCCTGCAATACATCACTGTTGGGATTATATCCCAAAGAGATCACAGAAGTGGGAAAATATTTATTGCAGTTCTCTTTGTGGTGGCAAAAAACTGGAAATTAAGGGGATGCCCATCAATTGGGGAATGGCTGAACAAGTTGTGGTATATGAATGTAATGGAATACTATTGTGCTATAAGAAATGGGAAGGAGACAGTCTTCATATTTACATGGAGAGCCTTATACAGACTGATGCTAAGTGAGAAGAGCAGAACCAGGAAAAATTTGTCCACAATCACAGACACATCGTATGTGTGACGACCAGCTTTGATAAACTGGACTCTTCTCA
>CM053581.1:346030100-346042757 GCA_028627135.1 Pseudochirops cupreus
AGACACATCGTATGTGTGACGACCAGCTTTGATAAACTGGACTCTTCTCAGCAACACACAGGTATAAGACAGCTCTGCAAGTCTCAGGATGGAAGGAGATACCTATGTGCAGAGAAAGATCTAGAAAGAACAGAGATTAAATGGAGACTGAAGCAATCTACATGCTATCGTTCTTTTTCATGTTTGGTTCTCTTTCTTTTTTCCCATTGTTCACTCCATTGGTTACAACCAGACTAATGTCCAGTGTGAAAGTATTTGCAGATCCTATACTTGATTGCATGCCGCCATGGGGGTGTGGGGAAGGAGGAGAGAAAATTTGAAACTCAAAGGATTGTGGAACTGAATCTTGTAAACTGAAAGTAAATAAACAAATCAGTTAAAACATTAAAAAACAAAACCAAAAAAAAGAGAGATGAAAATACACAGAGTAGTAATCAAGGGCCACAGGGGGCAACCAGGAGCCCCAAAGTGAGTGTTCTTGTCCAGCCTGCAAGCAAGATTGATGCTGCATTTATGAGTGGCCTCTGTGGGGCTGGCACTAAGAGGCCAAGCATCTCCCCAGGCCCCAAAGTGGGCAAGGGACAGCATGCCCCCAACTTGGAGGGATGTTTTGCACCCCTGTTCTTCCCATACCTTCTCAGTAAATAGCCCTTTTAAAGAGCTAATTGGTGATCAGTAATATTGGCTCGATATCAACTGATTTGAAAACCCAAAGTGAATAGAGCTTTAGTTTTGCTAGATTCATCTGACAGATGTCAGCTGAGTCGTGAAGAGCACAGGGTGAGCTTCAGAGGGAATGAAGGCAACAAGATGGCTTTGGGGCTGATGAGATGGATGTATTTAATGCACTTAAAGCCCACCCCAACCCCCAGTGATGGAGATTCATGGATTCTCTCTTCTCTGCATGTGAAAGTTCAGAGTAATTCAACATCAATCTATTCTTTAAATGAGGGGGCTGGGACAGATCTTGAGGTTCAGTGGAATGTGGATGTGAAAGGACTCTGGCAGTTAAAGTCACACACACACACACACACACACACACACACACACACACACACACACACACACACACACACACACACACTGCCACCACCACTACCACCAACAATGAAATCCGAAGGAACTCTCCAGCAGTTCCTGGGCCGGGAATGTAGCCAGTAAGAGGGTGAGTCCCCACTCATGTACAGGTGGCTGGCTCTTTTTCCACCGCTAACTAAAGTCCACAGGTGTTGTCATCCAAGGCAAAGTTCAAGACACAATGTGTGTTTTTTCTT
Organism: Pseudochirops cupreus; assembly: GCA_028627135.1. Taxonomy (NCBI): domain Eukaryota; kingdom Metazoa; phylum Chordata; class Mammalia; order Diprotodontia; family Pseudocheiridae; genus Pseudochirops; species Pseudochirops cupreus. Next base: position 346,031,375 of record CM053581.1, read on the forward strand.
TTCTATTTAATGATATTGACTGTGCAGGCGGGTCAGAGATCCAGGGATTGTCCATGAAAGAAGCCTGTCAGGGCTTTTGTGCCTATAGACAGAGCTGACAGTCTGGCTGGGTTGCTTCCCTGTTCTCATTCCTGATGTACCCTATAGAAAATCCTTGGCAGCTGAATGGAAGATGGATTGGTGAGGGAGAGGCTAGAGGCAGTGAAAAAGATTACCCTGTAGTTCAGGTAAGAGGTGATGAGGGCCTGAGGTCAGGTTTTAGTTGTGACTGGAGAGAAGTGGATGTATATGAGAAATGTTGTGAACACCGAAATAGCAAGATTTAGCAACAGACTAGGTACTTGGGGTGAAGAGTTAAAGATGACCCCGAGCCTGGGGAACTGGGAGGATGGTGGTATCCTCAGCAGTAATGGGGACATTCTGAAGAGGGGAGGGTTTAGAAGGAGAGAAGAGTCCTGTTGTGGCCAGGCTGAGTTTAAGGTGCCCATGAGGCATGTAGTTTAAGATGATCTAGACTACAGGCAGCTGGTGATCCAGGGCTAGAGCTCTGGGGTAGATGAGGGCTGGATATTTAAATCTGGGATCTCGTCGAAATGATAACTGAACCCATGGGAATGGTGAGATCCTCCAATGGAATCATCTAGAGGGAGCAAAGGACCCAGGACAGAACCTTGGGGACACTCCTGGTTAGCAGGCATGACCTGAATGAAGACCCAGCAACAGAAACTGAGGAGTGGCCAGAGAAGAGAACAGTGCCGTGAGAACCTAGAGCATCAGTAACAGAATAGGTACCAATTTCCCAGTATAGAATGTATCAATAATATAACCGAGTATCCAGGAAGAGAGAGTGGACAAGGCTGGAAACCCAAGAGTCAAAGAAGGATGAGGACTGAGAAAACAGCTTTGGAATTGGCCACTTTGAGATCCTGGGTAACGGCAGAAGGAGTTTTGGTTGAAAGATGAGGTAGAAAGCCAGATTGCAGGTGGCTCAGGGGGGAGGGAAATGAGATTTTTCCATTTCCTCTGCTTTTGTTCATAGCTTGTGAATAGAAGCAAAGGAGACAGATGATAGCAATGATCCCAGGTTATATTTTGTCAAGGTGGAATCGGTGCTGGGACAGGGAGCATGCGATTGGAGTGGGGCCACCAAGGGGTAGACAGAAGGATGGAATGAGGGGCAGCCAGTACAGAGGTGATGGCCTGGAAAAGAACAGAAGGGTAGAAGTCACTGTAAGGACCAAGCTTAGGGTTAGGAGTCCAAAGGTACTGGGAAAGATGAACCAGTAAAAGGTACAGGAATGTCAGGGTTTGTGAACCTCACGGAATTGAAACGTGTGACAGTAAAAACCATCCCTAGGTGATAAGTAACCAGCATCTGGAAAGGGTGACAAATCAGGACAGCAGGGACCCCAAAGGAGGGGTGGTGATGGAGGAAGACCCTGGCAGCGGCAAAGGGGAGAGAGGAGCATTCAGAATCCCAGCACAGACAGGCAAGTTGGAGGCAAAGGAAAGGAATAAGCAGTACTAGCTGAAAGGGAGAGAGCCAGGTCTCTGAGAGGGCATGAGTGTCAGCTCAGCCACCTGGACAGAGGGACAGTGGCAGTGGCTCTTTACTGATTCTCAAGCAGGTTTGGAAGGAACAGGGCTGGAAGGCACCCTAGCCCAGAACAGAATGAGGGCCTGTGCCAGCTTTCAGGGTGGGAGCCTGAGACAGAAGTGGGGCCAACCCACATGGAAGCTGAGCTGGTGGGAATCTAGCTCTCTGTGATGAACACACCTAGGGACAACGACACCGTTTAACATGTAAGGGTCTTTCTAACAAGGCTTATCCTGGGCATCAGTTTGCTGACCTCATGGGCACAGTGTTCTGAGTCACCACCCAGCTGGCGGACGTTGCTTTACGTTGCGTATAAATACGGCACCCTTGGTAGTCTGAACAGCTCTTATCTGACGGGCCCTTCTGGGACTTGGAGGCCTTAGCTCACTCTGCCCTCATCTACATTACAAGTGAGGGTCCCACTTTGTTCCTGGGGTCCATTCAGCCCAACACCTGCCCACACGGATTGGGTCCTACCCCAGCACCTTTTGTGATTGAGGGCTATCCACCTCCCTCTGAAGCTCAGCTTCCTTATCTGAAAAATGAGGGGAATCCCTTTGGTTTGGGAGCCTCAGAAGGTGGTTGTGACGCTCGGATGAGGTCATGTGGTTTGTAAGTCATAGGGCAGTTAATGCCGATCACCATTCTTACCTTTCTCTAAGTACATGGAAGGCTCCTTGGCTCACCAGGGAACACGGAAGTGGGCTCTGCTCATATCCCTTTAATTGGGGAGGGGAACCCTGGCCTAAGGGTTAGGAGAGCCAGGAAGGGCAGCTTGACCTCACTGCTCAGGACCTGCCATAGGAACAGAGAGTTTAGGATTAGATGGAAAGGGCAGGTCCCATGCTAAAAGCTTTGCTGACCAGACGGCCTCAGCCCTGCCACCCACTGGCTGTGGGACAACAGGCGAGTGTGCCCCTCTAAAGCTGGCTTCCTCCTTTACAAAGGGCATCACAGGATTCTTTCTGAGGGCTTTTCCAGCCCTATAGGTGCACATCTTCAAAGCCTGTTAATTATTCTTGGGGGAGGGGACTACGGGGTCATAGATTTAGGAGCTAGAGCCCCCTGGAGGGCAGGTAAGCTCATTTTACACATGGGGAAACTGAGGCCCAGTCAAGTGCCTTTCTCTCAGATGGTGAGGAACAAACTTGGGATTCAAACCCGGTCCCGTGACTCCAAATCTGGAGATGCTTCTAAGGGAACCATCAGCTTGGGGCTTCTGTCCTGAGTCCTTGGGAGTCCCGTTCACCCGACTGTGATGAAAGAGCCAGGGGCTGCGGTGTAGACGAGAGGCTCGCTCACACCCGGCAGAAGGCCAAGGGCAGACTTCCCTCGGGTCTCGGCTTGCAGCCCCTCGGGAGCCAGGGCCGGGCTGGGGCGGGGGCGCTCGGGCACACCGCGGACTCGGCCCATCCCGAAGCGCCTACTCGGTGCCGCCTCTCCGGGGAGTCAGCGGCGCGGTCGTTAGCGGGACCTCCAGAGGGGATCCCCACCTCCACAGGCACCTGGAGGGCGTCAGCCGGGAAAGCGCCCGAGGGACAGATGCTCACTCTCCCTCTCCGGACCGGGCTTAGGACGGGCGATGCGGGGGCATCATCGCCCCCTTCCCTTCTGGGACCCTGGCCGGTGCTTCTCTCCTAGGCTCCCTAAGTCCTGGGCCCCGCCCCCGAAGCGTCTATCTCCGCCCCTTCAGCTGGAGCCGTCGATGTGGCGCGCGGGAGGGAGCGGCGGAGGCGGGGCCAACGCGGCGGGGGCGGGGCCGGAGGCAGGAGGCGGGGTCAGGCCCGGGGACGGTGCGGGCCGAGGCAGCCAGTCAGGCTGCGGGCACCAGGCGGAGGAGGCGGTACCGGAGGAGGCGGGGCCCTCGTAGCCCCGCCCCGGGCCCACGGCCTCGCCGTCGCGTCTGGGGCTTCTGCTGCCACCGTCGCCGTCGCCGCCGCCGCCTACTTTGCCGCCGCTGCCGCTGGCCTGTCCCGCCGAGGCCATGGCGGAGCCGAGCAAGCAAGATATCGCGGCCGTGTTCAGGCGTCTCCGCTCCGTGCCGCCCAATAAGGTAACGGCCTCGCGGGCCCGGCTGGGGAGAGGGGAGTGCGCCTGCGCGGAGCCGAGCCAGGGGGTGGGGGGGGAGGAGGGAGGAGTCTCCGCTGCCAGGGACACGTTGCACTGTGGGGCCGGGGGCCAAGACCCCGAGGCTTCGGGGTCGGCGGCGGAGATTGGCGCCCACCACGTCCTGGGGGGCAGAGGGGAGGGGGGGGTCCCCCTCTTATCACAGCGGGGGGTCGTCCACTTCAGCAGTGTCAGGGAGGGGGGGGGAGCGCCAGGGCCCAGCTTCCTGCTCCCCGAAGGGAGCGCTCGGGCCCCAGTGGCCCTGGGGTACCACCCCCCCGCTGGGGAAGGGTTCGACCTAAGCAGCCTCCGAAGCGCCCCCAGCCTCATTGCCCCCTTCGTCCAGATGAGGAAACTGAGGCAGAGCAGGGGCTCCTGCTCCTGCTGCGGCCCCGCGCTGTCCCCCAGGGCCGAGGGGGGTCCGTCCAAGCGCCCCCGAGCCGGGGGCCAGCAGAGCCCCTCGTCGCCCCCTTCGTCCTCCGCGGCCCCCCGCCTGTCCGCTCCGGACCGGGCTTAAGGCTTAGCCCCCCCCCCGAGATGGGCACCCTTGGAGCCGAGCTGGGGTTTTTGGCTCCCCCCTCACCTCCTGCCCTGTCACCCTGAAGGCCACTGAGTCACGGACTCTTAGCTCTGCGAGGGACAGAGCTTCTCCAGACACGGGATCCCCACGCTGGGGGGGGGCCAGCATCCCCAAGGGGTGGAGACGTCCGGGGGGGGGTGTGATATTCCTGAGAGGGCCCCTTCCACTGTGGGACAGCCCAGACTGCTAGGACCTCCTTACTGACCTCTGCCCCCCCCCAGCTGGCCAAGGGGAATAAATTGGCCCCTCGTGAGGCTGCCAGACACGGACATCTCAAGATGGCCTCTTGTCCCCAGAGGTCTTTCTTCTCCAGCCTGACCCCCAAATCCAAGACCCCTGCATTACGGAGGAGCCAGCAGAGGCCCCAAGGTGGGAGGGGCCTGCTGGGGGCCCCATGGGCAGTGAGCTGCAGGCTGGCTTCCGACTGAGCCCCTCACCACCCCACCCCACCCCACCCATCCTGCCCTGCCAGAGCCCTCAGAGACCTGCCCTTGTGGCCCCTCCTTTTGCATCTCCAACTGGAGAGCCCTAGAATGCATCTGTCCAGTAAGCTTGTGATGAGGCACTTAGAATGTCGTTGGTCTTCTGACACATCCTTATTTTAAAATAGGCTGTGGTTCTAGAGAAGGGAATCATTTGGTAAAGTGGTGCCTTGGCAGTGTGGGGAGCCAGGGAGAGAGACAGAGAGAGAGAAGGGGGAGAGAGAGAGAGCACAGGAATCTGTTGTCCCATGTAATGGTTTGGTGGCATTTCCTTGAGTTTAAGATTCACATGATTCTGCTTGTAAAAGTCCAGTTACAATAGACTGAAATGGTGAACATCTGGGTTAGTGTGTGGAAATGAGATTTTCGTTTGGCTCAGATATAGATTAGTATTTGTGTGTGTGCGTGTGTGTGTGTGCGCGCGTGCATGCTCACACATGTGTGTGTGTGTGTGTGTGTGTGTGTGTGTAGGTATGTGTACTCACATGTGTGGTGGATGGTGTAGGCCTGAGACAGCTGGACTCCCATGTCCACGGCACTTCATGCAGCAGCTCGGCACCTGCTCACTTTGTGTTCATTGCTGGGGAGACAGATGGAAAAACAGGGTCCCTGCCCTCCTGGACTTTACAATCACATGGGGTGAGGAGGGGGCACAGAGAGGAGGAAGGAGCACAGGAGTGAAGGGAGGTGGCAGATAAGGATTGTGCACACACAGTGTTCCCAGCCATGTTTTTGTGGGCTTATATAGAAGCTTACAAAGCCCATCTGCAAACCCGGTGCCATGGAAGGATGTTTGTGGTTAATTTTGTCCGCACTGTATTCTTAATAAAGTGCTGCATTGAGAGAGGTTGAAAGTTGGCAGTTTTTGACTGACATTTCATTTTGGTTAGAAATTCTCAATAAGAAAATGAAGAAAAAATATTTTTGTACTGGAAACATAAGATCATAATTCAGTTCAAGGGATGTTTGTGAAACACCTATGTACAAGGTTCCCAAGACCTCCCCCTCAGGGAGCTAACATTCTCTGGGGGGGCCAGGGTGGTCCAGGGTGAGTAGGATCCTGAGGTGGGAGCCATGGGGACGGAAGATCCAACTGGAGGCTTCTGGGAGCATCTGAGGAGGGGTAGTAGCCGCCTGGGGAAGTACTTGCTTCACCGGAAGCAGGCAGCCATGTATATAGGAGTGTCCCTGTTCTACAGATGAGAAAGCTGAGGGTGCCATGTGGGAAAGGACATGGGCTTTGTGTGCTGGGGCAGCTGTGTGCTGCTGGGTACAGGTCCTGTCAGAAGCCAGCCAGGTTCCTCCTCCCCTGGCGCTGCACAGCTTCTCAGGGCCACAGGGCCTCTGAGGGCCCCGCCTCACTAAGATACACCAGTGAGTGCCCAACTCGGCCTTCTGCATGAGCTACCTCTCTTTCATTTTTGATTTGTAAGGCAACTCTTTGTTGGTTGGAGTTGATTCTGATTCACCTGAGACAAGACGGCAGGTGGATTTAATGCTACAGAAAAGTTGGGTGCGTGTGGTTTGCCTTTGCCCCTTTTTGGAGGGGCCGTGGAGAAGGGGCTCGGGGCACAGTGTGTATAGGGGTTTGCCTTTAAGTCGTGGTCTCTACCTTCCTCCCTCTTGGCCTATGTGCCAAGTGTTTGATCTGGATTGGCTTCTTCAGCGGACGCCAGGTGCTCTCTTGGCTGGGGTGCATCCACTCTTCAGTTTTCTGGTTAGTGGCGAATGTTCAGAGACTGGGGTATGGGCAGACTTTCTACGCAAAATGAGCTGGCAGGCATCCCCTCTTTGATCTCTAAGCACCCCAGACTCATAATTCAGCTTGATCAGGGTGAGGAGCCTGGGGCTGCAAGACCATGTGTGGCCCTCCAGGTCCTCAAGTGTGGCCCTTTGGCCAATCCATTTGCTCTGTGAAGTGTGGATGTGGCCTTGAGGCCGCAGGTCGTCCTTCCCCCTCCCCCCCCCAGGGCACTTGATTATTGGAAAACCTTTACATGGCTGAGTTAAGGCCAGTCACCAAGGCTGCTAGGGTGCTGAGGTTCACTTTTGTTATAGCAGCTCTGTGATGTACAGAGCAGAAGTATAATTGTCTCCATTTTCAAGATGGACAGACTGAGGCTTCTGGGAGGGAAACGCTACATCGAGCACTGTATAGCTATAAAGTGTGGTGTGAGGGCGACTCTTCCTGAGTCCATGGACCATAGCACACTGCCAGTGTCTCAGTCTGTCCAAGTTCATGCCTCTCAGGCTCCTCCAGGATGAGGAGGAGAGGGCCCCTTGAGCCTTGAGGATCCACCTTTGCTCAGCAGATCTGAATGGTAATAAAGATGAGCATTTCTGTAGGCTTTAAGGTCTACAGAGTGCTTTACATGGTCACTCTTTTGGTCCTTACCACAGCCCTGAGTGAAAGCCACATTTTCCAGATGACACAGAAAGGGTGAATGATTTGTGTCTGCGGCAGGATTCAAACTGTGCCCTTCTGACTCCAAGTCTAGGGCTCTCTCCTTTGAGAGTACCCCCTTCCCCCCACATCTGCCTAGTGAGTTGAGTATTCATTGAGCTGAATGACTGTAAAGTGGAGCAGGTGTCGGGGTCCAGTAGGCCTGCTATGGATTTTCTGTGCATTTTGTCTGTACTTATTGCCCTGAATGGTTAGAACAGGTGCTTGGCGACTCTTTCCCGGCATCTCTGGCTCCCAGAGCTAGAAGGGTCATCTCTGGAGGGCCCTGCTTCTCCCTGGACACATAGCCTAGCCCCTGTGGGCCCTGTCCTTCCTCAGACCAGACCCTGTCCTGGCTTCCACTGACCTTGGTTAAACTGCTTTTAGAGGGAGAAGCTTGTTTTTCGGTTACTTTAGCTTAGCGCCAACATTTAGTGAGACTTTGGGAATTTCCCAATAGTAAATGCCATGTTGGTTTTTTCTTCTACTTCTCTGCACTGTCCTGCCCCCTCCCCTCCCAAGAGAGACTCATTGATGTTAGAGCTGCTAGGGGTGTTCCCCTGGTCAGTAGAAAGCTGCTTGTGCCCTCCTGTGGCCCGGCCCTTGTGGGTGTGAGGCAGGGGAAGTGTCCTTCTTTCCCTGGGCCCCCACACAGGACCCAAGCTTGTAAGGAGAGTCGACAGCAGCCTCTGAGGGGGGAAGTTACTGTAGACATTATCTCTTTTTCACAGATGAGGAATTTGAGGCTCCAAGGGCCTTCTCAAGCAGGGTCTCATAAACTGGGACTGACTGAATCCCTTCCTTTTCTTGCCCCCACACTGATCCCTCTCCCTTGTGACTTGTGTCCTGTGCATCCGTCTTCCTGTCCATGACCTCATTTACTGGTCACTGTGCTCTGAGGTTAAGTGAAGGAGAAGAGTCTCATGGGCCAGGTGACCTGCCCTCTTGGCCGCACTGCTAGGAAGTGGTTGAGTGGGCATCAGAGGATGAATAACAGCTTTCAGCTTGGACTTAGAAATGGCGGGGGATGATGTTGTGGGCTGCCGGGAGAGTGAGCAAGTGCTGATCGCTCACCCACCGTCCAGGTGCATGGCCCCCTGACATTCCCACTGCCTGGGCGTGTAGGCCACTGACTGGGTGTGAGCGACCCCCCCCCCTCCCGAGGATGGTGGTGCTGGGGAGAAGGCCCAGCTCAGGGCCCCATGATGTCACCCATTACTAAATGCCACTTGGAAGAGGTCCCGGTGAGGATCGAGGAGTCCCTCTGGGTCGGAAGCCTTGAAGGAGGTCTTTACTATGTTAGAAGAATTTAGAAAAGGCCAGGTTTCTTTTCCTAAGCAGCGTTGGCTTCCTGACAACCTCCCTCAGGATTTCTTTTCATTTGCCGCCTCAGGAGGCCTTCTAACAACAGTCACTTAGCGCCCGACTTTTCCTCTGGGTACCTCGTCCATAAGTAATGTTTGAGCACAAATCTCTGATGCACGTGTTTATTTATAAATTTAGTCATGGGCCAAGCTGCTGATAATCATGACTGTTCTAAAACTTACACAGGAGTAGACAGTAAAACGGAAGAGATGATGGTAACACAGCTCTTGGGGTAATAGGGAGCCATCGCAGGTTAGTGAGTAAGCACATGGTCAGACATGGGTGTTGGCAGCTGACTTCTTGAACCAAGAGGGAGCTTGAACAGCCAAATGGGCAAGAGAGTCTGGGCAGGTGGAGAGGGAAGGACTTTGACAGCTAAGGGGATACAAGAGTGAGGGAGAGAGAAGGCTCAAAGCTGACCTGGGCTGACCAAAAAGATGGAGGAGAAATCAGGAGGGTGGTTTCAGTGGAAAAATAATGTAACGAGAGGTGTGGTGCTGATTCCATTCTTTCCGTACCTCCTCATCCTGTCTGACTCATGATACCCCCCCACCCCCAAAAATGAAAGGGGCGGAGGGAGGAGCTCAGAGGCCTCCCTCCAGGCACACCCCCAGGCAGCCAGAAAAGGATAGGGGGAGTATTTTCCCAGCAGTACGGCTACCACTGCTGTGGGTACCCAGGGAAGGGAGGTGTGGGCTGGGAGAGGGTAAACCTGCCTTCCTACCCACTGATTGGTGGGCTGAGTCCCATGGGGTGAGACCCCATCCCACCTGGACTTAGGCTTCAGGCCTGCAGATCCCATTTCTTACAGCCCAGAGAGTGTAGTGACCTCCCTCCTTCACCACTTTCCCAGGGTCCCACTGGGATTCGATCCCAGACCCACCTTGATTTCAGGCCCACAGATCCTTCACTTTGCCCTAAGCTCTCTCCCCAGTGATGGTAGTTAAACTCTCGGATTCTGTTTCAGCTGAATCAAGTGTCGTTTGGACGCTGGAGAGAGTGACTTAGTAGACCAATTGCAATTAACGGATGCCATTTTTCTTCCAGATGTGCTTTGACTGTGGTGCCAAAAACCCCAGCTGGGCCAGCATAACATATGGCGTGTTCCTCTGCATTGACTGCTCAGGCACCCATCGCTCTCTTGGGGTTCACCTGAGCTTCATTCGGTAAGTGGCCTTTGCCCCCTATGACCATTTGCTTCTGGACCAGCCATGGGTGGAGTCAAGCCATTAAAAATGACTCCAGAGGTTCTCATTTGAGTGAGTGAATGAATGACTGAATGGTTTATGAAATGCTTCCTCTGTGCAGAGTCCTGTAATAAGTACTGGGGCTACACACAGATGGTCCCTGCCCTTGGGTTGGGGCACAGCGCAGGCTGCCAGTCTCGACCTTAGGGGGCACCAACTAAGCCCCCTGACGTCATTTCCACCGATAAATCTTATCTGCCATTGATGTTGAACCACCTGCTGGACCGAGGACTTTGGTGGCAGGAGTGCTTGCTACATGTGGCCTGTTGTCAGGTGTACAAGTCAGTGATGGTGGGAGAAGTGTAAAGAGTGACTCCCGCTCGTCGTGGGAAAGGGCCAGCTGGTATGTGTTTACCTCATGATCTCATTGGAGCACATTCCTGTTGGTGATGGTGAAAACCTGAGCCCACCCAGCCTGGCCACTGCCTTGATGTGTGTCTTTGGGCAACACGTGACCCTCTGTGAGCCTTCAGTTTCTTCCCTTCGGAGTAAATCACCTCTAGGCCAGTGGTTCTCAATCTTCCTAAGGCTGTGACCCTTTAATACAGTTCCTCATGTTGTGGTGACCCCCAACCATAAAATTATTTTCGTTGCTACTTCATAACTGTAATTTTGCTGTTGTTATGCATCATAATGTAAATATCTGATATGCAGGATGTATTTTCATTGTTACAGATTGAACATAACTCGCAGGTCGAGAACCGCTGCTCTAGGGCCTTCTTCACACTGAGCTCCAGGCAAAGTGTCACTGACCTCTGTAGGGATGAGTCCTGTGTCTGGGGCATTGTGTCCACAGTGGAGTCTCCCCTCAGACCCTAGGCTGGGATGCCACAAGGGCCTCATTCTTCCAGGGGCCCTTTTCTAGCAGGATCCCTGAGGACAGCATGGTGAATGGCCTCACCCCCATGGACTGTTTCTGTGCTCCAGCATCTTCCATAGCTTTCTGTGGGGTCTTTGGGTCAACGTATGAATCCTTTCCAGCTTTGTGGGACCTGCCAGATCTCTGACAGCCTTGCGAATATGCATCCACCTTGCCCTCTTTCATGGCATCAAAGCAAGACTTTACCTTGTTAAAATCCATTAGAACTCATGTCAGAGATACACCAGCCAGAAGTGCCACACCTCTTTCTCTCTGCAGACCGAGAGGGTTGGATCTTATGGAGACTGAGGTGCTCCCAGGCACAGAGTGACAAGGAACCAGCAGAGAGGGCCTGGCTGTCAGCTTCCTGTTGTGTTCTAAAGCGAACACCAAGGTACTTCTCCAAGGGCCAGGGCTTTGGAACAAACAGCGGACAATATAACTATCAGAAAAGGGCAAAGTGCAGGAATGTGGCTTCATGACCTTTCCACAGGCTTTTTACCCATTGTCTTAGGTTAGCCTTCACAATTTGGCTCTTGTGCATAGATAGTTTACTGCATGAAGTCATTGGCTTCTTTTTTTGTTTTGTTTTGTTTTGTTTTTTGAAGAGGAGAGACATTCTTTTTTTTTTAAATTTTATTATAGTTTGCATCATTCATTTCCACAAGATTTTGAGTTACATATTTTCTCCCCATCTTTCCCCC
>CM053581.1:346043257-346060485 GCA_028627135.1 Pseudochirops cupreus
TCTGGGCTGGGAATCTGTCACTCTCTGTCTCCCAATGGGTTCTGTCACTCTTAAATCCGCTCAAATTTACTTTTGAGTTCCCAAGGACGAAATTCTTGGGGAGCTTGGAGAAGTCACTGCTTACTCTCCGCCATCCCTTAGCACCCATTCTTCACGTCTGACGTGTAGGTGGATGCTAAACCAAAGCATCAGGCTTGCCTGGAGTTCTGAAACTCCCAGAAACCTTTGAGTTACCTTCTCTCCCCTCCCTCCAAGTGATAATGGTGCTGAAAACCTATGTTATTCTCTCCCCTCAGGTCTACTGAGCTGGACTCCAACTGGTCTTGGTTTCAGCTGAGATGCATGCAAGTTGGAGGGAATTCCAGTGCTGTAAGTTTCTCACAGGGGGCAGGGGCCAGAGTGGCTCTTTCTGTTACTGTCACCCTGTCACTAAGTTCTGCCGTTTTACCACCATGCGGGCAGACACCAAGCATGGCCACGCTCAGGTCTAAGAGTGCACTCAGTCTTAAGGTTTCCTGGAAAGGGGCCTGAAAATAGGATGTCATTTGTGTTTCACTTTCAGAAGTTTACAGAGAGGGCAGTTCACGGGTCAGACCCAAAGGGATGGAAGATTTCTTCAGCAGAACCACATTTGAAGTCTCCAAGGAGGCTTAGCCCTCTGGCGTCCCAGATGGGGCTGATCTGAGATGGAAAAAGGATGGGATTGGGCACTGATGGCATTGCTGGCATTTCCAGCCACCCATGCACACATATATATGTACATACACATGTACATACATATACATGTACATATACATATACTCCAACTTGGAAGCTGAACCTCTGCAAAAAGAGACTGGCTGTCTGAGACCTGAGCTGTTTTGAGTTAACGCTTCATTAGCCATCCCTCTCTTGTGAGGGCTGAGCCTCTGAGGTCTTCTTCGGCACTCCCAGAGCCCTCCTGGAAAGATGCAGAATCATCTGGCTGTCCCGTTTCTGGAGGGAGTCCAAAAGTTGGGCAGATTTGGAGACAGGAAGAGCGTTCCTTAGAGGTGACCAAAGTGATCCCTGTTCCTTAGATGTACTTTTATTTTGTCTTGACTTGGGCACATTTTGCTTGAAGTTCAGCAGAATTTAAGGTGCAGAAATGGTAAGGAGCTCAGAATGCAGCTCTAGTACTGAGAAAGGTCAAAAGCCACCAAAAGCAGTGGGAGGGTGTTTCTGAGGGGCTGCCTCGCTCACCTCCTTCAGTCAGGTGCCTTGGGCCATGCTCAGTGGGGGGGAAGGTTCCAGGCTGGCCCTTAGTAGCATTAGCTAAGGGAAAGCAGAGAAAGGCTCTGGATACATTGTCACTGATAAGAGTAGCAGCTGGAGAAAAATGGAAAGAGGACAGGGGCCCACTTTGCTCAGCATGGGAGCTTGACTCCAGGGAAAAAAGGCTATGGACGTCCTGTCTCCGGAGTCACAAGACCTGAGTTCAGGTCCTTCTCTGATACCTTTTACCTATGTGTCCTTGGGCAAGTCCCTGAACTTCCTCATCTGTAAAATGAAGTTGAACTAGCTGGCCTCTGAGGTCCTTCTAGCTCTAACTCTGGTTCTATAATCATTCGAATGGACCAGCTTCTAGTTCTAGAGTCTTTTTTTTGCTTTTTGGAGGGTGGAATGCAAGACATTTGGGGTTAAGTGAGTTGCCCAAGGTCACACGGCTAGTAAGTGTTAAGTGTCTGAGGCCACATTTGAGCTCAGGTCCTCCTGACTCCAGGGCCAGTGCTTTACTCACTGCGCCACCTAGCCATCCCTAGTTCTAGAGTCTTGAGAGGCAGCCAGCTAAGGCAGCATGGAACTCATCATAGGATCATCAGGCAAGGGCTGGAAAGGAACTCAGTCTGCCCTTCATTTTACAGATGGGGAAACTAAGGCCCAGAGAGATCTGGTGGCTAACCCAACATCCCCTGAATCTCCCTCTCCTAGATCTCATCTGGATTGCCCTGAACTTTGGAGTGAGAAGGGCCTGTGGCCAGCCAGTCCAGTGCATCACTGACTGATTGGGCCCAGTCTTAAGGCCCGTCAGGATCTTTTTGGAGTTGGACTCTGTCAGCTCTCCCTCCCACATCCCATTTGGTAACTGTGCTAGCTATGCGTTGCTCCAAGTCATTGATAGAATTAGTGATACAGGGCCAGATCAGTGGGGCACTCCACTGGAGACCCGCTAAGTTGACATTGAAACATTAGGGACTCCTCTGAACCTGACCTTTTAACCAGTTCTGAATCTACTTGTGCTCCTATCTAACCCACAGAGAGAGCATGTGCTACTTTATCAAACACTTTAATGAAACCGAGGTCAGCTGTGCAGTGTTTCCCTAACCTACCAGGCTAGTAATCCTGTCCAGAGAAGCAGTGAGGTTAGTGTAGCATGGCTAGCTCTGGTGAAGCCCGGCTGGCTCTTTGGGATGACTGCTTCTGTTTCTAGGTGTCCACTCACCATCTTTTTAATAATTCAAGAAGTGAAGATCTCTAGCCCAAGGTTTCGGGCTCCATTCTGTTCTCTTTGAAAATGAGAACCTGGACCCTTCTCCATCCCTAAGGTCCTTCCCCATTCTCCGTGATTTTTCAGTGTCCAGTAAACATTTCCATCAACTCTTTCAGTATTTGAGGATGTAGCTCATTTGGGCCTGCTGACCTGAAAGGACATCAGCTCCTTGTGAGGGAGGACGGCTCCATTCTTTGCACTTGAAGCTCCAGCATCCAGCATTGCACATAGTTGGTATTCAGTAACTACTTGTTTACTCATCGAGCCAATTAGGTGTTCTCTAATTATTAGTCATCTTCCCTATTAGTCATTTTTGTTCTGTCATTACTAATCCAAAGGTGACTTTCCTGAGTTGGGAAAACAGAAAGTGAGATAAGACTTGAGTCCACCCAGTGGCAGTCCTCTGGCCTCTGCAGTGTCTCTGCGCCTGGTTGGGGTCCTCAGCCTGCCGTGCCCCCTGGCTCTCCCACTCCACTGGCAGGCCTCTGGCCTCTGGGGCATCTCTGTGCCTGGCTGGGGTCCTCGGCCTGCTGTGCCCCCTGGCACCCCTGCATTCCTTCCCCCGCAGTAACCTTGCTACCACAATCTGATCCTTATAGGACCATGGGAAGTGCCTAGGCTCTTTGCCGAGCACCAGGGCTAGCAGTTTGACCTCAGGTTCTGTATGTGCCCAAGTGTGCAGAGATATGTTGTCTTAGTCTCTGTAAGCTTTCATAGCAGAGAAGTTGGCTTTAATCTGTTGATGAATTTGAAATGAATTCAGAATCTTCTTTTTTTAAACTAAGAGATTTTTTTCAAGTGCCAGTTGGATAAACAGAACACATTCTGCTCAGTGTTTCCCAATAAATGAGTTGTGAAATACATATTTTTAGCGTCTCCTTTCAGTGTAAACCACAGCTTCTAGTACTGATTTCATTCTCTTTTTTTTACAGTCTTCCTTCTTTCATCAGCATGGCTGTACAACAAACGACACCAATGCCAAATACAATAGTCGTGCTGCTCAGCTTTATCGGGAGAAGATTAAATCTCTTGCTTCCCAAGCAGCTCGGAAGCACGGCACTGATGTAAGTATAGAGTAGGATGCCTGGTTCAGAGGAGCCATTCTTTCTCTCAGGCATCCCTGAGCCCAGCTGCTCTCCACATGGGCAAGGTCCCAGCCAGGCTCACTGAGAAGGGGGCTGGGGCAAGGCCTCAACCCCAAATGCCAGGCCCAAGCCCAGCAGCCTGGTTAGCATGTTAGTCTGTGCCCACCTCTTCTGCCCCTTGTGCTGAGTGATCTTCACCTCATCTACCTCTCTGTGACTGCTGCTGCTGATTCCTCTTGCCACCTTGCTACCCAGCTGCCCGGTTGGGCATGGGCTGTGGCTCCCAGCCGATCCTGCACCTCGCTCCCTATTGCAGCCTGTCACTAACATAAGAAACCTCGTCCACCCCTTTACACCTTTACAGCCAGCGGGTGTGCGCGAGAGTGGAGTTCGTTGCTGAAGTGACTTTGCAAGATTCCGAAGTCGAATTAATAAGTAGAGATTTGAGTTTTTGCTATTCTGACCTTGACAGACACTGACAAACACAAGCACTTCCACGTACAAAGAAGAACCAGAAAGAGTCCTGCACGTGTGGCCACATCTCTGTTACGTGCAGCTTGCTTTTTGTACAAAGTCTGTGATAGGTTCCACAGTCTCAAAGCTGCTTTCGCTGCCTGGGTCTCCTGCATTTCCTTCTTGTTTTGGTGAGCGTCTTGTCTTTTCTGCTCCTTTGGGGACTATAAGTACAGGGTTGAATACAATTGAATCTTTGACAGTGGGATCATCCAGACTCTGTCCTGGCCTTGGGCTCATCAGTGTGAGTGCTGGCTGTCTTTGGGCAGTGCAGTGATGGGTGAGTTGTTCCTGTTTTAAGGTCAGTCATGGCCAGAGTAGCAGACTCTGACTGCCAGGCCAGCACACACAGAATCTGGACCACTCAGACGGATTCACCTAATCTACAGCAATGGAAAATGGACCTGGACATCAGTGGGGCCCAAATCCCTGCCTCCTGCCCTACTGACCCTGGGCAAGTCACTTTCTCTCTAGGCCTCTGTTTTCTCCTCTTTCAAATCGGGTTGGCCTTTTGTCTTCCTGGAGAGCCAGAATCAGCCTCTCTGGAGGTCCCCCCTACATCGTTCCTCTCTCTGCCCCCTTGGTCTAAGCCAAGGAAGTCTGGTGAGTTTTTTCTGAGACAGCCCCGGACCCAAACCAGGGAAATGGGCATAGGTCAGAGAGGCTGGAAAGTGACTCCTGAGGCAAACGAGGGAGAGAGAGAGAATGGGGGAGCAAGGGCGTGGTCTGCTGGGTGACTTGGAACAGTGGCCCTGTTCACAAAGGTCAGAGAGTCAGGGGGAAGGGAGAGGATGAGTTTGAGTTTGAAGTGCTGGGCAGATAGGAGAGTGAGTCAACTTGAGAGCAAATCAGAATGGAAGCTGGCCAGAGAAGGGCCAGAAGACATCTAGGCCTCCTCCATTTCTCGAAGGCAGAGATCATGAGGTGTGGAACGTTGCAGAAAGTCATACAGAAGAATAAGAATTCTATCTTTGGAGCCATAGGTCAGTTTTACTCATTTGTTTCTTCTCAGAAAATATTCTTGTACGTGAGATGGCTCAGTGGGAGGAGAGATAGAGGAAAGGGTTAAGGTGCCATAAAAACCAAAGGGATCCATATGCAGGTATTTGTAAAGTAATAGCAGCAGTTGGCATAAGGTGGTACTTCATGGTATGCAGAGTCCTTTCCTCCCAGCTGGGTGAAGTAGGTAGCACGAGTCTTATTCCCATTGTACAGAAGAGGACATTGAGCCACAGAAAGCTGAAGGTTCTAAGGGATAGGGCTAAGGCCTTCAGGCTCCTGCTTGCGCAGTTGGGTAGAGCTAGAGCCGTAGCTTTGTGGTTGATATGGGCGCGAGAGTCCAAAGCATCCAGCAGGTTTTTGACCCCGCTCTCTCCTGACTCTCCTCCTCATTGCCTGACCCTTCCTCCTTGACTTTTCAGCTGGATCTTCCTCCAGGTTGTGCCTGTAACTGTGGGCATCCCCCAAGGTTCCATCCTCAGCTGCTTCCTTTTTCTCTTAAACACCCTCTGCCCCTCAGTGTTCTCCATGCAGGATGGCCACATCACTGTGGCCAGGCCTAATCTCTCTCCTGAGTTCCCAGCCCACGTCACCACCACCTCTCCATAGCTACCTTTAGATGTTGTACAGACGTCTCTGACCCAACAGGATCAAAACAGCTCCTAGTTTTTCCCAAACCCCCTCTTCTGCTAGACTGGCCTGTTTCTGTTGAATGGTCAACCAGATTCTCAGCCTTGGCATCGTCCTTGGCCCTTCACGCTTCCTCATCCCTCCCCCATCTATATCTGGGTGGCCGCTATGTCTGCTCAGATATACAAAACATCTTGCATCATCCAGGATAATCTTGTGAGCATGGACAAAGTGCTTTCTTACTGTGCACAGAACACTGGTGGGAATATAAATACAACAGCAGATGGTGGTTTTAGCCTCTTCCTCCATGTGGCTGCCCAAATAATTATTAAAATCATAGATTCTTCCATGGCGTGCCTCTGCTCAGGAATCTTCCATGGCTCCCTCTTACTCCTAGGATAAAGTACTGATTACTCAGCTTGGCCTCAGCCTTTCCAGACTTCTTTGGTGCCCATTTCTCCCCTTTGTGGCTCTATCCTAGCTTAACTGGCCTCAAACTCAGCATTTTGTCCCTGTCTCCATCCTTTCGTCCAGACTCTCCTGCAAGCTGGGGAGGTATCCCTTTCTCGCTTCTATCTCTAAGCATTGTTAGCTTCATGTAAGGTTCTGGCTTCCTCCAGGAAGCCAGTCTGCATCCCTGCTGTTCTTAACACTTTCTCCTTTCTCAAATCACACCAGCTCCCCACAGGCAGGATGATACTGGCTTTTGTCTTTGTTCCCTGGGCTTCCCACAAGTGGATCAAATTCAGACAGGTCAAAATGACACACCGGACCCAGCAGGATGAAATTGAGTAGAGAGAAGGACAAAGACCAATCCTTGGGGTCAGAGCTGTCAGCCCCGCAAGCACCATTCAGGAGATGTGCATGTAGGCCATACACCTGTATGGGTTTGGGGGCCCCCAGAGCTGTGGAGTCCACCCTGTGACGTAGTGCTAAGAGGAGCTAGCTCCCTGAATGAAGAAGACACTCCAGACTTTGCCCTGTCGGGCTGCATCTGAGCTCTTTAATTTCAGTGTGGGCGCCCCATTTTAGAGAGAGCTGGTGATAAATAGGGTGTGCATCAGCTGAAGGAACTGGGGTCTGCTGAGTCTTCAGATGAGAAGGCTCCAAGGGCCCTGAAGAGGAAAGGCTGTTGTGGAGGCGAAAGAGGAAACCCCAGGGTGACTCCAGAGGACAGTCCTTTGGAGAAGGCTTCCCTACCACCAGGGCTGCTGGCTGGCTGGCTCCCCCAAAGCAGGATGCCCAGCTTTGGGAGTGGGTGCTGTGGAGGCCAGATGGGCCCTGGCTTTGTGTCTAGGTGGCAGTTGGGCCGGCTGCCTCTGAGATCCTGGGGTCAGCACTGCCTTGTGTTTCCATTTTAGTTGTGGCTGGAGAGCTGTGTGGTTCCGCCGTCATCCCCACAGCAGAAGGAGGAGGATTTCTTTGCTTCCCATGCTTCTCCCAAGGTAGGCAATGCCCTCCACCTAATTTTGACCTAGCAGTTGTTTGGTTTGGTTTTTTTCCCCAAATGGTCTTACTCTTGCATGATAAAGGTCTTCTTTGAACTTGGAGTTTGGGGAATGAGGAATAATTCTTCTAGTGGAAGGAGCCTGGTCTTTTTCCTTTGCTGCTTTGGGGGCGAGAGACCTGCTTTAACAGGTGGACCCACAAGGCTCTTTCTCACTTGTTGCTGTCCCTTTAACTTAAGTGGGATGAGGACATTTGAGAAATATTTGTACAAATACGGAGATCAACTATTGAGACAAAAGCACCACGTACACTTTAGATACTGCTCTTATTTATTCATTCAGGCAATACTTGTTAAAGGCCAACACCACACAAGTGCTAATAATTCTCTTCATCCTGGGTCTGCAGCCATTTCTCAAAATTCATTGGCAAGAACTGCAGGTAGTGGAAGGAGCCCTGAAGTGCGAGTCAGGGGCCCTGCCTCCCCGTTCCCACTCTGCCACTTGTTCCCTGGAAGGCCTTGACCAGTCATTTCTCCACCTTGGACCCCAGTTAGAGAATCTCCAAGGTCCCTCCATCTTTAGGTCTTAGGACTTAGGCCAGGCAAGGTGTCCTCTCTCTGGGTGTATGTCCCCTGGGATGAGAACAGGCAGTGCATTGTGGGTCCTTTATGCTGAACCCTTCTCCCCCTTTTCTTTTGGTGGCCTTGGAGGTGATTTCTAAGGTCTCATCTCCATGCACTCCATTGTGCTGCTGGTGTCAGATAAAACCTTGTGGGGAGCCATAGAGGCCGATACTAGGACTCAGATAAAATCAGGTTCCTTAATCTTAGGCACCAAAAGGTCTTTGGAAAATCAGTTAACATTTTTAGAGGCATTAACAAAGAGGATGCAAAAGAGAGCAGGCTTCCAAGCATGTAGGTTTGTCTTTAGTCTGTTATATCCTGAAACCAACACAGGATGAATAATGTAATGAGAGATATGTCTTTTTAGGTGTCTAAAGTTTTGGGGGCAAAAGGTCTTGATGTCAGGGTCTCAAAAGTCCTTTAAAGTGTATTCCCAGGCGCCAGCCTTTTCAAGCCGCAGTCACCTGGAGAGGTACACCATCAAGATCTTTATCTGAGGCCTGGTATTGGCCTCTGTGGCTCCCCACAAAATCTGACAGTCTTCCTTTGTGTAATGAAGACAGGACCTTTGGGAGATACAAACATCATCCTTGATGCCTTTGAGCCACACTTGGTCCAGCTTTGACTTGGAGTAGCTCACAGGTCTCATCCTGCTGTGATCTCCCCTAGGAAGAGAACAGTCACTGCTTGGGGCCCAGCCTGGGGAAAAGGCTTGTGGGGAGGAGAGACCTGGCACTTGTCACTGGTTGGCTGCCCTCTAATCTGCGTCCTGGGGACGGGCCTGCTGATTGTAAGTGATATTGATTTTGTCCACTTTGGGCTTTGCTCATCCATGACTTCCCCCATTGCTCCAGGTCGGTGGCCCAGAGCAGGCAGCAGCACAGCCAGAGCCAGTCCCTTTCAGACCAAGTTCTTCAGAAGCCGTACCAGAGAGCACCGGAGGTAGAGTCTTGGGTACTTCCATTTTGTAATTAGAACACAAACAAAATGACAATTCTGGGAGAAGCTCCCATGGCTGGCAGCTTTCGTGTGGGCTCGGGAGTGTTGTCTATGCATCTGTATAACATTCATAGCTTTATTTTTCAAGAAAATCACACAGAAGTCACCGGGAATGTGGATTAGATGAGTCAGACTCTCTTGCCACTAAGTACTATGTTTCCCTGACTGTTTCTTAATACTCAAGCCTCATGCTGGTACCACCAGTCTTTTTTGGTAAAGAAAGTGCCTGGGAATCTTTGAGTCAGAGGGCTTGGTTTGGTCAGCAAAGGGAAAAGGAGGTTTCCTGGCCCAGAAGTTACCACATGGGCTCAGCCTTCCCTGAAGGAGCTGAAAGTCCAGCATGGGAGGGCTTCCAGTGCCAGGTTAGAAACTTGTATGTTTCAAGGCAGTGGGACCTCCTACTGATGGCTTTGGGGCAGAGAGGTTATGTGACCAGATCTGTATTTTGGCTGTAGTGTGGGGAGTGGGTTGGCAGAGGCAGAGATACAAAGAGTGACCAGTTAGTCCACACCGTAGCATAGTGCCTGGACTAGAGGAGGCAGGTCTTCTGAGCTAGGATGTTGGTTGTGTGAGTAGTGACAGGAATGGATGGGAGAGGTGTGGAGGGGGAATTGCCAAGATTTGGTCCTTGATGATTTCTGGGGAGTGAGAAAGAGGAAAGAGGCAAGGATGATCAGGTTCCATGGCTGCATACCTGTAAGGAAGGGTGGGTGTTGGGGGGAAAGGAATATACTTGTTTTGGATGTGATGACTCTGAGGTGCCCAGATGGCATTCCAGAGATGGTCAGTAGGCAGCTGGCATCACAGGACTGGAGTTCCAAAGAGACTGTGGGGTGGAGATCATCCTGGGTAGGGTGATGTTTGAACCCATGAAACTGGATGGTGGACCAGTGAAGGAGACTAAGGAGAGGATGGCAGGGGCACGGATGCCCAAGGGGGAGCCAGAGCTGAGATGACTGGGCTTAGCAAAGAAGAGATAACAAGGTGTCAAGGACCAGTAACAGCCATTCCCCAGTAGATTCGTAGCAAACAGTTCTCAAAAAGAATCAGATGTTTTGGGGATCCATGAGAGGTGATGTTCTAAGTCACTCAGAGAAACACATCGGAATGGCTTTGAAGTTTCACCTCTCCCAAAGATGGAAATGCTTGGTGTTAGAAAGAAGGGCACACTAGTGTGAATGGGAGGGCTCTTCTGGATAGTTTTGAATTCTGCAAGGAAAACTGCTCAGTAGTCCATCCCCCTCGACCCAGAGGTCCCACTTTTGGGCCCGTTCCCCAAGGATGTCAGCGGTAGGAAAAAAGTCCCCCCCCCCCACCCTACCCAGATATCAAGAACTGCACAGAAGGGGAGAGAAAAGCTGTTCATGAGCAGCTGGGCAGGCCAGACTGAGACGGGTGGGGGTGGGCAGGACGGTGAGTGTGGTGAGCAGAGACCCAAGGACTGGGGCAGAGGAGAGGGAGCAGAATTAGGAAGAGACCCACCAGGCTGCAGCTACCCCATCCCGGCCTGGTGGCCAAGCATGGGCCCAGTGAAAAGAGAAGAGAGCATTTCTGCCTTCTTGGTAAAGGTGGCAGTGAGTGTGGGCGTGAAGCCTGCCAGAGCCACTTGCTGGGTAGTGAGCTTTGCAGACTGGGTTTTCCGCTTTTCTTCTGTGTTATGAGGTTGGCTCTGGGAGAAGAGCTGGAAAGATGCTGGCACATGTAGATGATGGGCCAGAAGATAGCCATGGGAATGATTTTTTAAAATAGGTTTAGAAAGACAGGTACTTGGTAACCAGGGAAGGAGAGCATCAGGTGGACGCTGGGTACAGAAGTCAGCCTGCCAGGGCTTGCTGAGGGCACCTGGGAGACTGGAGGGGATGGCAGGGCAGAGCCTGGGTCCCTGGGGAGCTCCCCTCCCACCTCACTTTTACAGAGGAGTAAACTGAGGCTTGGGGGGGGTGGCTCAGCCAGGGTCACCCAGGCCATAAGTGGCAGAGTCAGTCCTGTGACTCCAGGTCCAGAGCTCATCCTGTTGTCACTGGCCAGGCCTCTCCCCCAGTGTTTGGCCCAGTGCTGTGTACACCGGAAGTGTTTACTAAGCATTTGTTGAACTGAATTTCCACATGATTGGTTTCTCCTTACTCCCTTCCTCCACTCTCCGTTCCAGCCAAAGTCACCTGCTCTTTTTCCCAGGCCACAATGGTTTATCTGAGCCTTTGCCCCAGACTCTTGTCCCTAGATGACTCTCCAGCCTCACCTCTGCTGCTTTGAGTCCCTAACAAGAGTCTTGTGCTAAGGCCCCTCCCCACCCCACCTATTTTCTGCTCCCCTCCAGAAATAAAATACAAAATTCATTTTGTATTTCCTCATGTGCATGTTCCTTCAGCTGGGAAGATCTAGCTTCAGACCCTGCCTCAGGCTTCTGTGTGGCCCCGGGCACATCACTCCCCTCTCTCAGGCTCCCTGACGGCCCAGTCACCTATGAGAGTGGTGTCAAAGAACAAATTGCCCTCTCTGTATAGTGCATCATTGTGCATCCCTTGCAGGCCAGTCAGACAGGGTGACCTGCCTAAGGCCTAGATGTTGGTGTGGAGTTGGTACTTTGAAATGGCATGAGATGGTTCTTGTATAGTGTCCACAAGGCACGATGGAGGCCAGTACAGGAAGGCCTTGGGGGAGATGGGCACTACTGGGGATGGATGGCCTGGGGGAGTGGCCTCCGAACAGCTTTGTCTGGGGAGTCATGAGAGTCACATCTGACTGTGACTTATGGCTTAGCCCACTCACCATGGGAAGCCCCAGGGTGGGCTAGGCCATGTCCAGCACCCTCTGAGCCGTTTATTCATCTTCCCACAACAGGGTGTCAATACAGACTCCAGGTCTCCTTTATCTTAAAGAGTGACTTTGGTCTCCATTGTTTTTAACGCAGAAATCCCTCCCCACCCCCTCTCCTGAGCATTAGGAAGGAACCATGGCATTCCCTTCAGTCATTTCGAGATTCTTCCTTTCTACAAAATAGAACATGCTGTTAGTGGTGAATATCTTGTTTTTACAGCATCTTCATTTTCCAGTGTTGCCCTGCTCTATCCACCACCCCGAGAGCTGTTGCTCTTAGGACACCAAATAAAAAAATAGGGTTATTTTTAGTGACTTCCTACTTATCAGTGCAGAAGCGTGCATCCCTCCCCGCACTGTGTTAGCTTGTAAGCTCCTCAAAGACAGGAATTGTATTGTTTAAAAAAGCCCTTCTTCCATCTTCTTCCCTTGGAGTTTGCATAGCTTAGGGTTCCCACTGTCCACCACTTGGGTCTCAAGCTGGGAGGGTACCCAAACACAGGGGAAATCTCACCTCCTGCAGTATTCTTATTTCCAAGTCACAGAGGAAGAGGAGGAGCATTTCTGTGACCACCCTCCTTGGCAAGCAGGATCCCAGGTGGGCTTTGGTCTCACTCAGGCCTGCTCCTGACTGCCATGGACCATGAGTGGTAGCAGTGAAAGGGCAGCCCCCAGAGGAAAAGCTTGAAAGCTTGTCTCTGGGCTTCCTGGACTCGGTCATCTTTGGCAAAGGTGTTGCCAGCCAGTCAGTATATATCGATAGAAGCCAGGGACTGTGTGAAGGGAGGAGCCACACATGGGGGCACCCATTGTGGTTCAAACATGCTTCATGGCTCGGGGCCAGTGACTTTCCCTTCTGTGGGCTCAGTTTCCTTGTTTGCTTTCCAAGGAGAGTTGGACTAGATGATGTCTGGTCTCTCACAGATCAGAAAATGGGACTTTCTTTCATTTGTGTTGTGCTAGACAAGGGAGCTCCCCAGGGCCCCTTTCTCAAGCCTGTGAGACCCTTTCCTTTGGTTGTGCCTTTTCAGCTGGCTTGACTGTACAGAAGCAGAGATGATCAGAGACCCCAATGCCAGGAATTGAGCCTGACTTGTAGTCTTAGAGGTGAACTCAGGACGCTTTGTCTGTGCAGATTTGTGTAGGGACTGGACACACTGTCCTCCAGCCTGTCAGTCCACATCTGCTGGGGTTGTGCTCAGTTCTGGGCTCTGCCTTTTAGGAAGGACATTGACAGTCTGGGATGTGTCCAGACAAGGGGTCTGGAGGATCGAAGGGGTGGATGGAAAGATGTGGGCATGTTAATTTAGTCTGGAGAAGAGCACTCTGGGAAAGGCCTTGGGCATGGCCTCCTTGGGCTGCTGAGCTATATTGGCTGATTTGAACTTAATAGAAGCAGCTTCCTACCCAGGAAAACTGTCCAGCCTTGGCTGGGCTGGTCTGTCACTGGCGGGCCTCAGGAAGCTGGCAGATGAGTGTTTGTCAGAGTCGGGCCATGGGGATCCCTCCCACTTCTGCAGCCCCCTGAGCTCTGTGGTGGGTCACGTTGGGTATACGTGTCCTTTACCGGTTTATAGCAGAACCTTATTGCCAGTTAGGATTCTCAGCAGACCGCAGTTGGCTGGTTGTCCCAACAGTCCCAAACCTCATCCCCTTGCCACTGTGGCACCAGCAGAGGCCAAGCATTCACTTCCTAATTCCTGCTCTGAGTTTTCCTTCTCTGAGGAAGCTGGAATACAAGTGACTGTCTGGAGCTTCAGTCATTGGTCTTGGGATGTTAGAGTCTCTGCAGATTTCTAATCTATACACATTTTAGGTGTCGATCTCAGACTTGTTTTTTTAGATCACCTGTCTGTAAGGTGACGTGGCTTGGGGCCATGCGCTTTCGTGGAGAGCTTTTTATAAACAGCCATGGTCCCTGTGCTGAGAAAGCAGTTTAAGGAACAGAAAGGAGACAAGAACCTGGAAGGACTAGAGGCCAGACTGTCTGAACACGTGGCATGTGTGGAGAAGAGAATTAGGGGGGACCTACATCCTTTCTACATCCATCTCAGTATTCTCACTTTCAGGTGGAGCAGAGCAAGGACCCAGTGTTGATGGCCTGAGTATGTCGCCGAAAGCTTCCTTAGGTAATTCTGCACCCTCTCCTTCTCCTCCTCCTCCCTAAGCACCCATCTTGGTTAGCTGTGATTTGTGGTGAGGGAAGTGGCTGTGTTCATGTGCTCTGATTGCCGTGTCACAGTGGGACTGAACTGAGCTGATTGCTCTTAGCTTATTCTCTTTCTGACTTCTATTGTAGACATTCTGAAAATGTGGGCCACATTCCACACCTGTGGTTACCACTTCTCTGCTGAGAGTCAGAAGACATGCAAAAAAATGGTCTTTTGAGAAAACATGCCCTTATAGAGCATAACAAACAGGGAAGTGTTTAGCTGAAGCTCTAAAAAGGAAATCCTGCATTGATTTTCTTTAACATATTTCAGAAGAATAACTACTTTTAACATATTTTTAAAATTTTTCTGTCCCACATTTTCTTGTTCCCTCCCAACCCGCCCCCTCTTTGCGGAGGCTCTACCAGCTGACCTGTAAATAGGGGGCCTGAAGGTGGCGGGAGCCACACAAATCACAGCATTCCTGCCGGAGACTCCCGCTCTCTGCATGTACCGACCGACAACCGTGACCAAGCATGTGCTGAAGGCTCTTGTTAATTCAGAAGATGCGTTGTCTTTTTAACTCTAGAGTTAGTGTTTCTATAGACATGGAAAACTGAACCCAGAACCCAAAAGGCCATTTCTCTTTATCTGAAGTGGCAATTCTTTCTTTTGGCAGATGTTTCCTCTCTCATAAAAAAGAAGGCAACCCAGGCTAGAAAGGGGGTGAGTATTGTGTGCGTGCCAGCTGGTCCCACTGTCCCAGGCCCCTTTGCCCCCGGCCTTTTTGCCTTTGAGCTCCTTGGTGATGGGTGTGAGTTTGGCAGGATTTGTAGTAGAACGTGGCGTTCCTGTGCCATTTGGAGCAAGGCATTTGAGGACCTTGTGCTTGATCACCGCCTCTCCCCGGCTGCCTGAGCAGCCTTCTACATCCCTACTGAGCAGAGCGGGTGGTTATTCACAGAGGGAAACACAAGTCACCCTCTGTGAATGAGGCGTTTGCTCTCCGTCCCCGGTGACCCCTTCTCTTCCAGCTCGGGGGCAAGAAAGGAGGCTTGGGAGCCCAGAAAGTGAGCAGCTCAAGCTTTAGTGATGTTGAAAAGCAGGCCCAGGCGGTGGAGAAGAGGAAGGAGCAGGACAGCCTCCAGGCGCCCAAGGAAGAGTCTGTGTATGTGGGGGAGAGGGTGTGGATGAAGGGTCCTCCTGGGCTGGGGGGCAGCGGCTTGAGCAAAAGGAGACCTGCCTGGTGCCACGGGCATGGGGGATGCAGCCGCTGGGGGCCCCCACACTCCCTCAGCAAGTTACTCTGCCCCTGCCCGCCTCGATTTCTCCAACTGTGAAATGGAGATAGTCACAGGTCCCAGCTCCAGGGCTCGTTGTCAGGCTCAGGTGAGATCATCCTTGTGAAGTGCACATCCTGCACACAGTAGGTGCCTGATGAGAGCTCATTCCCTCTTTCCAACGTGGATGGTCAGGCTTCTTTTCTTGCATGTGCCCGCCAGGTGGCAGCAGAGGCAGTGGTGTTAAGGAGGCCTGCCATTAACTCTATTGATTGGCTTGATTAATTACCCAAGATGAAAATAATTTCATCCTGGAGATCTGGAGGGCTTTGGAGCCAGACTCCTCCCTCCCTCCCCCAGGGCCATCACTGACTGTCAACAGCCACAGGCAGGGTCCTCTGGGCCTCGGCAGCCACCCTTGGGCCTCTGCCTCTGCCTCTGCCCTGGCGTGGGGCCAGCAGTATCCAGCAGTGCAGAAGCAAGTTTGGACCGAGACTTACCAGACCAGCCTTCCCTCCCAGGAGTATCCAATTTGTAGTCAGAGGGTCTGAGTTCAGATTCTGACGGGCACTTGTCACTCACCTCTGTAGGCACATGATCTCTGGGGTCACTCGAGCCTAACCTCTGTGGCCAGTTTTCCAACGTCCCTTTCATCAAAGGCCAGGGAAGGTGCCCGGCTGCTGCCAGGCCACAGCAAGGGCCAAGCAGGGCAGAAGGCTGTGGACACCCGCCTGTCAGAGCAGCAGCAGTAGCAGAGACCACTCCCATGAGCCTGCCTCCAGTGTGAGGGTGCAGTTACGGCTCAAGTTTGCACAGGACGAGTCCTCAGAATTTTAACATGCCTGGTTTTCTTCCTGAAAAGAGCTTCCCATCTCACTTACCCTCAGCCTCCTTCGCCTCTGGCACCTTCCATCCGTGCACAGCCAGTGCCCGTTCCCAGCTCTGTCTACACCTACAGCTTCCCTCTAGGAATCCCTCTGGAAACAGCCATCGGCCATTGGTTTGTTAATGGTCAGGATGGGCATGGGCTCTCCATGTATTAGAGTCCTTGGACCCAAGGGCACCCCAAGGAATTACCAGCTCAGGTGCAGGCCTTGGCCTTTGGGGCCCTTGGAGAGAGGGAGGAAGCCCTGACATCAAACCTGAATGTTATTAAGAGCATTCTAATTCATCATGGCATTTCTGTAGTGCCTTTCCTCCCAGGTATTTACGACATTTTTCATTATTAAGAGTAGAACGATAGTAATAAGAATATAACGAGAATGTAATAATGCACTTTACTTTTTAAAATGCAGTCGTGCTTCATCTTTTCAAATATAAATCTGGCTGCCGCTGTTGCAGAGGTGATTGTACTTTGGTAGAAGTAGGCTTTCCCTCCAGTTACCACATGGATTGGACTGCCCTCCGTCTGAGGATGGGAGGCTGTGCTTGCATGTCTGCCTGCTGCGTCCCTCCCTCCCTCCCCAGGCCCACCTTCTGGAGACCAAGGAGATGCTTGAGGTGCTCTGGAGGAGGAAGGTGCCTCGTATTGCAGCCGGCCCAGGCACACCAGGGAGCCCACCATGAAAGGAGCCCTGCCCATAGAAAGCCTTTTAAGAATCACCCCATAATTTTTCAATTTAAAAATTTTATATATTTATAGCATGCACATAAAGGACAAATGAGCAGTCCAAGCAAACAGAAGCTAAATCCTACCCAAAATTCTACCATTTGAACTCTTAGTGTTTGGATTTATTTGAACAAAGTCTTCCTCACGGAGGGCCTTGCAGACCCACATCTGCTTCTAGCCCTCATCTCCGTGATTCCAACATCGCATTGTCAGCCACACGCATCTCCTGGAGGAGACCAGCATCAGCATCTCAAACTTGACCTACCCAAAACCTGGAGCTCCTCTTCAGATGTCCCTGTTTCTGGAGAAGGTGCTGCTGGGCTCTCCCCCACTCCTCATCATCCATGGCATTGTGCACAGCAGACTCACTTCTCCACACAGAGGGAGACTGCCCCGGCTTAGACCCTTGTCACCCAAACTTTTACAGTGGCCTTCACTTCTCATCCAGCCAGCCAATCCTCTTTAGAGAGGCCAAAACAATCCTCTGACAGCTGTCAGAACTCCCTGGGCCTCACTGCCTCCAGTGCCCAGCTTCTTCATCTTGGGTCCTGTTGCTAACCCAAATT
>CM053581.1:346060985-346096169 GCA_028627135.1 Pseudochirops cupreus
TGGGGCCAGCCCCCAGGGCACAGGGTCTCAAGTCACAGATGGGGCTCCTTGATTACCAGATATGGGAGCCTGGGGAGTCTTGGGAGTTGCGACTGCCGGCTGCTGAGCTGCCCTTGAATCCCCCCCAAGGGCATGATGTAAGCCAGGCACAGTGTAGAGACGATGTCAGGCCCCATTTCCCCGAGATGCTGATGGGCCACACGGCTCGGCCCAGGGGCCTCCCTCAGTGTTCCATGGGGGGAGGGCCCTTGTCTTGATAGCCCCAGACTGAGAAGAGAGCCTGGCACACAGGAGCGTTTGGGGAATCCAGCGATGTGAGGGTGGGCCCTTCTGGCGCCCGCACTTTACTCTGCAGCCTGTACTCAAACTTCTGGGCTCTTTCCTTAGAGGCCTCAGACATCGCTGACAAAGACTTAAACTGGAATTTCATTCATTTTAGCCAGTTGGTTTCTGTTGACACTGTCACCGAGAAGCCTTTTTTTACATCACTTGGCCCCTTTAGTCTCATGGTCTCAGTAAGCTAAGATAATGCTGTTCCTCTTGACTTGTCTGTTTCCCACTGTAGTAGGAATTGCTGGACTCTTGTTAATGCACGAGCTCTCGTGGCATTCTTGCTGGGCACCATGCTGGTATCCGGGAGCATGGCAGGGGTGGTCTGGGCCCCAGGGCTTGCTACGTGGGTGGGACAGCACCAGCTTCATCCAGACACCTGTTAGGGGCTGAGAATAAGGAGAGGAACAAGGCTTCCTGCCCTCAGGGAGCTTGTGTTTTACCCCATCTTCCAGGTCATGCGTGTGAGGTCTGGGGTGTTCTTAGAGGAGCCCAGGCAGAGCAGGCTGTGATTGAGTGCTGGGGGAGTGGGAGGGGGAGGAGCATGATAGAGCTGGGTGAGGACCCAGCAGGAGGAGGAGGAAGAAAGAGCAGCTCTTCAGAGAGACAGGGGTCAAGAAGCATCAGGACAGAGAAAGGTAATAAGAGACACTCTTGGTATCTGGAGAGGGGCCTTCAGGTGCATGGGGCACTGGCCATTCCCAGGAAAGACAAAGGGTGCCGGGCATCTGACAAATAAGCCAGAGTGAAATCACTGGACCTGGCCCCAGCCACCCCAGCTGCCTGTCCAGTGGCTGCCATGACCAACTAACCAGTAGCCTTTGGCCACCTCGAAGGACACAAGGCATTGTTCTAGACTTTGCCATCACCCAGGAACAAAGCAAGAAGAGATTTCCCCTGGAAAAACATTCTGGCCCAGCCTGGCCAGTTTTCATCCTCAAGGCCCACCTGACTGTTACTCCAGCAACTGCTAGTCCATTGACAAGCTACCAGGGCTTAGAAAAGGTAGGGCTCCCTGGGCTTGCCCCCCCCCCCCCCCCCGCCTCAAGCTCTCCCTCACAATCATGCAGGGACTCAGACTCTTGTCAATAATCTGGGAGCCTTGGAGAGCCCTTCCACTGTTGTGGGGGAAGTCATGACTGCACAGTGGTGAGGGCAGGCCTATGGGCACACACCAGCTACCAGAGCGTCCCATGAGGAGCTATTAGGATGAATTAGTGAATAAACTGAGGCACCCTGGGGTGCCCACACTGACTCCTCCTGGGGTCATGAGCAATGATGCAGGTTTTCCTTCCCCCAGGAAACTACAACCTTAGCAACGTCTTGCCAAGCGCCCCAGACATAACACAGTTCAAACAAGGAGTGAGATCAGTGGCGGGGAAACTCTCCGTCCTGGCCAACGGAGTCATGACGTCTATTCAGGTTAGTGGGATTGTTATTCTTGCAGGCAGTGCCCTGGAGGGGGGGAGTGTCATGGAGGTTCTGGGACCTTCCTGTGGTATCTGGTTACTGGACGGTAAGCCTGGGGCTGCCGGGAACCCAAACCAAATGACTTGTGACCAGAAATCACAGATGTGGCAGGTCCCAAGGTCCCTGAGGGCCCTCGAAGGCAACATTGCCTGCTTTGGAGGAGGGCTTATTTCTGGTTCTTTGAGAAGGTGATAGAGTTTGTCTGAGAGATGCAGGCTACTCCCCCACCATCCTCCAGGGATCCCTTGGAAGAGCTCAAGTCTCTCCTGTGCAATGGAGGAGTTGGACTCTGAGCTCCATCTGATGTCCTCTCCAGCCCCACATCTGCCGTGGAGACCCTTGAAGCAGGCTCCTTCCCTGCCCTCCAGCCTGCTGGGCTTTGTACCATCATCGGTATTTTGGGGACGTCACTGTGACCTCTTCGGGCCATTGCTTGGAGCTGGGTCTCGCCTGCCTTGGACATTTTGGGGAGGCCCCTGGGCACCTTCCCAGAATATGCTTAATGATGGAAGGAAATGCTGAGCCTGAGGTAGGGGGAGCAGCTGTCACTTCCTTTGTTCTCATCCAAGTTCACAGACCCCCGGAAATGTGTGCACAGACTCTTTGTGGGCCCAGAGACCCCATGGTAAGGACCCGTCTATAGACGGCCGTCCAGGGTGTCCGTGTCAGGAGATGGCGTGAAGCCGTGAGCTAGGAGCTGAGGCTTGGGATGGCACTGGCCTCTGATGTGACCGTGGCTACGTCCCTTCAGCTCCTGAGGCCCCTCCCTCCATCTGTCAGATGGGGATGGAGATCCTGT
Source organism: Pseudochirops cupreus (assembly GCA_028627135.1). Classification (NCBI taxonomy): domain Eukaryota; kingdom Metazoa; phylum Chordata; class Mammalia; order Diprotodontia; family Pseudocheiridae; genus Pseudochirops; species Pseudochirops cupreus. The sequence goes on from CM053581.1 coordinate 346,063,585, forward strand.
CACCCCCGCTGCCTAGTGTTGTTAGGGGGAGGAGCGCAGGAGATCAGGGACAGCCTCCAGCCTCATGCTTGAGTCTCATTCCTACCCCAGCCCCTGTGGTAGGCCCCTCTGGATGGACACCTGAAAAGGGGGCCTGCCCATCACTGCCCCGTTCCTTTTCAGGATCGCTACAGCTCCTGATCTCAGCCTGTGATGGTGCGCGGCTGTGCTGGGGTTCCTGGCCGTCAACACCCAGGCCAGTGCCTAACTGTCACACGGAGACTTCAGCTGCCTTTCTGTTGAGCAGGGAGCTTTCGGATGGTTCATTTCCTTTTTGAGAAAGTCTTTTTCTTGCTGTAGTAGAAGCTTTTTAGTAATTTCTGTTAATTTATGGTACATGTTGATTCCCTGCCCCAGCCTCTGCTCCCAGGGAGCCTGCACAGGCAGCTTGGCCTTCCTGTCTATGTCCGGCCACACTTCCCATCACAGCGAGGGGCTTGAGGGAGTGGCCGAAGCCCTCTGCCCTACCTCCCCCCATCTCCCAAATTTCCCTTCTCTGAGGAGAGGCTTTCAGAGCTGCTGACCAGATGCTTACAGCAATCTGGAGATGGAAAATGCCCCCCAAATGTTTCCTTCAAAGGGACCATTGTCAACCAAAGCTGAAGATCCCCAAACAATTCTAGGTACATTCCTAAGCTCCCATGTCTCTGTTAAAGTGATGGGAAGATTGTATTGAAAACTTTATTTCCCTTTTAAAATTGTTAACTTTGTATGAAATATAAGATTTTTTAAATTTTCCAATGAGTGCATTAAATAAATCTAAGCTTTCATGTAGCTTCAGGAATGAATTAATCTTGCTGCTTGCAGTGCAAGGCCTCCAAGTTCTGAAGAGACAAAGGCTGAGAACTCAGGGTTTGCTTTGGCAAGGCAATACAATGTACGGAATGGAAAGGGAGAAAATTGGCTGTGGGCAGACACACACATGCACACACGCACACAAAACTTAGACGTAATCTCCATCTGCCAGGTGCTGGTTGATATTTTTACCTGAATCTTGGATTTCAGCAAATCATAGAATGCCTCCAAATGAAGAACTGATGGGCTGGTTGTGTTTTAGATACAGAGAAAAGACAGGCAAGAAATTTGGCAAGCCAGAAAATTAGTACCAACTGAATGTTGAATGAATCTGTTTCATAAAATGACATCTCAAATTTGTAAACTTCTCAAGCTAATAAATAGTTGCGCTAGATCGTGTGGCCTGTGGTTTGACTGTGGAGCATTCTCAGGTAGCCCTGGGAGCACATGCTGGGAGTAGGGCCTTGGGAATTCGTGTGCCTTTAGAGACACATGGGGCCCAGCTGCCTAGTGGTCTGTGCTCATGGCAAGTGAAGCCTCTTGACTCAGAGCCCTGTTGTGCAGTGGCAGGTGACACAGTTTTAGTTTCAGCTCTGGGGGGGTGACTCAGCTGGGTAACAATAGACAAGTGGCCTCGTTTCTTCATCTGCAAAATGGGAATGATCTCCCCAAGGGGCTTGTAAGGAAAGTGTTCCAAAAGAGGAACGGTTATGTTGATGGCCTTGCAGCCAACTAGTATGACCTTAGGTCATGTTTAAAACTCCTGCCAGTTAGAAACAAGCATTTACTAAGGGCCTGCTTTGTGCCAGGGAGTGCTGAGCACTGGGCATACAAAGACAAGAAGGAGGTCGTTCCTGCGCTTGGGGAGCTTACATTCTACAATATGGCATGACCACGACCCCTAGGATCCTGGGTCTGAGCCAGGAGGGACCTCATGAGATGCTGATGCCCAGAGCAGCTAGTGAGCATTGGAAGGGGCCCTCCTAATGCCGCCAAACCTAGTCCTCCGTCTGCCATACCACTCTCTCTGAAAGTGTTAATGGAGATGAACAAATTTAGGACATCTAAGGCTCCCTAGTGCCTTTCTTCAGCTCATATGCATAGCCTCCATTTTCTTGTTGAGGTGAATTGAAAAGAAGCCACAGGCCTAGGACAGAGCCACTAGCTGTCTTTGGAGCCTCTTCAGTGCCTCACCCCCAGGACCCCTTCCAGCTTAGCCCCCCCCCCCCAACATCATCAGTGTCTGGAGAGGTTGCTGGCCACCAGAACTTGTGTCCACCCCACCAAGTGTCCCAACTTGGCCAGCATTTGTGCTGGGGACCCTGTTCTTCCCATCCCTGGCTCCTCCCCCAAAAAGAAACCTAGCTTCCAAACGATGAAGCACCTTGTGCTGGAGCAGTGGTTCTCAACCTTCCTAATGCCATGACGCTTTAATGCTTGTATGTGGGTGTATCTACATGTGGGTGGACCCACCTGGAGACCAATAGAGGAGCAGTATCTCAGGAGCAGTGTTTTGGTTCTTGGGACCATCGGAAATACATGTTTTCTGATGGTCTTAGGCGACCCCTGTGACCCCTGTGAAAGGGTCATTCGATCCCCAAAGGGGTCGTGACCCACAGGTTGAGAACTGCTGTGCTAGAGGAAGCCCTCCATTGGCGCTTGGGTTCTGGGGTGTCTCTTTTGCCCTTCAGGCCTCAGCTTCCTCCCCCAGATTCCCCTGGCTGAAACATAGCCTTAGGGTTTGGCTCCTTCTTTTCTAATGACATCCCTCACTGACATTGTATGGGAATGGCTATGACCCTTCCAAGTCTGCAGGGATGCGCCACCTCGTGCCACCTTGCACCTCCCTGTCCCAGATGGTGCAAGTCTGGGGACATTAAGAACGTTACACTTTTTACCCTTTGCCAGGGAAAGGGAAGGTGCAGCTAGAGCCCTGGGTTCTCAGAGTTACCGCTCCCCCTTATCACTGAACATCTCCAAGCTAAGATGTGTTTTGGGGAAGCTGGACCCCTTAGAGACCTGTGTCGGATAACTAAAAGTTCCAAGATTGTGGCGCTGTTGATGGAATCCTAGTAAGGCTGCCTGCCCCTAGCCCCAATATTCTTCCTTCTGGGCCCCACTGAACATCGGGCTTGTCCTGATTTAACAATCTGGCTTTAACCACACCACAGGCCCCCAGATTCAGTCATAGGCCCCACTGAAAGCAGACCCACTGCCATTTCCCAACATCCTAACTTCTTCATAGATGCCTCACCAGAACAACATGTGTGTCCATGTGATGAAATGTTAGCCAATGTCCTCAGACCCATTCCTCGTATTTCCCAAAGAAACAATAGTGCATGTCTGTCCATGCACTCAACCACAACCATATCCATCTAATCTCTGGCAGGATCGCAGTAGTCAGCCAACCAGAAAGCAACACCAGGATGTGGACCCCAGAACAATAGAAGTGACTTTCCCCAAGTAACACCTGCTCGGTAATAGCAAAAGCTGCCCTGTAGGTGAACTTTTGACATGGAGAGGCTTATTATAATATCATCATACATAAATGCCCCCCCCTTTGGGGTTTTTCTGCATGCATTGTGGGTAATCACATGAAGTTTCACTGAGGCTGGAACCCTTCCCCTGTTACCTAATCCCTTGACAAACCCCTCCTGCTTTTTTAATATTTATGATTTTTATTGTAACACCAGCATCATTACACTATAAAATTGCCTGTCTTGTCTTACTAAGTTGCTGATTCCTCTTGGAGCTCAGCCTGCTGGAGAGCATAATCTTCAGTAAATGTCTTCACTTGGATTAGAGGTGGTTTGAGTCTGAATTCTTTGAAATAACCCCCACAACACACCATGAAACTGCAGCACTGTGACCCGAGAGGCCTTTCATGGGTCCCATCCAGCACCCCCGTGGGCATCATTCTAGTGAAACTTATGGAACTCTTCTCAGACTCATGTGTTGAAATGCATAAATAAAGTACCCGAGATTACAAAGGAGACCGATTGTGTTGAAATGCAGTTGTCAAAAAAAATTTAGAAAACAAGTTCTGAGACCCCAGGTTTAGAACTCGTCCTCTACCAGTCCCAGAATTTCTTCTACAGAATTCCCGACAGATTTCTCTGAACTCATGCAGAGGAAATGAGCAGAACCAGGAGAACCACACATACAGTAACAACCACAGAGAAGGGACAGACAGCTAACTGTGAAAGATTTAGGAATTCCGATCAATGTAGCGACTAACCACAAGTCCATAGAGGCAGTGATGAAACCTGCTGCCTTGCCTCTGGACTGGGAAGGATGGACTCCAGGTGTGGGAGAAGGCCCGTGTTTTCAGATGTAGCCAAATATGGGCCTTTGTTTCACTTAACTGTGCATATTTGTTACAGGGGGGCTGTTTTTCTTTTTCGTGGTTGAGAGGGAGAGAAAATAGGCTTTTTAATCGAAAAAGAAGCTTCAAGTTTAACAGTAATTCTCAACAATTGATTCTTCGGCCTTTGCTTAAAAACCTCTAATGACAGGAAACTCACTACCTTTTGAGACAGCTCATTCCAGTTTGGCCCAGCTCCCTTTTCAAGGACTTTTGCTTTTTTAAAAATAAATGCTTTACCGATACATTTTCACAATATCCCCACCACTTCCTAGTGAACCTGTCGCTAGCATTATTAAAGTATACGTTAGCAAGGCAAACCACCACATTGGCCTTTTTTGACAATCTATGCCTCATTCCACACCAGTGTTCAAACCCGATCTGCCCAGAATGCATGATTCGTGACCTTGCTCATCCAAGTTCTGTTCTTTCAAAGTTGTTCTTGATAATGGATCCCAGTTTGTTTCTCTGCCCTCGGGCGCCAAGCAGAACAAGCTGAATCTCTCTTCACATGCCAGCTAAATGATAAGAGTAACTGGCATCTCTATTGCTCTTTGAGGTTTGCAAAGTGCTTTATGAATTTTATTTTGTTTCATCTCACAGCCAACCTGAAAGGAGGGTGCTATTATTAATCCCCAGTTTACAGATGAGGAAACTGAGGTAAAGGGAATTTAATTGATTTGCCCAGAGTCATGCAGCTAAGAAGTACCCAAAGCAGGATTTAAGCCCAGATCGTTCTGACTCTTCAGCTAAGTCTCTCTAGTTTCTTTATCTGCTTCTCATTGTGGCCTTATTTCAGTGCCCCTCTCTGCCATCTCCAGAGCGCCAATGACCTTCCTGACCAGGGCAGGGTAGGAAGTAGGACTATTAGCTCCCTGCTTCTACACAACATGCCCTCTCAAGGTGCCTACAGTTCCAGTAGGTTTTTTGGTTGCCATTTCAGTCTTCAGTATCATGCCTCATCCTTAACTGGCAGGCCCTGAGACATTCAGATCTTTTTTCATAAGAACTGCCGACTAGCCGAGCTTCCCTCATCTTATATTTTCAAAGGAGATGTTTTTGAACCCAAATGTAAGACATTCCATTAATCCCTATTAATTTTCAGCTTAAATACGGGATGTATACAAAAATACTCATAAGACTTTTTATGGTTACAAAAAACTGGAAACAAAATGGGTACACCTCTTGTTTGAAGACTGGTTGAAAAAATTGTGTCTCACACATGTAATTATGCAGAAAGAAATTATAAATGCATTTGTGGCAAGGAGAAGGTGGTGGTTTTAAATAAAATTTAATTTTAAAATTAATTTTAAATTCCATTTCAAACTGAAATTAATTTTAAGTTTAACTTCAAATTGAAATTAATTTCAAATCTGATTTCAAATTAAAATTAATTTTAAATTTAATATATAAAAGAAATTATGAATATGAGGGATTCAGAGGAACTTGGAAAGACTTTGGGATGCAGATTGAAGCAGGACAGTTGAAATCAGCTGAACGAGAAGGACTCCAGTGTGAGGCAGATGCAGAGTGACCAGGATAGGGTGACCAGCAGAGGGTGAGCCCTCCACAAGACTGAGCAGCAGCCTCTGGCCCTGACTGGAACAAAGCCTCTGGAGATGCCACTGTCTGGCCTTAGAAAGTGAGGAGGACAAAGGCTTCCCTCTGCTTTGGGGAGAAATATTAACAACTCTTGGGTTTAAGGCCCTGAAATTGGAGTGTGTGGCAGTACAGTGGGGACAAGGCCTGGACTTGGCATCCATGCACCTGGAGTCCAATGACCCCCTCAACGTCCTGCTTATGCCCTGTCAGGCATGTCGCTGACCTCTCTGGGCCTCAGTTTCTTCACCTGGACAGTGACAGCCTCCCTCAGGTCCCTTTGGGCTCTAAATCTGGGAGCTATGATTCTATGTCAGGGGCCCTCCTGGGTCTCAGGATCTTTATCTGTAAAATGAAGCAGTTGGTTGTATGGCTTGTGGGTTCCTTTCCAGCTTCACACCTGGGATCCAACCATCTGACAACATAAGGATGAATTACAGTGATTGAGAGAGTGCGAGGCCTCGACTCTACTGAAGGGGAGTAAGTAGGGGCTCCGAGAACCCCCAGCATTTGGCAACATCACCATCACCCCACCCTAGTTATGGCTGTGGGCAAAGGAGAGCCTGCATAACTGGAATCCTTGGGCTTCCCTTTAGACACAGTTCAGTGTCCACGCCTCCAACCCCTAAAGAACTGGGAGCCAAAGATGGTCTCTTTTGGAAGCTGCTTTGCTGCTGTCCACTCTGGTGGCTTCTAAGAGCCCAGGAAAACCAAATAGCCAGGCCATAGGAGGGCTCCTGAAGAAGCCGCAGAGTAGATAATCAGCTCCTGAGGGAGCCTCAAGTTATCTCTGAGACTTGTGATGCCCTTCAAGGACATGGTAGAGGCCCCAGAGCTGGGGAAAGAATGCCAAAAGTCAGGAGGCTCTGGAGCAGAACCAACGGGTGGGAGGTGAATAGAGACAGGTTTCAGAGCTGCCCAAATGGGGGCCTGCTCCAGGTGGGGCTCTTCCTGGCCCTGACCCTGTGTGCTACTGGGGGAGAGTGGGAGAGATGGGGGCAGGAAGCAGGCGTGGCTCAGGCAAGGCAGAGAACCCACTCTAGAACACCCACTGGATGTCTGTAAGGAGAGGACTGGACCAGATGACCTTCAAAGGACCCTCCAGCCCTCAGTCCGTGACTCTGTGTCATTGACCTTTCTGTCTGCCAAGAAAGCACTATTAGCAAGCACACCGATCATGGCGTTGTCTTTGCAATGTTGCTTTTGTTGATAATGGGTCTAAATTTCTTTTCTGCAGCCTCTACCCCTCACTCCTGTGTCTGCAGGCGTGTTTGGCTTACCCTGGTTACTGTATTAGGTAGGTTCTGGTACAGCTGTGACCTCTGATGGGGTAAGGGATATGGGGCCTTTCCCTCTGTTATTTATTTGTAATCGATTCTCTGCTGAAGGCTTAGAACACTGTTTGCTGTTCTTATCTTTTTCTGCCTGTATATCTTGTTTACCTTCTCCCCTCTCCTCTACCAGTCCCTACTATTGGACAAGGTTAAGACTCCTCCTATCCAGGCCCAGAAGGGCTCAAGTGATGGGAGAAAGCACGGCCAGGTGGATTCAGGCTTCATTATGGAACAAGGACAAGGACAGTCCTGTTTTGTGTCTCCCTGAACTGCCTTTCCTAAAGCCAAGAGATTCAGTAGGTACTCTGTGTGTCCATCCACATCTACTTAAAACCAAAACCAAAACCCCCACCACCAATATGTTTACCTTTAATAGTCAGCCAGAAGGCACAATTAGTTCTTTTTTTGATGCATTTAATGAAACATCGCACATTCCTCCACCCCAAGCTTTTGCCTCCTCTTCTCTGCTTCCTCCTTTCCTTTCAGGCCCTCTATCCACCATCAATGCTTCTCTTTCCTCCGCCAGTCCCCACCTCCCATCATCTCACACCCCCTTCCCCTCTCCCTCACCCTCAAGATGGTTCAGTCCCCACATCTAGTCATAATCTGACACTTAGGGAAAACCAGCATTTTTTCTCAAGTCTGTTCAGTTTGGGCTCTGTGGAGACTTTAGAATAGATTTGCCCCCAATGTCTGCTGAACTTGATGAAGCCCAAGGGAATGAAACCGTAGATTTTCGGAACATTCTACATCTCCACCTCCACTCTCTGGTGATCAATAAACAGGCAAGGACAGTTAATTTCCGCCCCCCCCCCCAACACACACGTACACAATCATTGCCTCTGAGAGCACAAGTCTCATTTTTCACCTCCAAGGCAAGTGACAAATACCAGATTTTAAAACCCAGAACAGGAGCTCGGGGTCCTGACCAGATAACTAGCTGTGTGACTCCCTGCCCTATTCCCTGGAGGCTTGCAGCCCCATCTAGATCAGAGTGGAGATGCCCTGCTTCCTCTTCCCAACAGACTCCAAGCCTTGAGGGTCTGGGGTGCCCCAGTGTCTCCAGCCTCAGTCTCCTTCAGCTTCCCTCTGCACTTGAGTGAGCTGGGCAGGAGCTGGTGAGGGTAAGGAAGGAGATGACCAGACAAAGCTCAGTCCTGGGGCAAGGACTTAGCAGTCCCCAGGCTTGGTCATTCCTGTCATTCCTGTCTTTGTATGTACAAAGGAAGTAGCCCTGAAAGACAAAACAGAAAGTGGTCAGTACTTAGGGCAGTGAGGAGAAAGGGGGGCCGGGATCCTGCCTGGAGCTTGTGCCAAAGTCATGGCCCTGGGCATTCACTTTGGAGGAGAAACCCATCTCAGGTCTGTGAGGTTTCCCTAGAAAGAAGAGGCCCTGTCTGAGGGGAGCAGGACGGGCAGGACAGCTTCCTGGAGAAACTAGCTTCTGCCAGGGACCTTGAGGCCTTGTAATAGAACATTTGTTAGTACAGTGGTGGGAATGGAAACAGCATCCCCAGGGCCTGTGGATTTAAGTGAACAGAAATGAGGCCTCTGGGGAGATCCCCAAAGCAGGCACCCCAAGTCTTCAAGTCAGGAAAACAGTGCAAGGGCCAAGTCCTTCCCATGTCTGGGCTTTGGGGTAGGAGAGAAGATTGGAAAGGTGGAATCGCCTGGCTTGGGGAAGTCCTTGCTTGTCACACAAAGAGACGGTGACAGTGTAGAGACGTGCCCAGTGCACCTGGAGGGTGGTCAAAGGCTTTGCCTCCTTTGCAGTCCTTCCTCCACCTCCATAGGCTCTCCTCCAGATGGAAGAAGAACCATCCAGAATGGGCCAAGTAACATGCAATCAGGCCCCAGACATAGAGCTGCAACAGTGATGCACGTGGAGGGAAGACTGAGCTTGGTAGAAGAAACCTGGCCTCAGATCCTGCCTTGTTACAGGATCATGGGCAAGTCCCTGCTCTCTGAGCTTCCGTATCTTTATGTGCATAAGGATGCCTATCATAGGCTGCTGTGTTTGTATGGGTCCCCAGGGCCCTTTGTCAGCCCTTCCATAAAACCACAGCCTCCAGAAGCCTTGGCTGTGCCTCAGCTTGCATAGACAAAGCAACTGTGGGGTGCCATCTTGTAGGAATGAGCATGGAAGCTAGCAGTCTCTGTGCTTCCAGTAATCCTGTAATTAGATGAACACTGAGACCTTGTCGCTGTCCCTTGAATTCCCAGACCTATAACATATGGACAACATAGTTTGATCATGAAAAGACATATTTGAACTAATATACGATGTAAGGAATTTATTTGGGCAAGGACACCCTAATTGGATTTGCTTATAATTTTAAAAATTTGATGGCAAATGGAGCTGTGAGCTGCCCAACTTGAAGGGATGGCGCCTCCTCCAGTTTTTGTACAGTGAGTGAAAATCTGGTTAAAGGAGAGGCCCCTGACCATGTAAAGGAAGATATTTCCCAGGGTTGTGATGAGGATCAGCACTTGGCACACCTTAAACAGCTGTGCAAAATGCCAGTCGTAGTCATCAGGTCATTCCCTGATATTAGAAAACCCAACACTCCTAGAATACAAACCCTTAGTCCCATGCAGCTCTGTCTTTGCTCTCTGCTCTGTGTGTGTGTGAGTGAATGTCTTGTGTCTCTGTCTTCTCATTCTCTCTCTCTCTTGATAGATAGATGTAGATATATGTAGCTATATAGAGATATCTCTCTCCCGCCCCTCCCCCCCGCCCCATCACTCCCACCCCCTGCAGTTTCTGAGCTGCCACTATTGGCAGTTTCTGCCCCTGATGATTCATTTTTCTCATCTCCACAAACAACTGCAAACGGAAGGTCCCCCTAGATGGGTACTCACTTCTGTGCCTCTTGGACAGTGGACATTGATTTCCGAGTGGCCAAGGTTTGACAGTAATCCAGAATTGATTGTCCACACCAAGTGTTCCCGTATCACTGCTGGCAAGTGTCTCCAGTGCAGTGTGATGGGGAGCAGAACCCAGGGGGCAATTGTGTAGCTGCTCTTCCCTCACTGCATCCCTGGCACTAGACGCTCATATAATAAATGCTGGTTGACTGAGTGCCCTGCTCAGGAGCCAGTCAGGACTGCAGAAGCTCCACCTCCCCCCGCCCCAGCCCTTATTTCTTGGCAGAGAGGGGGAGCCTGGCAGGGCAGAGTGAGACATCGTCCACAGGCACAGCCTCTCTGGTGGACTGGGAGAAGAGGCAGGGGCAGGGATGGAAGAGAAGATCTCAGTGAAGCCCCAGAAACATCCCCAGAAGAGACCTGAGAGAACGTTCAGAGGGTGCAGGCAGACACAGTGGCTACTCCCCCGAGGAACCATCTGAGCTCACAGTTCCACAGACAAACCCTTCCCTTGTCTTTGCATTTGGAAGTTTGCCTCAGTAGGTGGCCCTGTGGCCAGAGCCAGAAGGACCTGGGTTCAGATTCAGCCCCAGACTCTCACTAGCAGCAGTTACTGGCCCTGACTAGTCTCTCCCCGAGTGGGCAGGTGACTTCAACCCCTGTCTGCCTCAGTTTCTTCATCTGTCAAAGGGGGATAATGGTAGCACCTCCCTCCCAGGGCTATCTGTCACCAGGATCCAGTCTATAAATGCTGGCTATGAAAGTCAAGCACATATGGTTCAGAGGGACAAAGGCAGGAGGGAGGCTCATGAGAAGGAAGGAAGGAAGGAAGGAAAGCAGCGTTTAGGAAGCCCCTAGTATATAGGCCAGGCGCTGTATACTCTAGTCATTACACAGCCACCTGGGAGGCAGGTACTGCTGTGGTCCCCACTTTACAGATGAGGAAACTGAGGCAGGCTGAGGTGGAAAGGTATCTATCCCCTAAGGGTGAGTCACCCAACCCAGCTGCCCCATGGGAGGCTTGGGAAGCCCAGAGGACAGGAGCAGGGACACTTCCTTCAACCATAGGCAGCTAGGGGTCTGCTGGCTGAGGTTCAGGCACTGCCCACACCCGTCACTGAACAGACCCAGTGGAGTCGGCAGCTGGCCAGAGAGCATTTATGAAGTGTTTACAGTATGCCTGCCTAATCTAAGCCCCCACACTTGACATCTGGGGAAACTGAGGCCCAGAGGGGTAAGCCCTCTCTCCTGGTTCCCAGCTGAGGTGTCCTCACCCCCCCCCACTCTCCACCATGTTCTCCCTGTGACTCCAATCCACCCTCTGCCTCTGGGAGGGGTGAAGCCTGGAGTCCAGGAAGAGCTCAGGGTCAATGTGGGGTCCCCCCACTCCAGCTCCTTTCATATCCTCTGGGCAGGCCCTGTCTGGCTTTGCCTCAGGCGCTTTGGTCCTTCTCAGGGGCCCCAAACTGGAGCTATCTGTCCTCAGAGCCCAGTGGCTCCACCCCAGCAGCTGCACTCACTGAAGGGGCATAAAACCTGCCCCGGGGCTGGCTCCAGGACTGGTCTGTCCAGTCCTTTGCCCAGAATTCCTTTTCATACACTCCCTGTGGTATTTCCTGTATCTGAAATTTTATCTCCTGCCCCCTGCCTGGAATGCCCTCCCTCCTCACCCACTCTCTCAGAACCCCCAGTCTCCTTAGACTTGGCTGAGGACCCGCCTCCTCCCAGAAGCCTCTCCTGATCCCAAATCTGCCCCACACCCCATTTCTTCCTATTTACGTTGTGTTTATTTTGTATTCACTCATCAGGAGACATGGTGCCAGCTCCTGCGTGGCACAGAGTAGGCCCTCAATAAAGATTCTCTGGTTCTCCCTAATCCTGGGTCCTCAGACTCGAGGAGGCCAATGACAGGAGGTTTTCAGGGGCTCATGGATGGGGGAAAGGGCAGGTTTTTCTTCCCCCTACTGACTTCCCAAGAGGGTGACTGGGGAGGTGCAAAGGGCTTCAGAACCATTTAGTGTGGGGAGGGGCTGAGCAGGTAAGAAAGCCCCCCGCCCCAGCCATCTCTCCTTCCAGCCCTCCCCTCTGGTCCTTCCCTCCCTCCCTGCAGCATCTTTCGGCTGAGCCAGCCCAGGAAGGAAGATTCTTGGAGGCCAAAGGCAGAGTTGAGCCAGTCACCTGGCCCACTCTGATCACAGCAGGAGGCAACCCCCCCACAGGGGAGCCAAGCTGGAGACAGAGACGGTGATGGAGGGATGGAGGGGGCCAGCTGCATGGGCTTCAGCCGGCTCTGAGCAGACCTCCTTCAGCACATCTTGGGGCCAGAAGTCCTAAGGGCACCTCAGGACAGCAGTCCTGGCTCGCGTAGTTAGCCCCTTCTCCCTGCCTAGAGATGAGGGAGAGGACCCACCTCCCCATTTACAGGGGAGGAGACCAAGGCCAAGGAGGGGAGGGACTTTCTAAGGTCACACAGGGAATGAAATGCAGAGCCCTAGCTCTCTTGCTTCTGTGAGCTCCCTGGGCCTCAGTTTTGCTTTCCTGAGGAATGGGACCTTGGATATACCTGCACCCAACAACCTTGGTTTTTTGTTTGTTTGTTTTTGTATTTTAGAAAAGGAGCCTGAGGGTCCAAGTGCCTGGCTTATGGTTATAGAAAGGGTACTGGCAAAGGCAGGATTTGAACCCAAGTCTCATGCTTCCATCATAGGGTCAGATATGCTTCTGAGTGCCATCCGTGCCTCTTAGGCAGCCTCCAAAGGGGGCCCAGGATGGTCAGGCTTTACTGGGAATCCCCAATAATTGACAGGCCTTGGGGTGCCAAGTGGAGGGGTCTGGGAGCCCTAAAGTCCAGCCTGAAGAAGAGGCCACCAGAACAAATCTCCAAAGACTCAGTAGCTCCCCCCCCGCCCCGGGAGAGCTCCCTCCAGGCCCTCTGCACCTAACAGAGCCAGCCACCCCTCAAATTTCAGGATTTCACTGAATTTGGGGCTGAGGGAGCTTTTAGTCCAAATGCATTATTTTTCAAATTGAGGTGCCAGAAGGGCAGTGATGTAGCCAAGATCAATCAGGAAGAAGGTGTCCATTGAGTATAAGGGCTGGGTATGGACCAGGCTGGACCAGGCCCCAGAGGATACATGGATCCTGGGGAAATAGCCCCTGCCCTGAAGGAATGTACATTCTAACCAGAGAGAGAAGATGTTGTCAGAGTCAGCTAACATTTCTATAGAACATTCCAAACTAATTTTATCTTGACTGATCCTCTCAACCCTTCTAGGTAGTTGCTATTATGATCTTTATTTCACAAATGGAGAAACTGATGCAGGCTACAGGGAAATGACTTGGCTAGGGTCATGCAGCTACTCAGTGTCCACCTGGTTGCCTATATTTGAGGTCTTCCTCACTCCACTAGCCAGTGTCCCACCTAGGTAAGTGGCCCTTACACAGTGTAGGTGTCTCCAAAACTCTAAAGGCAACTTTGGAGAGGAGCCTGTAAAGGCCTCCTGTAGATGTTGGCTTTTGAACTGCCTTGAAGGAAGTCCTGAGAGGAAGGGCCTGGCAGACTTGGGGAACAGCCTGTGCAAAGACTTGGAGGGAGGAAATGGTGAGTCTGTCATGAATGCTGAACAGCAATGGGCCTCTTCGGTTGCCCCTTACAGAGAACAGAGGACAGTAACGTGTAAGAACTCAAGAAAGGTGGGAAGGGCCTCAAAGCTAGACTGACGTGTTTACCTCAGATCCTAGGAGTAAGAGGGAGCCTCGAATAGAGAGCCTCCTCAGCCACGGTCAGACCCAGCGCCTGCTGCTGGCACGCGCTCTTTCCATTTCTTTTTCCCCCAACAGAATGTCAGCTTCTCGGGGCAGGACCTGTTTCACTCTTGCCTTTGGGTTGCAAGCACTTAGCACCGTGACTGGCTCAGAGTAAATGCTTGTTGACTGACTGACTGATGACTGACTGGAGGCTGGATTAGGAAGGATGGAGGTTTGAGGCAGTGTAGTGGGTGTGGGCGTGCAGAGGAGGGGGTGCACCCCAGAGATGGGGGGAAGGTTTGGGCACAGACTGGAGATGGGAGTAAGGAAGAGGAGGACACCAGGCTGCCAAAATCTGGGGGGCTGGAAGGAGGGCGGGGAGAGGGGGACAGGCTGGGGGAGCTTGGGGAGAGCTGGTGAGTCTGGGCTTGGAGCTATTGCCATTTCTATGGTCTGGGGAGGGCTTCCACTCTGCTGGAGAAGGCTGGAGGGGCTGGAATCAGGGGCTGTGGAAGGAATGGCCTTGTCCAGAAGGACCACCACCTCATCAAAGGCTGGAGCAAAGAAGAGGAGTGTGGGAGGATGATGTCAAGGAGATGGAGGGGATGGAAGGACCACTGGGCCTGGGACCAGGAAAGCCTGGGCGCTAATCCTGCCTCAGACTTCAGAGCTGTGTGACTTAGGTAGGCAAGTTGCTTAACCTCTGCCTCAGTCTCCCCATATGTGAAATGTAGATAACAAAGCACCTTCTCTGCAGGGTCGGTGTGAGCATCCGATGAGATGTTCGTGAAGCATTTTGCAAGCCATGAATGCTCCTCAGATGAGGGCAGGAGGAGAGGGCTGAACCAGCCTTTGTGGGAAGAGAGATGGAGAAGCCATGGGGGAGAGAGAGAGGGCTTGCTTGGCACCAAGAAGGGAGGGCTGTGGCAGAAATCAGAGAGTCTGGTTAGCACCCTGTGAGTGGGAGCAGAGGAAGCTGCCCCCAGGGGCATTGATCCCAGTTCCTTCAAATGATGTTTGAGGCCTTTACCCCCGCTTGCTTCCTCTGGTAACCACGCCAGCTTGGATGACTTGACCCTCCCACAGACAGAGTGCTGTCACCCCCCCTTCCCTCCCACCTTGCTTTTCTTCCCTCTCTCTCTCTCTGTCCCTGTCTCTCTCTGTCTCTGTCTCTCTGTTTCTCTCTCTCTCTCTCCCTGTCTCTGTCTCTGTCCTCTTTGTTTCTCTGTCTCTCTGTCTCTCTCCCTGTGTCTCTCTGTCTCTGTCTCTCTGTGTCTGTCTGTCTCTCTCCCTTTAGCTGTCTCTGTCTCTCTTCTCTCTGTGTCTCTGTTTCTGTCTGTCTCTCTCTCCTCCTTCTTCTCTCCTCCCTCCCTCCTCCTGCTCCTTTGAGGGATGTGCTTCTTGTCTCCTCCTTCTGGAAGTGAGTACAACCTTTCCCACAATCCTTGTCTCTGTATCCCCAGCACCTGGCATGGAATCAGCACTTAATGTAAATGCCTGCTGATTGATTGATGTCACCCATGGAAGACCTTTGGGTTCCACTCTTGCATCTTAGACATTTTGTAAGATCCATTAAGGAATAACTCACTTTTCATTATATTCAAGTCATGTCAACACGTCCAAAAGAACATCACCAGCTTGTGCTATTTCTTGGTGAAATTATGTTTTATTATTAATTACCATTGTCTCATTCTTCTTACGTTGTTCCTTGGAATTCAGATGGAGACACTTCTGGGGAAGTCCTATCCTACCATTATTATTTTACATTTGGCATTCTGCAAAGTGTTGCACAAATGGGTAAAATTATTGGTTGGTTTGATATATATTTTTTCAACAATTGAATACAAGTTTTGGGATGCGGGCTTATCTTCTGTGGACTCTCTGAAAGCAATCTCTGGGCCAACTCCAGTATCCAGCCTGGCAGTAGATGTCTAATAAATGCTGATTGATGATGAGATTCTTCTCGTTCTCCCGAAACTTTGATTCCTTCCACCAAGCTCTACCTTTCAAGAGTTTTTTGCTCCAAGCAGTTTGGAGGTTAAAAGTGTTCAGAAGGGTAGCTTCTATTCAAAATATTCTGGAATTTTTGTGGGGGCACAGGGGGTCATTTTATCTGTTAGGATGCTCTGACTCCCATCGAGTGTATCTGAATTCTCAAGCGTTTTTGGTGGTACAGGGCTTGGTTGTCTGTATGTTTGTGAACAATAGCAATGCTCAGGTATAATTATTCTGAATCCTTCTTGTGTCTTTTGACAGGTGATGGGTATTTGTGCCCTACCATGACATTGCCCAACTTTGACCATTTCCTTGCAAAGCATGTCACCATAACCAAGCCCAGACTCTAAGCAATAGACTTCCAGTCATTTCTAGTAACAATGACCTGGAAACGTGTTGCTATCTGATCCCCTCTTTTCTGTCATTCTGTCACACTTGGCAAGGCTCTTTGTCTATCTCTGTTTGGCCTTGTTGTCTGGGTTCCCGTGGATCTCACCCAAGGAGCACCCTTTGGTTCTGTGATCTCGTCTTGGCCATCTTGTAGGCTCTGTCTGTCAGAAGGCAGCCTTGCAATCTGGCTTCTGGCCTCGTCTCTAAGCTGAATCTGCCTCCTCTTCAAAGTTACCATTCATTCCTTCAGGGCTAGATTTAGCTATTGAATGAATGACCTTTTCTCTCAATCCCGATCCTCCTTGCCTTCTCTTCCGGATCCATCACCCTCTTCTCTCTAGGTTTTGGTGACACTGCTCTTCCCTGGTCCTCCTAGTTCCTTCTCTGTCTGCTTTGCTGAATCTCCCACCACATTATGCCCACTAACAACGTGGTTACCCTAAGGCTCTTTACTGAGCCATCTTCTCTTTTCCCTCTGTACTATCTCATCAGCTTTCATGCGTCCAATGGACATCTCTGTGCAGAGGACTCTCACCTGTATTATCCAGCCTTAGTCTCTGTACAGAACCACAGTCACTTAGAGCTAGCCACCTCTTAGGCGCCTTGGTTTGGGAGGATGGGCGCTAGCAGCTGAAGGAACTGACTTCTAAGAGCCCTTAGACCAAAGGACATAGAATATCACAGCTGGGAGCAGCCTTAGAACTTAGAACATCAAGGCCAGATCTGGGAGGGACCTTAGGACTTAGACCATTAGAAAACAGAAAGGACTTTGGCACATGACATGTCTTAGAATGGGAGCTAGAGGAGAGCTTAGAGATCATTCATCTGATGCCCACATTTTTCAGAAGAGAGAACTGGTGGAGAGAGTCAAAGAGCCCTGGGTTAGTACTGGCCCTTCTTCAGTACCAGGTTGGAGTGGGAACTTGTGGGCCCTGGCCTCTCGCTTCTCAACTGTGCCCTCCATCGATTGCTTTACCAACGCACCCATAATTTCACTGGTGTTTTGGGAGGGAGGGCAGGGGCATTGCAAGGGAGAAAACTTTCGAGTTTGGGATTTGCCCCAGGTTGCCCAACTAGTAAATGGCAGGTAGAACTCGAACCCAGGTGTTTTGGCTTCAGCTCATGGCCCTCTTCCATGAGGTCTGATTTTGACGTCAGGACTTCCACATAGAGAAATTCCTTCCACCGATATAACAGCGGCTACTGTTTGGCGTCCAGAGGGGTGAAGGGATTTACCTGGATCACACAGCCCTGGAGAGTCAAAGACAGAACTTGAACTTGGGTCTTCTGGGTTCCAAAGTTGACCCTCACCTCCAGCCTCTCACCCATCATTCAAGCAATCTCTCAAAAACCATTTATTGAGCACATTCCGCGTTCCAGGCAGCGTCCTGGGTGCTGGGAATGATTGTTCTCAGGAAGTACCAGCTACACATAAAAAATGAATAAATGAGCAGTGTGTACTCATGGAGGTGTGTGCACATGCGCACATACATGCACACCTAGGAGACACATATCTATTTATTTACACGTACACAAAGTACATCTAAAATACAATTTGGGGGGAGAAAACAGTAGAACCCTTGGGAGGGAACTTTGAGGGAAAGAATTGTCCCTTTTCCCCACCTCTAATGGAAAGTTAACATTTCCTTCCATTGTGATTAAAACGCCACCACCTAAACTGGCTTCACCATTCGGGCAGAGTGCCCGAGGGATCTAGGGCACCCAAAAAAGCCGGACCCTTGCGGTACGGACCGGGGAAATCCGAAAAGGCTTCCCGGAGGGGGTGTCCGCTGAGCTCCAATTTAAAGGGCCCTAGAGAGTTTGAGTGGAAGTGAGGAGGCATGGGTGGGAACGGAGCGGGAAAGAGTGGCAGGCCGTACAAAAGCCGGGAGGGAGATGGAGATGGAATGGGCTGGGGGTGGGCGTGCAACGTGCAAGCTGGAGAGTATCTGAAGGGGAATCACGTAGGTACACGGACAGGGGCAAGGTGGAAAGGGCATTTGGTGCCAAGCACAAGGAGAAACGTTCATTATTTATGCCCCTTAATTGTCTCTAAGTCGAGGGAGCCTGACGTGAGAGATCCAAGGCTGAGGGAAGAGGGAGAGCCTGGAAGGCGGGGAGGGCCTGGGGCTGGGCGGGACTTGGGAAGGTGGGGGCGCTCTGGAGAACTCCTGTCTGCAGCCACAAGTTGGCTGGATCCGACTGGAGCAGGAGCATCGGGGAGGGCGCCGCGGGCGCGCGCTTTGGCCAGAAGCAGGAGCGGACACAGGGGACGCACCGGGCACCGGGCACCGCGCCCGAGGAAAGGCGAGTGGAGCCCAGCAGAGGGCAGGCTGGGGGGAGCCCCTGCCCTTCTGGTCCTCGGAGCCCGACCCCAGAGGAGGTGAGCGGGGCTGCAGGGGACGTTAGGGCTTCGAGAGGAAAATCGGGGGCCACGGCCGCGGGAGGACTCTGAGCTCCTGCCCCTCTAGCCGGGGTCCGAGCCGGCGGCAGCGCGCGGTCGCCTAGGAACCCCATCCCACCCCCCGCGTCCAATTCTCCTCCTCCCCCAGAGCTCCCTGCTCCCTGCTCCGACCCTCCCCAGGGGAGGCTTCTCGGAACCTTATAGGGCACGAAGATCCCCTGGGAGAAGACCGCGCCCTACAGCTGGGGTTTTCGCCCTGAGGCCCGGGGGCGCGAGCGCTGGGGGGACGGGGGGGGGCGAGCACTGAGAGGTGGGCGAGCAGGACGGGGGAGGAGCGAGGGCTGGGGGGGGAATGGGGGCGAGAGCACGGGGGGGGGGACGGGGGAGGGGTAAGAGCACTGGCTGAGCTGTCGCTGAAGCCCAGGGCCCGGGAGGGCGATCCGGGGGACCCGAAGCCAGCGGTGAGGGGAGCCAGGTGCCCAGGAGGGGGGCGGCGGGCTGGGCACGGCGTCCGGCCACAAAACTGAACTGGCTGGCCCGCGGCCCGGGTCTGCATCTCACCTTGTCGGTCTGTAAACAAGAAGGGAATGAATTCAGCGCCCTGTCTCCTTGGGGACCGGAGGGTTTTCTGTGCCAGCGCCGGGACACACGGCGGGGACTTACCAGATAAATACTTGTCAGTGGAATGGAAGGAAAATGGATGGAACCGGTTCCTTCCTGCTCGGACAACACCTGTTCGAACTTTTCCTGTTCCCGGGGCCCTCTCGTCTGCCGCTCTCCCGATCTAAAGTCCCTCGAATCTGGCTTTGACTGCTCCATGTTCTCAGTTGGCTCCCCATTCTACATTTCCTGTTCTAAGCTCCTTCCCAGCTTCTACATCCCGTGTTCTAAGCTCCCTCCCTGGCTCTGATATTCCATCAATTCTTTAACCAATCCGTCAGCAAACACACATATTAAAAGCCTATTGATTGGGTACAAAAAATAGTCCCTGTCTTTCGGGAGTACATTCCTTCTGGGAGTACATGTATATGTATGACTAGATACAGAATAATGGGCAGGGGGAGCCCTCTGGCCAAAGTCGAGGCCTGAGCAGAGCTTTGAAGGAAGCCAGCTTCTGAGAAGCCAAGGTGAGGGAGAGGTGGCAGGTGAGTGAGACCTGGCCAGGTCAGCCTGGCTGGCCGAGAGAGCATGAAGGGCAATCACATCAGGCAGCAAAGAAAGTTGGGAGGTGACTTGGGGTGGTTTTGAACGCCCAACACAGGACTGGCTACTTGATCCTGGAGGTACTAGGGGGCCACTGGAATGGAAGTGAGTAGTGCTCTGACATGGTCACACCTGATCCGAAGAACAATCCCTTTGGCACCAGTGTGGAGGATGGATTGGAGAGGCCAGGGGTGGGTTCTGGGCTAACCCACGAGCAGTTGGTGGGGAGACCTAAGCTGGAACAGTAGTGGGGTCCCCAGAAGAATCGGAGGCCGGTGAGGCTGCGTGGAGGAAAGACACCGAGGTCTCTTTTGGACACGTTGAGTTTGCAATGCTTTGGGGGCACAAAGTTTGAAATGTCTGCTGTGAGTGTTGTAGGACTGGAGCTCAGTAGAGGAGCTAGGGTCTAGTAGATAGATCTGGGACTCATCTCAGTAGAGAAGGTAATGAAATCCATGGAAGCTGGTAAGGTCTTTGGGAGAAAGAATGAGGGAACTCCCATAACTTTGAAAGGGGCAGCTGGGTGGTACAGTGAATATAGCACCAGACCTGCAGTCAGGAAGACACAAACCTGGCCTCAGAAACGTCCCAGCTGTATGACCCTGGGCAAGTCACTTTACTGTGTTTGTCTCAGTTTCCTCATCTATAAAATGAGCTGTTTTCCTGATGAGGAAACTGAGGCAGATGGCCATTAAGTGATGTGTGTTCGGCACCCCCACCTACCATGCCTCCTGGGCGCCAAGAGCTAGCTCAGGGTCCAGAACACAAGGCTTTAAGTAAGTGGCGATTGGTTGAATTGTGCTTTATTTGGTCCTCCGGATAAAACAAATACCAAGGTTCTGGATGTCTAGAAAATAGGTGCTCTAGAAAGGAAACGATCCATGGCTTTCTGACTCAGCAGGAGCAAATCATCGTATACACATATTATGTGGCAACACGAAGTCACAGTTGTCCCCACAGGCTGGAGGTGGGGGGGAAGAGAGCAGGGTCAGAGTTGGGCTTTGGGTGGCAGGATCTTTTACCTAAAGAAGGGGCTTGGTTGAGAACGGGCACCTGACACCAGACATCCCGGAGTCATGGGGTCCTTCCTAATCAGACCCAGAGGGGCAGCAAAGTTCTCAGGTGAAGCCTAGGTGGGGGAGTTTCCTTATCAGACCCTCAAGCTGGTGAAAGGATCTGTGGATAATTGAGGCCCCTGCGGCAGGTCTGGAGTTCAGCCAGGCAAACCCCCTGATACTGAGAGTGGAAAAGTAAGACCAGCAGCTTGGTCTCTGTCTGTGGGTATTGGGGCCACTTGGCCTAAGGGACTCCATGTTGCAGTCTTACTGTTATTATGTGACATCAGACAACATAAAGTTGATGATTGTCACATATTGGGTGGATTTGAATGCATTACACACACTCACACTCTATAGAAACCCAGGGTTAAGAGAGCATCACCAGTGACTACCTATTACCTGGGGAAGTGGGGTTGGAGGTGGAGTCTTCTTTTCTCCCACACACACCTGAGCCTTATTGGTGGAGGGGTCATGCTCCCAATGGATGGATGTGGGAACAGTCAAGGGCAAGATGGTCAGACCACGCACTGATGATAGGGAGAAGCTGGGACATCGGCACCCTTCTCGACCTCCACCCCCTTTCCCTACCTTCTCCGTAGACTCAGGACTTGGATCACCTTGCAGGTCTCGGTCTGCAGTCTCGGTCTGCAGCCTGAGCAGTTTCACTAAAAACTTTCTTCATTTGGGACCCTCTGGATTCCCTGTCATCCTCCCCACCTTCATACTCTCTTCTGAATAGATCAGATTGTCCCTGGGCCCTAGCTGTCCTCCAAAGAGTCTCTGTCCTGAACAGCCTTCGTGCTTTTCCATTATGAACTTGCCCCCTCCCACACAATGACATCATGGAGCCTCCATCCTCCTCTCCCAGGCCTCCATTCCTATGTCTTGTCCCAGCTAGGCCCTTCACATGGTCATCTGTTTATTACAGACCAAACAGATGTCCCATTTCCTCCTCTGGTTTATTGGATTTGAGCCACAACTCTTCTCCCCAGCGCAGACATCTAAGGCCTTTCCTCAGCTGGACCCACACATATTCTTCCTACAATCGAACAACTATGACCTGTGGGGGTCTGTTCTGGCCCATGTGTGAAAATGAGCCCATTTCCCAAGCCAAGGCCCTAACTATGCAGCTGCATGAATTTCCAGGCAAAGGAGTCTGGTTTAAAAGGGGAAGTAGTTTTACAAGTGCTAGATACCTGAATTTAAAGACCAAGTGAGAACAGAAGGACCTGGGAGATCCCTACCTAATATAAACTCTAGTGGCTCCCTGGGACCTCCAGGATCAACCATCAAATCCTCTGGCCTTTTGAACCATTCCCAACGGACACTTCCTCCCCTCCCTTCACACTGGACTTCTTAACGAGCCTCCCACAAGACTCTCCACCTCCTGTCTCTGCCTTTTCACTGGCTTGCTGGCCCCCATGCCTGGAATGCTCTCCTATATCCTCCTCATCTCTGCCTCCAGGGTTCCTTCAGGACCCAGTTCAAATGCTTCCCTTGGAGAGTCTTTCCCCAGCTTCCCCACTGCCAGTGCCTTCCCTCAGAGATCACCTTCCATTCACCCTGAATGGGTCCCATCTGGCTCCCCCATAGGATATGGGCAGCATATATCTGAGCATTTCTAGACTAGAGAGAGACGTTCAAAGAGGCCAACTTACCCCATGCCTTAGGACATGACCCCACACAACTGGAAGGAACATTTCTAGGAATCTTGAAGAAAGAAAAAAAATTGTAACATATTAAAGTATAATTTGGAGTAATCATTCCAGAATCGTTGAGTCCTAAGAATGTAGTACCATTCTGCTCCTTCCTGGACCACTTCCCCTAAGGATTCAATGGGATTCCTCCATCCCTAAGATCTCTTTGGAATGGAAGGGAAAGGTTCCTTTTGAATGGAATTGAAAGTATTCCCCTTGGGTGGGTCTTGAACTAATCTCTTCCTGGGTTAGGCAAAAGAGGGCTGCCCTTTCCTGGCCAAATTTTGTTGTTCATTCATTTGTTCACTTTTTTTTCCAGTCCTCTCTGACTCTTTGTGATTCAGTTTGGGGTTTTCTTGGCCAAGATGCTGGAGTGATTTGCCATTTCTTTCTCCAGCTCATTTTACAAATGAAGAAACTGAGGCAGGCAGGGTGAAGTGGCTTGCTAATAAGTGTCTGAGGTCAGATTTGAACTCAAGAAGGTCAGACTTTCTGACTCTAGGCTGGACACTCTACCCACTTGCCACCTAGCTTCCTGGCCAAAAGACTACACCTGCACACTTGAAGACTTCTGGGTTAAAAGTGTCCATTTCCACCTTTAAGCCATTTCTCTAAGAAAGACCTTTTTTTCTTATGTACTTTTTTTCTAAAGTGAAAATGCCAGAAAGAAATCTTTCCCTAGAAAATTCTAAAAAGGATTTCCCCCCTAGAAAATTCTAGAAAAGAGTGATGTATCTGTGCAGCAGGATTTTTAATTTTACTAAAAAGGTTTTTTTTTTAATATGCTTTCACATTAGTAAGAGTTTAAATGTCTGTGGATTGAGAGAAGGGCCTTAGAGGTCAACTACTCCAAGCTCTTCCCTTTCCAGATATGGAAACTGAGGCCCAGGACTGAAGCTTAATTTACCCAAGGTCACACGTGCCAGTCACTGGCAAGCCGAACATCCACTCAGACCTGGGGCGCTGCCTCTTCGGAGCTCCGTTTCTGTCCAAGGTACCACTAGAATGGCACCCCGTCCTCCAGGCTGAAAGCCTTGCAGACGAACTCAGCTGCTCCCTCTTCTCCAGTTCTTTGGCGGATCTTGTCCCTAACAACACTACCGCGCCCCTCCCTCCCCCCTCCCCCAATACGGCACTAGCCTCTGGCTGGGTCTCCCTGCCTCAAGCATCTCTCCTCTTCCTCTGTCAGCTGCCAAAGAGCTCAGGTCTGGTCTGCCCTTCCCTCTTTCCTGCAGGATCAAACAGGCATCCTCAGGAGCTGCTCCCTACAAGCATTTCCAGCCTCCCCCCGCCAATGCCCTCTGCCATCCTGTACCACTGGCCCCCTTCCCCTTCCTCTTTCACTCTTCTATTTCCTGACTCTGTCCTGATGTTCCCAGTGCCTAGAACACTCTCTCTCCCCACCTGACTCAGGCCCAATCTCCCCTTACGATCTCCTCTTATGCAGGAAGCCTTTCCCTTTCTTGAAAACTCTCCCCCACCCCCAGGACTAGCACCTCCCCAAATCTGCCTCCTTCAGCTTTAGGCCCAAGAAAGGTTGGGAGGGCCTAATACTTCTCTGGGGCACAGTTAGAGATAAGCTTCCTTCATCTGGATGGCGCAAACAGCCTGGCTAGACAAACCCTCCGGGGCTAGTACCTGAGATTCCGAGATAGAAGGAATTGAACCCTTCTGACCCACCAGCCTCATTGGACAAACACAGAAAATGACTGGGTGATTTGCCAAGGTCACACATCTCCTGAAGGAAAAGAGGGAGGGAGGGAGGAATAGGACATCCACGGGGCCCTCCCCACTCACTACTGGCCGGGGAGGGGGGAAGGTGAAGCAAACTGGCTCTGGGGCGTGGTTCCTCAGTCCAGGGCGCTTCTAGAAAGTTCCCTTTGCTACTACAGGTCTTAGAGCAGAAAATGACAACCTGGAGTCCAAGCGAGAGAATGAAGGGGCTCTGGGAACTTGCTGAGGAACCAGTTACAGCTTCACCTTTACTACCCTTAAACTGCAATTTCCTTCCGTTCTGGATTTTTTTTTTCTTTTTTGGAGGGGAGAAGGCAGGGCAATTGGGGGTAAGTGACTTGTCCAAGGTCACACAGCTAGTAAGTATGTCAAGTGTCTGAGGTCACATTTGAACTCAGGTCCTTCTGACCAGGGCCGGCATTCTATTCATTTCTCCACTTAGCTACCCCATGGATTTTTTTTAATATGAGAGAGAGTAGCTGATCATTTACTTTTCTCTAGTTGGTTTTAAGACTTGTAAAGTATATATATATTTTTAATCTCATAACTGCCTTCCAAGGTAAGTGCTATTATCATCTACATTTTACAGATAAAGAAACTGAGGCTGGAAGGGGTTAATTGACTGGTCTTGGGAGCCACATAGCTAGTCAGTGTCTAAGGTGGGATTTGAACTGAGGTTTTCCTGATTCCAATTCCAGCCACCTAGCTGCCCTTCCCTAGGTAAGAGTAAGGAATCCGTCTGGCTTAGGGAGGTACCTGGGGGCACTAAGAAGTTAAATCTGTCACTCCTTGGTCTGTTTGGCCCCAGGGGGCAGAACCAGGAGCCTTCCCAAAGTGGAACCAGCTATCATCAGGGGCAGTGGGCTCCTCTTTCTTGGGGGTCTTCAGGCAGATCGCTTGTTATAGAAGGGATTTCTTTTTGTGGGGGAGTGGGATAGACAAGAGGTTGCTGAGGTCTCTTCCAACTGCCCAATGCAGTGACCCCATGACATCTGCGACTCATGACTGATTGCTCCAGGTGGGGATTGCAAATATAAGGTCCAAACAGCCTCTGCTCTCATAGAGCTTCCTTTCTAACCAGATAAGGGTGGGGGCGTCACCAGGAGCCACATATATAGGTAGATACCAGGCTGTGATCTTGGTGGGGAGGGTACTTGAGCTGAATCTTGAAGGAGCCAGAGTGAGGGATGGAGGCAGGAGTCCTGCACTGTTGGCTTGGAGATGGCAGCTGGAGTCTCTTGGCTGAGGTGCAGCATAAAAAACCCCCAACCCCCCAGTTCTAAGTAGATTTTATACTGACTGGATCTGTGGGGTGAATTTGAGTGAGGGATCAAGATTATACGGGGCGGACATCTGAGTTCGAATCCAACCTCAGATGCTTACGAACGGGGTGACTGTGGGCAAGGCACTTTATCTGTGTGTCAGTTTTCTCATCTGTAAAATGGAGGTCACAGTAGAAGCTCCCCTCAGGGCTGTTGGGAGGATTCCGTGAGATAGTCATGGTAAAATGCTTAGAGCAAGGGAGGCACCAACACTTCTTTCCTTCCTGCTTTGGGGGAGTATTTTTGTAAACCTTAAAATGTCATAGCCCTGGTCCCATGTAGGGTGCTTCTGGTGTGGAATTCCCCTCTAGATGTGCAACTCTCCAGTCTCCTTGGGGGGGGGCAGTGGCAGGAGCCCCTCTTTTGTCTCCTGCTAAGTAGCGCTGCCTGCTTGAGAGCACAGACTATTGGAGCCCGTTCCAGGCATTGTGGCTGAGTCAGGGCCCACAGGACCATTGAGGCACTGCCCCTCCCTGCTGCCTCAGGTGCCTCAGGCTGGGCTTCTCATCTCCCTCAAGGATCTCTGGGCTCTCCCTCGGCTCTTGTGATCTCTGGATCTGTGTTTGGCTGCAGAAAGTGTGCCAGCAACTGGGTTGGGAAGAACAGACTGTGACAGGGTCAGTCAGGAAGCCTTTGAGCTGTTGGGGCCTTGATGCTGGGCTTGGCAACGTGGGCAGGCCGATCCCATGGGCACTTACTAAGCAGCTACTGTGTGCCAGGCATTGTGCTGGACACTGGGAATACAAGGCCAAGATGAGACTGTCCCTCCCCCCAGAAGCTGACCTAGGTGTGTCAGCACTCTGACCATTAGGCCACACTGTCTCTCAAATGATAGGAATTCGAATCTATAAAATATACTCTTGATGGCATGTCTCCTTCACCACCATCCCTTCATTCCTTCCCATGTTAGGGGGAAGGTAGGGCAATTGGGGTTAAGTAACTTACCCAAGGTCACTCAGCTAGTAAGTGTTAAGTATCTGAGGTCATATTTGAACTCAGGTCTTCCTGACTCCAGGGCAGGTGCTCTATTCACTGCACCACCTAGCCGCCCACCTTCCCATCTTTTTTTTTTTTTAAGTTTGTAGTGATGGCTTTTTTTTTTGGTCATCCAGTTGTACCTAATTCTTCACGACCCCATGGACCATACTGTCCATAGGATTTTCTTGGCAAAGATACTGGAGGGGCTTGTCATTTCCTTCCCCAGTAGATTAAGGCAGAGGTTAAATGACTTACCCAGGGTCATGCAGCTAATAAGTGTCTAAGGTCAAATTTGAACTCAGATCTTCCTAAATCCAGGCACAGAGCTCTATCCGCTCTACTACCTAGCTGCTCCTTGATTTTTTACATTCCCATTTCCATCTAGTACAGTGGTTCTCAACTTTCCTAATGCCATGACCCTTTAATACTCATATGTGGGCGTATCTGCATGTGGGCAGACCTATCCCTGGAGAGGGATAGAGGAGTGGTGTCTCGGTTCCTAAGACCATCAGAAATAGGTGTTTTCCAATGGTCTTAAGCGACCCGGTTCAACCCCCAAAGGGGTCTCGACCCACAGGTTGAGAACTGCTGATCTAGTCCATTCCCATCCCTCCCTCCCCCAACAGAGAGCCGTCCCATAAGATAAACAGTATCTTTTAAAGTACCTGACTGTCAGAAGTTTACATCCACATCCACAGAGAAGTGACTAGAAGATACATGAACAGTAATTTTGAGGGAAGGCATTGGTAACTAGGGGACATCCAAGGAGGCCTCAGAAGGACTATAGGGGATCTTCGTGCAGGAGGGGTTACATTCCAGGTGCAGGCAGAGTCTCCTCTGAGAGCAGCTAGTCTGGACCAATGATAGCACAGGGGTGTCCAGGGGGGATGGACAGGAAATGGGGCCCAGCTTGTGCAGGACTTTTAAAGGGAGATGGAGAAGCTTCTTGTTTATGATGAAATGAGAAGCTTCTAGATGAAATGAGACCTGTTGGAGCTGATTGCTTAATGGAGTCCTGGAGTCTGATCTAATTAAGGCATCTTTGTGTAGGGTGGCCTGGACTTTGAAGACACTTGGGGCAAGGAGGCCAAGTAGGAGGAGGGGTCATGCCAGGCGGGTCACTGAGGTAGAAATGTCAGGATTTGGCAGCTGATTAGATAGGCAGGGTGAGGAGTGAGGAGTTACAGGAAAGGCCAGAGTCACGAGCCTGGGACACTAACATGGCAGTGCCTTCAACCCAAGTCAGGAAGATGGGGAGAGGAGAAACGATGAGTTCTGGTTCAGCATGTTGAGTGTGAGATATCTCCAGGATGCCCAATTTGTAATGGTTTTGATGGGATGCTTGAGTTCAGATCCCAGCCCTAGGACCATGTCTCTCCCTAGCCCAAAGACCTATCTCTGGCAATGACTCATGAGTGGGCCACCACATTTTTGTAAGTATATTTTGGGATACAGATCTGGAAGTGGTATTTCTGGATCAAAGAGTATGCATATTTTTATAGCCCTTTGGGCATAGTTCCAAATTGCTCTCCAGAATGGTTGCATCAGTTCACAACTCCACCAACAATGCGTTAGTGTCCCAATTTTCCTACATTTTCTCTAACATTTATTATTTATTATTTTCCTGTTTTGTCATGTAAGCTGCTCTGAAAGGTGTGAGGTGGTACTCCAGAGTTGTTTTAATTTGCATTTCTCTAATCTTTAGTGATTTAGAGCATTTTTTCATATGGCTATGGATAGCTGTAACTTCTTCCTCTGAAAAGTGCCTGTTCATATCCTTTATTGAGTCCTGTTCCTTGTGGTAGTCCTCCAGATGATTGCCCCAGTTACGAAAGATCAGTGACTCAGGCATTTGGCAATTGGGAGCTTGAGGAAGATCACCTGGGGCTCTGTTGAGTGGAAGGGTGGAGAGAGCAAGGACCAATGAGGAAGCTATCATCCAGAGGGGAGATGAAGGTTAAGGGGAGGGAGCAGTGGATGGAACTGGTGAAAGACTTTGGGAGTCTTCAGATGCACTAAGGTAAAGTGGAGGGGATGAGATGGAGGCTGGAGTATCTATAATCTACATACTCACATACAGGATGTGAGGGCTCAGCCACCAAAGGAGCAGCCTGACACGTTGAGAAGAGGGTGTATCCAGGAGAGTGTACCAACAGCTGGAGGGGATGACAGAGTTGGGTGAAGGAGCTATCAAGAGTGGGGAGAGGGGTGGCTAAGTGGCACAGTGAATAGAGCACTGGCCTTGGAGTGAGGAGGACCTGAGTTCAAATTCGGCCTCAGACACTTAACTAGCCATATGACCTTGGACAAGTCACTTAACCCCAATTGCCCTGCCTTTCCCCCTCCAAAAAGAAAACCAAAAGGGTGGGGAGAGATCCTGGCATGTCTGGAGGCAGCCCAAAAGGAAGGGATGTTTGAAGGGGCTAGCTGCTAGAGGGATGGACGCCAGGCACGGACAGGGAGAAGGGTCTCTTCTTCTGAGATGAGAGAAGAGAGGCTGGGACTGGGTGATCCCAAGTGGGGATCTGCACAGGAGAGAGGGAACGTGGAGCCTGACAGACCAATGACAGCAATGTCTTTCACTGAAGGGGTGAGGTTTCCACCCAGAGGGAAAGGCCAGGGATGGTCCAGGTGGTTTGAGAAGTAGGTCAGTCTAAATTATCTTGTCCAAGAGTTTTGAGCCTTGAGTCTGTGAACTTGATTGTGGTTTTGTTGTTGTTTTTAAAGCTATTTCAGGATAACTGGCTTTCTTTGGATGCCTGTACTTGGTGGGGCAT
Source organism: Pseudochirops cupreus (assembly GCA_028627135.1). Classification (NCBI taxonomy): domain Eukaryota; kingdom Metazoa; phylum Chordata; class Mammalia; order Diprotodontia; family Pseudocheiridae; genus Pseudochirops; species Pseudochirops cupreus. Next base: position 346,092,889 of record CM053581.1, read on the forward strand.
GGCAGGGGGGGCACACTTAAGGCCAGGGTTCTGATCAGGGTTCCCTGTGCTTCCACTGCCTGCCAAAGGGGTCTCTGATCCCACACAAGGTTAAAACCTCTGCTCTCAGAAGACAGGGCTCCTGACCTTCCCTTCCCAACATCCCTGAATCATTCTGTACTCTCAGATCCAGGGGTGGCAGTGGGGAATTCCAGGACAGAGCAAGGGAAGGAGCCAGAAGTGGGTTTATTATCTCTAACTGATCATTAGTTGCCCCTTGTGGGGGAGCATTTCTGATTCTTACTCAAGGGTGGCTGGATTGGATCTGCCCAGCAGCTAAGCACCTTGGGTCAGGTGGCCTAATGTCCTTTGTGGTATCAATGGGGAAACTGAGGCCCAGGGAGGAGGTGCAGGCAGATGCAGAGAAGACGATGCCCTGCCCACTTGACATCTGGAGCCCTGAGCCCAAATGGTGGGGGAGGGATTCCATTGCTAGAGAATCCCTAGCTTCCCGGTTATTAGTGCTCTGTTCTCTTGAAATTACTTGGTGTAGCTTTACATGAATGTACGTCATATCCCCTCATTCCCAGTAAAATTTACTCATTAAGGGCTAGCACGGGGTTTTTAATTTGCCCATTTTCTTCTTTGTATCTGTAGTGCCCCATCTGGACACACACGCACACGCGCACACGCGCGCACACACACACACACACACACACATACACCCCCCCACATCCACAGGGTCAGGGCTCCTGAACCAGCCCCCTCTTTACTGTCCTTCTAGGAGGTTTGTGAGCATGCAAGTGGCTTTCCAGCAGGGCTTCCTTGGGCTCCCATCCTCGGATGCAGGCCCTTTATTCTGCCCATTTTACAGAAGAATGGGAGCATGTGTGTGTGTTGGGAGGGAGGTGTGGTGATTAAGAGAACAAAGGGAAGATCTGAGTCCTCAGAGATCTCTCAGCCTCCTGTGATTGGGGAGAGAGAAGAACACAAAGCTTAAGGACAGATACTTGGGGACTGGCTGGCACAGGCTGACTTCTCCTGGAGTCCAGAGAGAGCAATGGGGAGTAGGCTGGGCCTCCCTGCACCCTAGATGAAACCGGGGTTTGGCAGCTGAGGGCAGGGTCTGCATCCAGTCTCAAAACCTTCATGTGGAGGCTTGGTGCTTTGTGCTTTCAGGGGCCCAGGAGCCTCCTAACTGCCCCAAGTCAGGGAGGTGGGAACAGATGTTCTGACTTCAGGAGAAAAGAATCTGAGAGCTAGAAGGAAGGCAGTGACTTCAAAATAACTTGGTGTGAGCTCCTGAGGCCCTCCAGAAAGAATTTGGAGAAGGGCCTGGCTTGGAGTGGCCATGAGATCCGGGTGATTTATAAGGGAAGAATTGGCCTTGGAGGTTCTTGGTGAGAGGTGAATGAGTCTGTTGTTGAGCCCAAGGAGCTGTCCTGGGGGAACCAGGTGCTGAAGGAGAGGACCCAGTGTTGGCCCCTGAAGCCGAGCACAGTGGGGTTCCCTCTGTCCTTAGTGCCCTGGTCTTCCTTCCTCATGGGGGCCAATACACCCCCAAGGAAAGTACACCATGGGTCTTTAGGGCTCTGTGTCTAAGCTCCACCATGCCCACAAATGACATCAAGACCTCCCTCCCCCTTCCACTCCCACTCCTCAAAAAGACAAGTCCAGTTTCAAGCATCCTAGAAAGTGCACAGGACTTTGGAGTCAGAGCCCCAGTGGGAGTTCCACTGGGTCTCTGTTTCCTCACCTGGAAAATGAGCCATTTGTGGGGAGGTGATTTTTCAGCTGCTTTCCAGCTCTAATGCTGTGACTAAGCAGGCAGTTCTTTTGGGGAGTAACTCAGGAAAATGCTTTGTTTGGCACGAAGACGGCGGAATTGGCTCGGGTGTGGACACCACTCAGGCCCTGGCTCTGGACCAGCTGCAATTCAGACGCTCTGTTTCGGTTCATTTTGCTCCCCTCACCAAATATGGCAAAAGGTTAAGGATCCCAAGCTCTTCCCTCTGCACTTCCCCTTCACAGAAACATTCTTTCTGCCTGTACCACATGACAGGTTTTCTTAGGGATATCGTTGTCCATGAGTCATTTGTCACTCATGTCTGACTGTGGCTTTTGGGGTTTTCTTGGCAAAGATACTGGAATGTTTGCCATTTCCTTCTCCGGTTCATTTTACAGATGAGGAAACTGAGGCAGACAGGGTGAAGTGACTTGCCCAAGGTCTCACAGTTAGAGGCTATATTTGAATTCCCACAAATGAGTCTTCCTGACTCCAGGCCCAGCACTTTATCCAAGGTACCATCTAGCTGCCCCTTCTTAAAGATACACAGTGTCTTTAAGAAAGACTAAGTGCTCCTTCTGGGCTTCCCTTCCTGCCTATGGCCTGCAAGCCCCCACTGGTGTACTTAACCTTTATTCTAGTCTGCCAGCCCTTTAAAAAAAAGATTAAAAGGTAATTTGTAATTAGCTCAAGGTAAACACATTCACTAAAATGACATAATTAAAAATAGGAGCAATGTTATAGCTCCCCTATAAACTTGGGGCATATTCTTTCTCAAATGCACATCGAATGAATCAGTGAAAAAACACAGGAGTCTTCTTTTTCTAAAATGCAATCTACTGGGACCCTTGTGGCATTTACACAGATAAGCAGAAAGCCGGAAAGGAGAGACAGAAAGCCCAGTGCCTGGCAAATAGTAGGCAGCTTATTGATTGATTCATTATTTTTTAAAATGAGGTGAGGAAATATGAAGAGGAAGAGGCCAATTGCAGTTGGGGTAACTGGAAGAGATTTCCTAGAGATGGTGGCCCGGGAACTGGAATTGGAAGGTTAGGCATTCCCCTACGATCAATTGATCAGCCAACAAACATTTTATACATTTTTTTATTTTGTTTTTTCAATTAACCAAAGTCCATTTTCTTTCCCTCATGCCTTCTCCATCTCCCAGACTGGAAAAAAGAAAATTAAAACTCTTGTAAAAAGTATTCAGAGTCTAGGAAAAGAAATATCTGCATTGGCCCCACCCAAGCACAATTTTCCTCAATCTAATCCCTGAGTTTATCACCTCTGGAGGTAAAGAGGGAGGTTTCATCATGGACTCCTTATGAGACAGCTGGTAGCACAGTGGAGAGAACCTTGGCCTTGGAGTTAAGAAGACCTGAGTTCAAATTCAGCCTCAGGCGCTTAGTAGCAGGGTGACCCTGGGCAAGTGTAACAGCAAGCACCCCAGCACACCCAGGGCGGCTACTAGCACAGGTTCTTAGATCTGCTTTTCTAAAGGAAAGCAACTCAAAAT
>CM053581.1:346096669-346134608 GCA_028627135.1 Pseudochirops cupreus
CCTTCCTGTGGCTGGTCCTGTCCTGCCTCCCCTCTCCAGCAAGGCCAAGGTGCCCTGGGATGATGCAGGGCACCTGAGGGCCTCTCTCCTTTCATCTCAAGTCTCCTCATTTCTCGACACTTTTCCTGATGACAAGAAGCAATCCCATCTACAAGCTCTACTGCGGGGAGGGGGGGAGCCCCTAGGGCTCCTCTGGGATCATCACCCCAGCAGGCCCAGGGTTCAGCACCACCCCCAGGCCACTGTCTCCCTGCTTCACAACCCTTATCTGGGAGGCAAGGGCTCCTCTACAAAACTGCTGCGGCCCACTTAGGGCAGTGAAAGGGATTTTCTTTCATGAAGATCTTTCACAGAGTGCCTAACATCAGTGATGGACAGCAGGAGGTGTGCCCTTGGCTAAACGCCAGCACCTGCCTCCTGGAACTCCTCTTAATGCCCAGCACAGCTCCCAGATCCCTGGGCTGTCTTTAGGAACGCACTTAGCGCTAACAGGGCTCAGGATGCTGGGGTCTGGGCTGCTCTTTAAAAAGCCCATCCACTTCACCATTGTTAGTAATACTAAACAGGAGGCCCACACACATTTTCTGAGGCAGCCCTGTACAGGAAAAATATGGATTCGATTCAACAAACACTAGATGCAATGCAATAAATATATATTAGCCCACCCCCCATGCAACAGGGGCTAATCATAGAGGATAAAGAGACAATGACCCTGGGGGGGATGGGTGTGTGTGTGTGTGTGTGTGTGTGTGTGTGTGTGTGTGTGTGTGTGTGGTGTGTAACAAAACAGACATAAATAATATGAGATGATTTGTGGAGGAAGAGGGGGGAGGGAACAGGGAAGGAAAAGGGGGAACCTCCATAAGCTCAGAAGGGAGGGACGCTCAGGCCCGGCCTTGCAAACCCCTAGGACAGGAGGTTTCCTCCTCCACCCAGGGGGGCTTGTGCTACAGTAGGGACAATGTTAGAAGGAAAGATTGCTCTTAGCTTGAGCCACCACCCAGTGCAGCCAAATCACCAGATATCAGGGCATTTAATCAAACCACTTCAAGAACATCATTAGCCAATGGAAATCACTTCTTACCTGGCTTGTGTGAAGGTGTGGATGTGGGAGATGGGACCAGGCCCCCATGGAATGCGCCCGGACGCTGTGAATCTGGGTACTGGGAAAGGGCAGGGGCAGGAAACATGGAAGGAGGTAGGGCCAGAGGAGAGAAGGAGCAGTGTTATCTGAGAGGTAGGGTTGGCCAAGTGGGGACACAAGCCATCAGGGTTGGCTGTGCAGACGTGGCAGTCATCTGCCCAGAGGGATCACTGAGCGGACGATGAACTCAAGGGACCACACCTTGGGACAGCCTGGGGAAGGGGCAGCAGAGATGAGGAGCCAGGAGAGGGCACCCAAGAGGAAGTCAGATAGAGAAGTCAAGTGGTAGAGGAGAAGCCAAGAGAAGGGGGGATGAAGGCCGGCAAGGGGTGAGCCAAACGGGCTGCAGGGAGGTTGAGAGATACTCTGAGGGAAGACAAGTCTTTCACAGAGACCTGGAGGGAAGCCACTCCAAAGATGGGGTGTTCAGCATGTCCGTGAATGGCTTGGCAGAGAAAAGTAACAAAGGACAGACATGGGGGCCCCATGAGGAAGAGACAAGATGACGGTCTGGGGGCATGAGGAGGGGGCTGGGGGTATGAGGAGGGGGTTGGCGTGGGCCATAAAAGAGCCATCCCCGTCTCAGGGCCAGAACAAGAGGAAAGAGCACCTGAAAGTGACCTGCCAAGAGAGGCAGCCCTAGGCCTGGGACAGAAGGTCGGGCCCAGCCCATGGCCCAAGACTGTGGTGCCCAAGGGTGAGGAGGCAAGCAGTCCTCTGATGGCAGCATCTTCTGAAAGATGGGGAGGTGACGTTTGTCTCCACCAGACCAGGGTTTCCAGAAAGCCCAGTGAAAGCTCAGGCTGAAGGAAGAGGCCTAGGGGAGAGGGAACAAGGCAAGCACCACAATCCAGGCCAGGGGAGCCTGAAGTGGGGGCTCCCAAGTCCTGGGATGGCCCAAGGGAAGAAGACCACAGCCCAGATCCCAATCTGTGCCTTCAAGACACTTCTGGAAGTCAATTCCTGCAGGAAGAGAAAACTCTTTGTCAAGTCCTTTTTCCAACAACTGGGCTGATGGTGCTAAAACCCAGCTGGGCCATCATTTCTAAAAGGCACCTTTGTAACAGAGAGAACTGGGGTTCCCAACCCCATGAAAGCTGGGCCTACTCAGAGCCAGGGCCAGACCCTGGGCCTCCTCCAGACGCCAAGCTCCCCCTCCAATCTTAGCTACAAGCTCAATCCAATGTAACAAACCTACTATGTGCAAAGCAGGTGTTAAACTCGGTGATACAAAGACGAAAGGCTTCCCCACCAGAGTTTACAGGATGTAGTGGGAGGGAGACAAAAGAACCGTGTCTGAACTTACATGAGGTACAGATGATGGGGGCAAAGGAGAGGAGCCAAACCTTATAGGAAAACTGGGGGTGAGACAGATGATGGAAAGGCAGGAGATCCGGGAAGGGATTCGGTCCCTGGACGGAGGGCTCCAGGCCTGGGACGCAACCTGCAGGAGGATGCCTGGGTGCTCAGCACAGCAGGGGGGAATCTCTCTGGGAAGGGCACCTGGAGGGCCTTCAATCAGCTGGGCCTGAAGAGGCCACAGGGAGCTATGCAAGGTTTCTGGAGAGGGAAGGGCAGACCAGAAATGGGACTGGAAGCAGGGAGACCAACAGCAATCCTCACAGCCCCAGTGATGGTATCGAAGAGGAAGTCAGATTGTTTCAGGCGGAGTGGAGGAAAGGGAGAAGACTGGACAGAGGGTCAGCATGAGATCACCAGGCCCAGCCAGACTGGGCAGGGCAGAAGAGCCAAGGCAGGTAGAGATAGATCTGTCCCGCTGAGGCCTGTTGCAGGGATGTGCCCCTGCCAAACTGCCAGAAGCGTCACTTGAAAGGAAGGGTAAGAAGGGATGCAGGGGATGGTCTCGGAAAAGCCCAGAAGACTTGGAGGAGCTGAGGCAGGGGCAGGGAGCAGACGAGGGAGAGGCTCGGCACCCGAGCTGAGCTGTGAGGAAGGCCTCCCAGGGCAGGCGGAAGCCCAGCTTCTCCTCTTTCTCCTTCCTTTTCAGGAAAAGTGGCTGGGGCAGACCCCAATGCTTGTTTGTTGAAAGCTCCTTAATGGGTGGGGAAGAAAGGCCCTGGGATTTGGCCACTGACTGGCTGGACCTGCGCATCAGCCGGTCACCCCATCTCCATGTCTGCTCCTAGGCCTCCTCCTCAGGCCAGCCCCACAGGGCATTGCTTCCCTTCCCTAGACCTAGCGACCCATTTTACTACCTCCCTCCCCAATCCAGGACTCCTCCGCCTCTGTCTCCAGTCAGACCTCACATCATCCAGCCAAAGTGTCCAAAAATGGTTTCAAACTCCCCATTCAATCCATTCAAACATTCAGCAAACCCAAGTCATCTCAGTCCCCTTAAGAAAGAGAAGAGCCAACGCCTCCCTGGTCCCGGTGAAGTTGGCCATGGTCCCACTTCCTCATCAAGGCAGAGGATTTTCCAGGAAAGCCTCTCCAGAAAGTTCTCAGGCCCATCATACCACTTTGGTTCCCTCCCCTTTGGGCCTCAGTCTTCTCATCTGTAACAGTGGGCACTCACCCTGACCAGGAGGCTCCTCAGGGCCCTCCCTATGCAGCCAGGATTTCTGACAAGGTTTTGCTGTTTTTCCCTTTAGAGACCTGAGCCAGCAGGTCAAAGCTCTACGGGTGAGGATGAAATCATTCTAACTCCCTTGGGCACAGCCCCTTCCTCACTACCACAGGAGACAGAAAGGGTCAAAGCTCAAAAGAAACACCAATCACTATAGCCCTCATTGTACAAATGAATACACTGAGGATGCGTGGGTGGGGGGTGGACAGAAGGCAGGGCAAGAACTCCACCCTAGAGAGGCTTCTAGCCCTGACAGGGACAATGGGGATGGTGGGGGTGTAGCCCCAAGGGTAGGGAGCCTCAGGAGAGGCCCAGGTCCTGCCCACAAGCTTCGAAAAGATCCAAAGGTGCAAGCAGGGCGAGGTGTGGGAGAAAAGAGCCAGCTGGGGGAGGAGCAAGATGCCCGGTACCGAGACTTCCAATGTCAGTGGGGAGACTAGAACCCAAGACTTCCTGGCCCTGGGGCCAGATCTTACCCCAAGTCAGGTCACCTTCCTCAGGCTAACAATCCAGACTCTCTGGATCACAGAAAGTGCTGTGTAAACCATAATCCTCCAGACCTCAGAGCGTGGAACTGGCTGTGGAGCCCAGGGGCAGGTGGGGGCCGAGTGAAGTCAGAGAAGAGAAATGGGCCCGGCCGCCCCACAGGGAGTAAAGTACTTCAGTGTCAAGACTGAAAATAAGGTAGACTGAGGCAGAAGGCAAGGCCAGCGATGAGCAACAAAGGAGGTCTTCCAAAACAAGAGGGGGGCATCAGGGGCGAGGAAAGCGGCCGTCAGGAGAGGTCCCGTGATAAGGCCCATCCGCTGGACAGTGGGACACGGAGCCAAAGTGGGACTCACTCAAGGCCAGCAGGCCGCCTTCCATTCCAAGTAGATGACAGGCAAACTCTTAGGAAAACAGGCTTCTTTGAATGACAATGTTTCACTGTTCCATCGTGGCTGACCACCATGTCTGGGGGGTTTCTTGGCCAAGATATCCGAGGGGTCGTCCATTTCCTTCTCCAGTGGATTAAGGCAAAGAGACTTGCCCAGGGTCACACAGCTAGGGAGTCTTTCTGACTCTAGGTCCAGGGCACTTTCCACTGAGCCACCAGGCTGCCCCTTAATTGGGAAACTGGACCTTAAAACTGAATTTAGAGAGGAAGACTACGCTTCTGAGCCTGTGAATTTCTGAACTGAACTTGAAGACAAGGGGACCAACCTGAGGCAGCGTCACAAAATGGAATCAGGAACAACTTGATTTTCTCCCAAGGGTTTTTAGCAGAGCAGCTGGTGAAGCCCTTCAGAAATGGGGGGTGGGGGGGTCAGTAACTCCTGTCCCCCCCCAGCTCTCCTGCCTCAAGCCGCAGGAGCCAGAGGCCCCTGGCCAGTCCTCATCACTTGCGCCTCCTTGTACAATGGTCTAAGACTGTGACCTCTGAGGGCAACGACCTGGGCAACACTCCCTCTACCGGCACAAGGAGTGGGCACAGGGAGCGGGCCCCAACACTCCCAGTGAGGCAGGAACCAGATGAAAATGGGAGCAGGAAACACAACAAAATAAACAAGACAAGAAAACCCAGAATATGCCATTTTGAAACTAGGCTGATGTGCAGCCTGTTCTCTCACCCAGAGCCAGGGGAGCGCCTGGCCCAGGGTCACACAGGTCCACACCAACACCTCGGAGGTCTGCACAGAGGGAAGGTAAACTGAGGCCCAAAGCTCTGAGCAAGGCCACATCAACAATGAGGTTACCGAGTACCCATGAAAGGGATCTTTAGCTCCTCCACAAGCAAAAAGCCCCCAGCAAGTGCAGACACTCTTCCTATAGACACAAGCTAGAAGGCAGAACTGGCTGGAAACGTGGACTTCAGGGATCCCGGGATGTTAATGAGTCGCCCTAATTGTTCACAGGCATTCAGAAGTGTAGGGGCTAGGGGTGACACTGCCAGCAGGGCCTGGAGTCAGGAGGACTCATCCTCCCGTGGGCAATCCAGCCGCACACACCAGCTGGGTGACCCTGGGCAAGTCACTTCACCCCGTCAGATGAGCTGGAGAAGGACGCGGCCGAGTGCTCCCAGATCTGTGCCAAGAACAGCCCAAATGGGCCAGGAGAGACAAGACCGAGGAGCAGATGTGGGCGCTACAACGTTTCTTTTACTCCAGGTGATTTATGGGACGACGGAGCCCAGAGGGGAAGGCTGAACTTCTGAAGCCGGAACAACTTGGGCACAAGGGAATGAACTTGGGCAGTTACAGAAAATGCAGGAGAAACCAACTACACACGAAATTACAGAGAGAACCCATTAACAATGTGATCATTTAGAAATGTGGTCACTAGTGTACCCCTCTGAACTCCCAGAAACAGGGGGCCAGGATCATTATTGCACCCCTCCGAGCTCCCAGAAATGGGGGGCCAGGATCACTATTGCACCCCTCCAAGCTCCCAGAAACAGGGGGCCAGGATCACTATTGTACCCCTCCAAGCTCCCAGAAACAGGGGGCCAGGATCACTATTGTACTCCTCTAAGCTCTCCAGAAATGGGGGCTGGGATCACTATTGCACCCCTCCAAGCTCCCAGAAACAGGGGGCCGGGATCACTATTGCACCCCTCCAAGCTCCCAGAAATGGAAGCCGGGATCACTACTGCACCCCTCCAAACTCCCAGAAATGGGGGCCAGGATCACTATTGTACTCCTCTAAGCTGCCCAGAAACAGGGGGCCGGGATCACTATTGTACCCTTTCAAGCTCTCCAGTAATGGGGGGCCATGATCATTATTGCACCCCTCCAAGCTCTCCAGAAATGGAGATCGGGATCACTACTGCACCCCTTCAAGCTTCCAGAAATGGGGGGCCAGGATCACTATTGCATCCCTCCTAGGTCCAAAAACGGGTGACCATGATCACTGTTGCACCGCTGCAAGCTCCCCAGAAACACGGAACCGGGATCCCCGCTGCACCCCTCCAAGCCCTTCAACAGACGTCTGCCAGCACTAGGGAGACCCTCTTGGCGCCCAGACGCCGGGCCGGCCTGCCCCTCCCTCTACTCGCACACCCGCCTCCCTCCCGGGCTCTTCTGCCTTTCCCCCAGGACGCTCGCGCCCCGCCGCCTCGCCGCCCCGCCCTCCCCGGAGCCCGGGAATGAGCGGCGGCGCCCGCAGCCAATGGGCGGGCGGAGAGCTCGCGCGGCCGCAGCGACCCAACCAATGAGCGGCGCCGCTGGCGACAGAGGGTGGGCCCTGGAGGGAGGGAGGGCCCGGCCCGGGAGGACCAGAGGGCCCGGAACCCGAGGGATGCCCCCGGCCGCCCGACCCCCGGCTAGTGCCTCGACGGGTCCCGGGCCCCGGGCGCCGGCTCCAAGGCGGCCCCGAGGACAGAGGCTCACTCACCGGCCCTTCACCGTCACCCCGCGCTTCCGGATGAGCTCGTCCAGGGACAGATCCGCCATCTTGCGCCGCGGAAAACGAGAACAGGCGCCACTCACGCAGTCGGCGCTCCCCCGCCCATCGGTGCCGGAGAAGGGACGCAACTGCTTCCGGTGCCCGGCTCCCGGTCCTTCCGCCAACGCACCAGCTCTCGCGACATCCGGCTCGTTCCGATCCGGCCAATGGCGGAGCGCGGAGGGGGCGGAGCGTGCGAGGCAGGAGGGCTCCCTATCCCATGAACCCTCGCGATGGCGACTTCGATTTACATACAGAGAACTGAATCTTAAAGGGCTTTCTTTTCCCCCATCCATAAAAACTTTAAAATACCTGATGGAAGTTCATCGAGACGCTTTGTGAGCAGCACGGTCTGTGTTCGGTGTGAGCGGCCTCTAACGGCCTCACCCTAAGTGTAATAGGTCTGGGGCCTCCCCCAACCCCGCTTAGGCGTTACTTTCCGTTATGCCTTAAACTTATGAGTAAGGAAAATAACGATTCGGGGTGACGCCCGAATCCTCACTATGTATGTGAGAAGAATTTTTGAGCGGGTACAGGTTGTCCCTAAGGTGACCCGCCTACTTTAGCGGGATGCCTGGGTGTAGCGATCTGCCCGTACCCTTCTGTTTTTTGGTGATTTAAAATCAGGTTTGTGTTCGTGGAATTTTGGTGGTGTGTGGAGTTAGTCTTTTTAAGAGCGAGGTATTTCAAAGTTCGTGTAGAGTTTTGACGGTCGTTTGGAGGTTGGAGGATTCCAAGCCGGAAGTCTGTGGTAGAAAAGGGGCTGGTTGCGGATAGGTGTTCTCCAAAGGAGTTTGGGGGAGCGGGCTGACCTTCGCCTGTGCAAGCCGGCCAAGGGCCAGAAGCGGCTCCATTGGGGCTCCGGTATTAACGGTGTTTTGACGCCAGGCCAGGGAGGTGCGTTGCAGGGAGAACTGGAACCCCGAGTGCAGAGATCTGACCCTGAGGGTCATGGCGGTCCTGGTGGTCAATAACTCCTGGTTATTGGTTTTTGTTGTTGTTGTTCTTTTGTTGGTTTGGTTTTTGCTTCTTTTTTTTTTGAGGGGGGAGGGTAGGGCAATTGGGGTTAAGTGACTTGCCCAAGGTCGCAAAATGTCTGAGGCTGCATTTGAACTCAGGTCCTACTGACTCAAGGGCCGCTGTTTTACTCACTGCACCACCTAGCCGGCCCTTCCCCCTCCCCCCCCCCCGCCCCTATTGTTTTTGACTGTTATTAAGCTTTCCCATTTGAAAAGCTCTCCTCCCTTTGTTAGAAACCATAACCCAGAGCTGGGCATCAGCTTCGCCCCGGCACCCTCACTCGGGAATCCTGGGCAGCCTCGGGCTGAGAATCCAGCTCCCCGGCTTCCCGGACAGCGAGCCACTAGTTTTAAGTGCCTGCAACACCTAGTGGAAGGCTACTTCCCATGCCTCTCGGACCCTCAGTATCCTCCTCTCTTTCTCTAGTGGGGACCTTTAAACCACAGTGTGCTTACATCCATAATGTGCGCTTATTATGAGTGAACGGAGAAATTAAAAAGCATTTCCTAAGGGGTGTAGGTGCAGCCCCAGCTCTGAGCGCCACCACCAGCATCAGTCAAAGCACCAGCATTACTAGCTCCAGGGCTCTAAGAGAGTGGAGTCAAAAGTTCTGGGTTCAGATTCCAGTTCTGATGACCTGGGGCATGTCACCCAAATCCTGTGGGCCGCCTGAACTCAGGACTGAGCAAGTCCCACCCCAGCCCCGATCAATGGATCTGTCCCTAAGGGCTGCTCTCCCATTCCAGTGTGGGCAGCTGTCGTCGAGTTTAGGAAGGGGCCCCCAACCCTGCTCTCCAGAGCCCCCGACAGCCAGCCTCCTCATCTCCTGTTTCCTGGAGGAAAGCTGATCCAATCCTAGACAAAGAAACGCAGCCAAACAAAGCAACATTGAGCAAAGTTTTATTCTACTTTCTGCACAAAAGAAAAACTAGCCTGGAAGAAAGCCGCTATTGGAGACGGAAGCGGGATAAAGATATTGATGGTAGCACCCTCTGCCTTGACCCACCTGCTGCTCAGGGAACCGTGGGTGCCCTGGGGAGGATATGGAGCGGTGCCTGTGGGGAAGCAAACCCGGGCAGTGCCCCCAACATCTCCCCTCCCCTGGCCCACTGGCCCAGGGCTCTGCCCCACTGGGGATGAGTGGCACACTTGGAGTCACCACGAGGTGGGGCACTAATGGCCCCGTTGTCCACCCTCTGCATTCCCCTACTTGTGCCTCCCTCCTGGCCACCCTCTCACCTTCCAGTCACTAGGCGCGCGCGTGTGCGCACACACACACGCATACACACCCCCCTTTACCTTCTTGCTTCTGGCCAAGTGACCCTGTCCCCCTGATTCCAAGGGATGACTATTATTTGCAAGGCAACATGTGAAGGGGGGGAAATACTCACTGAGCAGAGGCCAACCCCTCAAAAAAGGGAAGGAAAGACAAGCCGCACGTGTGCACCAAGGAGCCAGGGATGCCTGGCCTGGGGCAGCAAAGCTTGGTGCCAAGAGGGTCTCTGCTCTCTCCAGGCAGGGAAGGACACTTTGCAATCCGGATTCCTCTTGAGGCTGCCATTGGAAGGGTCAGGGACAAGGGGGGAGGCTGGGACCCTTGGCTGACCACGCCAAAGGGAAAAACAATCCAGGCCCTTGGATTCTGTTTCTCTGTCTCTCCCTCTCTTTCTCATCTCTGTTTCTCTGTCTCCCCACACACACAGACACACCACACTCCTTGACCACTTGAGGTCCCATCGAAGGAGCTGGAACCCCCTGCCCAGTAATTCTGCATTCACATAGCTCCTGGCCCAGCCCCAGCTGGGGCCCCTAGGGCTCCAGGTTTCAGGTTCCCTTCCTTACAGATCCTCCACAACTTCTGAAGTGCATTTTTCCAACAAACAGCTTTCTTTCTTCTGAGTCAGAGGAGCAAACAAAGAGCCCAAACATGGCCCACTAAGGACTCCAGGAGTGAGCCTGCCCTCCCAGTTCTCCGGAGACCAGCCAGGCCCCAGGAGGGGCCATGACAAAGCCTTCTTCCATCATCGTGACTCCCCAGGAGACCCTGGGCCTTCTGGAGCCAGCCTCAGCTTACCCCCTCCATGACTTCAGAGCTGCCCTGGGCTGAAAAAGGGGTAACCGGCCTGGGGGGGTCCCCTGGGTGCTGAGTATGGCCTAATTAGCTCAAGCTAATGAGACAGAGCCGGGTCTCAAGATACTGAGGAGTGGCCCTGGTGGGATGATGGCCCCTAGGGAACTCAACCGCCCCAGCTGGAGCCGCCTCCTTGGGAGAAACCCTTTCCTACACTGGAGCTGGATTTACTAGAGAAGAAAAAATAAAATCTAAAAATTTTAGAAAGGGCAAGAGACTCCTTTTTTAGGCAGCATGTAACTGAGAGAAATGAACTGTGTCTGGGCGCAGCCATGTTCCAGCTGAGTGACAAGCATGGCCACCAACCCAGGAACCTGTCACCCCAGCAGGAAGATGAGATTGAGGCACCTGCTGGGCATGGGAGGGGGGAGGGGAAGGCACAGAGGCTGCCTGCTTGCTAGCGGGAAGGGCTGCCAGTCTAGAGACCTATGGTTGGGTGTTGCTTCCCAGCACCAGATATGGGCCCATTTGTTTATGTGTATATGTATGTGCGCATGTGAGTAAATGTGTGTATATGCGTGACCTTGTTCCCATAAACCAGCTCCCCACCCTGCTGTGCTGCCCTGGGTCACTGCCCCCCACTAAAAGGAGAAGCACAGGTCCTTGGAGTACCCCACTTTGTCCAGGTTGGGGATGCAGGCATACTGGATCATGGGGGGAGGCCCACACATGAGGATCAGGGGGCCAACTTCAGGGGAAGGCATGTGCTCTTGGATCATGTCCTCGTTCACAAACCCTTGGCTGTAGTCCCAATCTGAAGGACCAAGGGAAGGGAAGAAATGAGATTGTTTTGAGGCCCAGTGAAAAATGTCCTCAATTCTCCTTTCCCTCCCCAAGCTACCCTGTTGACATCTTGCCCATCCCTCAAGGCCCAGCTCAAATGAACCATCTCCTCCATGAAGCCTTCCCTGATTTCCCACCCAGGCAGAAGTGAAGGAGTCAGTGATGTGGGGCAGGAGCCTTGGCCTTGGAGACATCCACTGGACTCTTGGCTCTGCTCAGAACCCCCTTTTGGGGCCATATACAAGGAGCTCCCCAAGATGTCTGAGCCACAGGCCTAGAGGATCTCTGACAAGGGAGTTATGCAGCCTCTGCTGGAAAATCTCCAGGGAAGGGGAGTCCCCCACTGCTAACACAGCCCCCCACCACTAGGACAGCCCCTTCCCTACCCTGCCACCTCACCTTCAGGGGCTTTATCCACAGTGAACCAGAGCTTAAACTGGGCTGAGTGCTGGCTCCTCAGTTCCTCCAGCTCAGGTCGGAGCAGAATGTCCTTCTCTGTCTGTAGGAGGGAGACCCCCGGGGAAAGACAGAGTCAGACAGAGGTAGGGGAGGCTGGGGCAGGCTGGGGAGAGATAGAGGACTCTCAGCCCAGCTCTCCCTGGTGCAAGGCTCTCCCCTGGGGATGCTCAGCCATGAATGGGGAGGAGGGGTATTTCCTCCTTCTCTCTCTCTCTCTCTCTCTCTCTCTCTCTCTCTCTCTCTCTCTCTCTCTCTCTCAAACACACACACACACACACACACACACACACACACACACTGCTGCTGAGCCTACAGGCAACATGGTCACTTCCCTTCCCACAGGCCTCTCATGAGGAAAGCACTTTGTAGACCCTGAAGATGTACAAAATTGGGGGTTCCCATGACCTCTCTTCTTATCACACAGGGAGAACCTTGCTGGGATTAGAACCTGGCAGTTCTTACTCCTCCACACAGCTGAGCAACAGCTACAGAAATCCTTAGGGTCATGTAAGCCATTCCCCTGCTTCTGGGCAGGTCACCCCTAAAGGACCCCCAAAGGTGAAGCAAGCATTCCAAAGACCCTCCCCAGGGAGCACCTCTTCCTGTCCCCCAGCCCCCAGGAGACCCTAACATTGTGAAGGCTTTAGCCAAGATAAGGCCTCAAAAAGGCCTTAAGGGAGGAACTGGAGGGAAAGCTGGCCTGGGCAGGAGGCAGGAAGACCCGAGTTCAAGTCCAGTCTCTGCCTCTAACACATTCTGGCTGTGTGACCTCTCAGGGAGCTCAGACAATGCTCTGGAGCCCAAGCTGCACAGAGACGATTCCTGCTTGCTTTGTTAGACATAGTTCCCCCCAGGCAGCATGACCCAGCCTCAGACACGGAATGGTGGGGTCACCCTGGGCAAGGCACTGGACTTCTATGTCTGTAAAATGAAGGGTTGGACTGGCTGACCTCTAAGGTCCCGTGTATCTGAGGGGCAGTTCCCTTCCTAGTGCCCCAGGAGCCCTGGGTTCTGGCCATCTCTGCCCTCAGCCCGTGGCCTGCAGAGTTGTGGCCAGCCCCCTGGAGGCATCAGTGAGCTGCAGCCTCCAACAGTACCCCACTACCCCACAGTCCTCACTGTGTTAGACCACCAGGCTGTGTTTCTGGGTCAGGAAGCTTAAGCCCCCACCAGTGATAGTGACTATTTCTAGTGCTTCTGAGCCAAGGTGACCACAGCCATGAGCCAGTGGAGAAGCAAAGAGCAGCCCACAACCTTTCTGGGGACCCCCTTTCTGAGTCCAGGGAGGGCTGCAGTAGATACAGGGGAAAGAACTAGGGCCTGCAACACGGCCATCTCCTCCCTCTCAACCTTTCCCCACATGCTCCTCTTCCTTTCCTCAGGCCAGGCTTCAGACAACCCTGTGCCCACCTGCAAGGCTTCAGGAAGGGAGCCGGAGGGACCCTAGAGTTCATGAACCCCTCCCCATTTTACAGAGGAGGAAACTTGGGTTTCCCCAACTCACAGTCAGTATTCTGTCCCCCAAACTACATGGTCCAGGGCCTTTGCTCTACAGATGGGAACAGGCACCCAGCAGCAGGGAAGGAAGCTGGGTCCCTGGCACCCAGTCTGGAGCCTATGGCACGTCCCAGGACTCGGACAGCCCGAGGGAGCTCTCGTGTTCCTTGCATTCTACAGTGACAAGGCTCCTGCGTCTCCATGGTGCAGCAGTGGGAGCGGGTAAGAGAGGACTTTATCCTTGGGCTGAAAGAAGACTTTGTTTGGGACTGTCCTGGGGCCTCAGGCTGCAAGGGGGCGAGGACAGAGATCATCCATGGGTTTGAATCCCGGAGTCCCAGGGGGTGAAGCATCTATTCCAGTGTAAACCTGAACAAAAATCTCCTCTATTACACACCCAACAAGTGGTCAAACAGGCTTTGCCTGAAGACCTCAAGCTCACTACCTCCCAAAGGTAGTGAGCCCATTCCACTGTCAGACAGCTCCCACAAACAGCAGAGCTCTGAAGAGTTGGAGTGAGGAGGTCAGGACCCACACTGAAGGGGGCTGAGAAGAGGACAAAAGGAGAGGATGGGGGGGGCAGCAAATGTAGACTGCGGATCTACAGAGTCTGCCTGAGAAAGGGGGGAAGGAGACAAGAGGGGGGAGGGAGGAGTGCGGAGGGCTGAGGGAGGAAGAAAAGCTTTGGAATCGCCCAGGCAAGAAGAAAAGGGTCGTCTGCCATGAAGGCCTGGGTGAGGCTGGATGCCACAGAGGGCCAAGTGTCCAGTCGTCACGGCCGTGTGACTTCCTCAGGCTCCATTCATTCAGTAACGGGGGAAGGGGAGAAGGAGAGAGATGGGTCCTTCTTGATCACAGCAGAGGACAGAGGGATGGCCTTAGAGTGAGTGGGGTCCCACCTCCTACTTTTGCATAAACAGAGAAAGAAAGAATGGAGCCTCAGTGTTGGGGTCACCGTGGCAGCCTCTGGGCGTCCAGCTGCCACAGGCTAGAGTGTGGTTTCCCAGTGTGTTCATCAATCAGCCCTGGGCGGGGTCACCCCAAGAAGACTAAGCAAAAACTGAACAGAAGTCCTTCCTGGAGGGATCCGGGACCAGCAGCGACCTTTGAGACCCTGGCTTGTGGGGAGGGCAGGTGAGGGAGCTGAGGCTTAACTTGGCCCTCGAGCAGAGGGTCACAGAGCTAGGAGGTGAGTCATGGGCTCATGCCTTCGGACCCTGGGAGCCTCAGCCCTCCCACTTTACAGAGGCCCAGAGCAGTTTCATGGTCCCACAGCTAGCTTGTGTCAAAGGGGAGATTGGAAGCCAGACCTCCAGACTCCCAGCAGCGTCTCCTCCACTGTACTGCCCCTCCTGGGTCTAGGGGGCCTCTCCTGTCCGCCTGGACGCTGATGTTCCATCCACCTCCCTGCCCAATGGGTGAGCCCCTTTGGAGGGCAGATACTCACAAGCCTTGCCCCCTGACCAAAGCCCCAGCACAGAGCCTTCTTGAGGCTGGGTGCCCTCCAAGGCTCGCCTTCCCCCTCTGAGATGCTGGGGGCCAATGGTCATGGAATGAATTGGGTCATCCAGGCCATACACAACCAGGCCCAGGCCAAAGATCGAGGCCTGAGAGAAGGGGCTCCCACAGGAGCCTGGGAAGCACCTGGCATTATCCCACAGGTAGGAGGGTGCTGGAGACAAGAGCAGACATCCCCAGGAAGGCCCCCACTGAAGACATGGGGTGGGCACTGGCATGGGCCTCCAGGGGTCAGAGGAGGCAAGGGAGGTAGAGCAGGAAGGGGAACACCCTAAGATGGAGACGTGGGGTCCCAGAGCAGGAGCCAGACAGGCCCTTAGAAGTCATCAAGCACACAGAAAGGCTGTGAGGGGGCACCAGGAGACTCATCTTCATGAGTTCAAATCCAGCCTCCGACACTTCCTAGCTGGGTGACCCTGGGGAAGTCCCTTCGCCCTGCTTGCCTCAGTGTGCTCATCTGTCAAATGAGCTGGAGAAGGACATGGCCAACCACTCCAGCATTTCTGCCAAGAAAACCCCCAATGGGGTCATGGAGAGTCAGATGTGACTGAACAGCAATGTACAGAAGTGGGAAACTAAGGCCTAGGAAGAAGAAGTGACTTTTCCAAGGTCATAGATAGACTCACAGACCTAAGACTGGAAGGGACCTTTAGGCAAGAAGTCTCTTACCCTCTAGGAGCCTCATTTTACCCATCTGTAAAATGCAGATAATGAACCTCAATGGGAGGGGAAAGAGAAGGGGGTCAGCAGGGTGGAGCCTTGATCTTTGGCCTAAGCCTTGTAGAAGATATTCACTGAGTTGGTGAACTTTCAAGCCCTAGAGATGCCCTGGGAGCTGTCAGGTCAGCACCACCCCCAACTTGTCTGTCCCATAAGCATTTATTGGGCATCAGGCCTTGGGCTGGGCAGGCTGCCCTCAAGAGGCTTCCATTCTACTGGGGGGGGGGCAGGAGACTACGCCGTTTCAACAAGAAGGTCCAAGGCAGCTTTAGGGGCAGGAGAGGATCTGCGCAATGTGAGACCCCAGAAGGTTGCCCCTAGGAGGACACCTGAGCCGAGGCTAGAAGCAAGGCCGAGGCCCAGGAGGGGCAGCCAGCTCCCAGTCTGGACACAGGTGTGCCCACACTGGAGCCTACCTGTGCCCCAAGGATCAGACACATCAGGAGACCCAGGGGTCAGGACTGACCTGATTGGCAAAGAGCAGGTGGCAGATGGTGTGGTCGTCAGGGTCCTTCATGATGGCGCGGATTAACTGTAGCATTGGGGTGATGCCTGGAAGAAAACCAGGGGAGTGTGTGTGTGTGTGTGTGTGTGTGCTCGTATGCACCCCATCCTCATCTCCCCTCCCACTTGGGGTGGGGATAGGTAGGTGGGGAACAGGTGTAAACATCCCCCCAAACCACTGTGTCCAGCCATATGTGCGTGTGAAGCAGAACCTGGATGGCTGGAGTTCCCTGGGCCCTGTCCTAGGACCCAGGTTGGAGCTGCTGGGCAAGCAGGATAGACAGTTCTAGAGCTTTAGCAGGAGAGCCCCCAAGAGCCAGGGACGCCCCCTCCAAGCGCTTCTAGAATCTGTGCTAACAGCCTTCACTTGCCCTTACTTTCTTGGGCTGGTTTTTTATGACCTTGGTTGTGGGACATTTTGAACAAAAGGATCATTTATCTAAACTGCCAGAATGAGCCATCCAATATGGCAGCTGGGCAGGACCTTGTCTCACCAGGTCCCCAGGGAGCCCAGGTTCCAAGCTGAAGGAGGAGGAGCAGGGAGTGGCGACCCCTCCTCACCTACCTGTCCCCCCTGCAATCATGCCCACTGACTTCACTGTCTTCACGGCAGGCTCCGACTTCTTGTCAGGACGGATGGCAAACGTCCCTGGAAGACAGACCCATTAAATGAAACAAAATGGAACCAAGAAAGCTTAGAAAATGTGCCTCCTACTCAGAGGGGCAGAGCTAGGGCCAGGACATCCACCATCATTTACTCCAGTCTCCATCTTTAGCATCCAGAGGGAGGAAGGGACTGACCCCAGCTCATTCACCCAGACAGGAGTCTGGAGAGGATTTAAACTCATGCTGGAGTTGTGAACTGGTCCAGCCACTCTGGAAAGCCGTTTGGAACTATACCCCAAAAACAACAAACTGTGTTTGATACAGGAAGGACATCACTATTAGGTCTATACCCTAAAGAGATCAAAGCAAGAGGAAAAGTTCCCCCATATGTACAAAAATATTTATAGTCGCTCTGTTTGCTGTGGGAAAGAACTGGAGGCTAAGGGGGTGCCCATCAATTGGGGAATATTGAGCAATTTATGGTATATGAATGTCATGGAATGCTATTGTGCTATAAGAAATGATGAGCAGGAGGTTTTCAGAAAAACCTGAGAAGACTTATATGAACTGATGCAAAGTGAAGTGAGCAGAACCAAGAGAGAACAATTTATGTAACAACAACAATGCTGCAAAGATAAACAGAGACTTTGAAAGACTTAATAACTCTCATAAACACAATGACCAACCACGATTCCAGAACTGATGACGAAAGGTGCTGATACAGAGGGGGTGGACCTGTAGTGCAGGTGGAAGCATGTTGTTTTTTTTTAATATGGCCAATGGAGAAATTTGTTTTAGCTGGATTATACATATTTATAGTAAGGAATTTTGTTTTTCTTGTTCTCTTAATTGCAAGAAAGAATGGGCAGGAGAGTAGGTAGATTGTCATTTAAAAATAAAAATACTTAAAAGAGAAGAAGATGCACTTTCCTCTTTGTAGAAGTGAAGGATTGTGGATGTGGAACGTTGTATGTCGTGTCAGACTCAATCCATATGTTGGTTAGTTTTAATCGGCTGCCTTGTTTTTCTTTTTTTTGTCATTCTCTGTTACATCCTTTGTTACTCACTGGGTAGGTAAAAGGAGAAGGATCTCTTTGGAAGTCAAGGTGATGTAAAAACACAAGATGGCAAAAACTGAAACCAAGTCACCTTTACCACGGTAGACCAGCAGGCCACTGGGGCCTCTGAAGTCAATGGTGTCATTAATCTTCAGGCTCTCCAGGTACTGGGACATCTTCCCGCCAGCAGGAAACTTGGGATTCGTGTCTTTGAAGTAAATCTAGAAAACACCCCCCATTTAAGTCAAACCCCAAGAGCAGCAGCCCCCTGAGGTTTGGGCCAGCCCCTCCTCCTGGGGGTACCTCCCAAACCAGGAGCTTCTAGCTATCTCTTGGCTGCCCTGGGCCTCCGAGCAAGGCCCATCCTTCTCAAGCATCAGCCCTGATGCTCATCTTCCCTCCCCACCACCTACCAGCCTGAGCTGTCAAGGAGCAGTCCTATTAGCAAGCAACCTGACCACTTAAATAATAGTAACATAGAAATGATTGATAACAATTTATTAGATTTCAGCTCATTGGATGTCAGAGCTAGGAGGAACCTTAGCAATAAAAGCAACCCTTTCATTCTATGGGTAAGGAATTATGAGATCCTAGGCACAGAGCTGGAAGGGACCTCAGAGCCCATTTAGGTCCAACATTTTACAAGTGGGTAAACTGAGGAACAGAGAGGGGAAAGTGACTTCCTAAGATCACATAGGCAGTAGGCATTGGAGCTAAGAGTTGAACACAGGTCTTCTGGCTACAGGCCAATGTTCTTCCCATTGTATCACACAGCTTCCCATCATTAAGGGCCAGAGAAGAGGGTCACTTACTCAAGGTCACAGCAACATTAAGCTCCCCAAGGATGCTTGTATCTAAAATTCTAAGTCCTCTCCCCTAAGGAGTGCATACCTCAAGTTGAAATTTCAGACCCTTTGGCAAGCTGGTTAGGGAATAAGGAAGAGAGAGAAGAAGAAAGAAAGCTGGGAATTTAGAGTCTGAGAAGCTGGGTTTGAATCCCACTCTGCCAGCCACATCATTCGATGGGCAGTCATTTCACCTAAGGCTCTTTTTCCCTGGTCTATTAAATAAGAGAGTTGGCCTGGATGATCTTGAATGTCCCTTCCAGCCCTGGGTCATGCAGTTCTAGGGAAGGTCTTTGGCCAGGTTGGAGAGGGGTATTCTGGTTGCCTCACCTGCCCAAGAAGGAGAAAAGGGTCCTTGCTTGGGCCACCCCTTCCATTGTGCACCTGGCACAGCCCCCTATCACTCCGTCCCCCAAACATGCTCGCACCGCTGCCAGACGCCTTGGGATGACTCCACCCTACATGGTGAGCAGGCCCAGATTCACCTCCACACACATTGGACCCTCGGGACAATGTGAACCTCATCAGTTTCCATGGATTTTATGACCATCTCTGTCTTGCTGCTCCCACCTTTTTCCCAAATGCAATTGGACGCCTCAAACTCAACGTGTCCAAAACTGAGTTCATTATCCTTCCCCTCCCCCTCAGATTTTCCTATCACTATCAAGGGCACCAGCAGCCCCCAAGTCCTCCAGGCTCACAGCCTTTTTCCATTCCAATCTCAATTCTCTCTCTCAAACCCCACAGATCCGGATCTTCATATCTCTCAACATCTCTTGGCCAGCATGAAACGTCCCAAGGGCTTTGATGGGCCACAGTAACCTGGGCTGGCCAAGGGAGCCACATGGGGAGTGGGGGAGGGAGAATCCAGCAGATTCCCAAGACTGTGTGCAACGTGAGAGCTGGATCTCAGTAGCTAAAAATTAAACAGGGAGCTCTAGGCTCACGATGCAGAGTCACAAAGGACAGCTCCTAGAGGGCACAGAGGAAATGCTGAGGCTTCTCCAATGCCAGCAGACAGCGGCGGCCCGCCCGGGGCCCCCAGCACCCTGGAGAGGCCGGCTCACCTTGACCACCAGATCCACAAAGCCTTTGTCATCATCACTGGAGACTGGGGTATAGGGCCGGATGACCAGGTTCCCATCAATCCGGGCTGAGAGGTAAATGTGCTGACCTGGAAAGAGGATGGGGCAGGAGGTGGGGGCTTCAGGGAGGCCCCCAGCTAGCCTGGGAAAGCCTGCAGTGGGGCCCACATCAGAATCATGAGGCAAGACCTGCTGGCTCTGACTGCTCATCACCCCGTCCCACAGGTCACAAAGGAAACCCATTATATTGGAATATGGAAATTAGAGAGTGAAACAGGCTCTGAGGGATCAGAGTAAGAAGGCTTGGAAGAGGAAGAGGAAGAAGAGGAGGAGGAGGAGGAGGAAGAATAAGAGGAGGAAGAGGAAGAGGAGAAAGAGGCTTCAGGTGGAGGAGCTCTTCCCCACCCCAGCAGTCATGGCCCAGTGGTGACACCCAATAACTAGCATTCTTGTATTCTGGAGTACAAAGTGGGAGTCCCCAGGCCAGACATTCATCCCGGGCCTTCCGACTGAGTCACCAGGAGCTCGCACAGAGACAGCACCGCCCACTGTTTTCCCTTTTATTACATTCATGAAAACGCCTGTTTGATTTGGTGTTTATATTTAGCCTAAAAATAAATTGCATTTTTGAAAACGAGTTCCCAGGCCCACCGGAGGAGAGATTCTCTGCCCTTCGTTGGCCAGGATGGGTGAGGAAGCCTGCCACCCTGTCCTGCTCCAGGGATGAGCCAGTCACTTTGGTTGGATTGCCTTGATTTCCCCTTTCATTACGAAGGGTGTAATTCTAGAAGGGGCAGGGAGGGACATCCATCCATGTACCCATTCCCATATGTGTATGTGGGAGCTTCACATATGTTTATGCATGTAGACAAAAGTGCATGCACTACACACACAGGGGAGGAGAGAGAAGGCAACCAAAAGCTCCTTATAGAAATTAAGCTAAAATTAAAGGAGTGTTTTTGAGCAGGAGAGTTCGCCCTCACTGACCAACTGTGGTTAAGACACTGGATACTCAAGAGAATCTGACCCGGAACCAAACTGGCCACAAAGAAAACGCAGGAGGCAAAAGCCAGAGAGTGAGGCTGGAAGCGGCTCAGTTTAAAGCCCTGCTCTCCCCCTCCCCACACCCCCACCCCTGGGCCTAAGCATCCCCAGGAGAGCAGGCCTTCCTGCCCCAGGACCCCTGAGGGAGCCCTGAGGCCAGGAGTAGGACTTACCTATGGGGAGGCCCAGCACGTGCTGTGGAGACGGGAGGGCGAACCGGAACCTGCGTGTGTCATGGCTGATGCTCTGGGAGGGGGAAAAACCCAACAATGTTCTAATTAACAGCAGTCAGACCACCGAGGTATGAAGGTTCCAGGACTGACTGGCCTAGAAGCCAGAGAAGCCTGGGTGAATTCCACCTCAGATACAAGCTAGTTGTGGGACCCTGGGTAAGTCACTTAAACTCTCCATGCCCCAGGAACTCAGAGAAGGCACCTACTGGCAATAGTAGGGGAGTGTCCTCACCTGGGACCTCCCTGGTCCCATCCCCAGCCCTCACTTCTGCAGCATCTCAAGGCACTTTCCTCACAACAACTCTTTGGAATAGTCACACTAGGGGGATTATATACAAGAAGACCCCGAAGCTGAGAAGGTTAAAGTTCACACAGCTAATGAGTTTCAGGGCAGCATTCGCACCCAGATCTGCCTCCAAGTTCAGGACTCTTTCTTATAGACAATGTATAGCCTCCGTGAAAGTCTGTTAAAGTCCCAGGGTCCTCAGCCATGAAGAAGGACTTGGGGCTGCCCAGCTGCCAGGACTTCTGCTCTGTCTATCCACTAAGTGGGACCCCTGTCTGTCCAGGGGACTCTCCCATACAAGCCAACTCCTCCAGGAAGCCCTTGGTGCAGGGCAGAGGGTCAGGGCTGGGCCTCAAAGCCCTCCTTGTCACTAGCTGTAAGACCAGTCCCCTCCCTGAGTCTCAGCCTCCTCTTCTGATCCTTTCCAGACACAGGATCACCTTCTGATCTGCCCTCACCCTCCCAGCATCACTCCCGTGACAGCCCTGCCCTATACCCGAGTCTCTGCCTCACTTCCCCAGCAGGTCAGGGACCTCAGGAAGCTGAGAATGTGGCTCAGTATCTCAGAGTTGGACAGCTGACTGTGGCAGACCAGGAGTCTCTGGTGCCCTGAGCTTGACAGTCAGCCCACCGGCCTCTGCTGAGAACCCTCTGGTCAGGGGTCTGTGGGACCCTCCCCTCCCAACAGCAGCCCCTCTATTTCTAGACATCCTAACTGTTAGGAAGTTTGCTTTTCCTCTGACGGAGCTGGAATCGAATCCTGTAACTTCTCCCTTCCCAACCATCCCACATCCAAAGACACAGCCTTGAAGGCAGGGCAGCAAGGTAGTGCTGCAGTCAGGAAGTTGTTGTGGACTTGTTTCTGTCATTTCTGATTCTCTGTGACCCCATTTGGGGTTTTCTTGGCAAAGATACTGGACTGGTTCATCATTTCCTTCTCCAGGAGTCAGGAAGACCTGAGTGCAAATCCAGCTTCAGACACCTGCTGGCTGTGTAACCCTGGGTAAGTCACTTCACCCTATCTGCCTCAGCCTCCTCATCTGTAAAACGAGCAGAAGAAGGAGATGGCAAACTCCTGCAGTATCTCTGCTGAGAAAACCCCCAATGGGGTCACTGAACAGCCACTTGAAGACAGTTAGCCTGACTGGCTCCCAGCCCTCGAGGCTCCTCCATGGGACAGATGGTCTCACTGCCCTGCCTGCCCAGCAGCATCCAGAACTGCCCCCACTGCCCCCAGTGAGGTGGATGGGGCAGAACCCAGGGTACCTCTTAGATGCAGCCTCGGCCTGCAGGCCTTCTTTGCTTCGTCAGGGTGCCCCTGAGCTGGCAGCCCACGGTACCACCCCTCCCATCCTTCCACAGCTAAGTAGCCCTCACTCCACAACATGACCTGGCTGGGCTCGAGCCAGGGTGGACAGGAGACTCCATCTCTCTGGCCTGTGCCTGCTCCCCGACCTGTAATTTCTGTCCCTCCAGCCCCCTAGGCCCAGTGGGGATTGTAGGGGGAGGAAGGACCAGAGCCACATTCAGAAAGGGCCTAAACTGGAGGCCAGCGCCCATAAGAGGCTGACAGACGGGGACTGGCCACCCCAATTAGGACCAGGTGAAGGAAGTGAGGCTTAGCCTGGGAAGGAGAAGGCTCCTGTGGGGGCCTAAAGCTTTCGCTGTCCTTCCCTTATGGACCAACCACTGTTTGGGACCCAGAGGGCACAGAATCCAGGGAAACTCAGAAAAACCTCCTAAGAATCAGGGTTCTTCATATGTAACCCACAAAATCCCTTACTGTCTTAGGGGGATGGAGAGAAGAAACCTGGAACTCAAAATAAAATGAATGTTAAAAATTGTCTTTATGTGTAACTGGGGGGGGGGGAGGGGTGTAAAGCATTATTAAAAAACAAAAGAATTGGGGTCTTCAGAAGTGAAACCGGCTGCCTCAAGAGGTAATGAGTTCCCCGTTGCCAAAAGGGCTTTTAGCAGAGGCTTCTTGCCTGGAAAGGCAGAGAGGGGATTTCCTGCTCAGGCAAAGGCAGACCAGAGACCCTCTGAAATGAATTGTGTCCTCCCACCCAGGGCTGTGTTAGCCAATGGGATCCCATTCTCCCCACAAAGGTGTGGCAGAGCAGGTAGCAGGGAGAGGCACTGGTTCAATCCCCATGCCCTTCCTCATAAACAATCCCTAGCTCCCTATTGACCTCATTAACAAAACATCCAGATGCAGTAGCCGGGAATTGCAGGGATTCTTGTGCTCCGGCCCCAGACCTCATTTTCCAGCCTCCTCCTACTGAGCTCCACCATTATTGCCAGTGGGCTGGGCCTCAGTTTCCTCATCTGTAGAATGGCTTTAGTGGTCCCTAGAGCCCTTGCAGATCTAGGTCAGGAATCTGATCATGCCATTCCCTGGGTGACCCTGGGCAAAGTCACTTAAAATCTCACATTTTGTCTTTTTCACCTGAAAACGCAGGGTGTTTGGATAGAGGGGCCGGCTCAAGATCTAGGCTCCCATGACCGGATGACCTTCCTGACTCTTCCAGCACCCAACGCCGACAAGCTCCTCACTCTGATATCTTCCTGTTTGGCATAAGCGTCATCCCAGGACAGAATGACTCAGGATGCTTAGGGAGCGGCCAAACTCTCCTAGGAAGGGTCGGGGCACTGAGGGTGGGACTGGAGCCTAGATTATCAAACCACAGGCATGGGGTGGATGGTCTATGATCCGTGGGAAGGAGGGAGCCCGGGACAAAGGAGATATTCACAAAATGTCAGAGGTGGGAGGAGCCTGAGAACAAGGGATGTCAGAGCTGGGAGGGGCCTGAGAACAGGGGATGTCAGAGCTGGGAGGGGCCTGAGAACAAGGGATGTCAGAGCTGGGAGGGGCCTGAGAACAGGGGATGTCAGAGCTGGGAGGGCCTGAGAACAGGGGATGCCAGAGACGGGAGGGGCCTGAGAACAGGGGATGTCAGAGATGGGAGAGCCTGAGAACAGGGGATGTCAGAGATGGGAGAGCCTGAGAACAGGGGATGTCAGAGCTGGGAGGGCCTGAGAACAGGGGATGTCAGAGCTAGGAGGGGCCTTAGAACAGGGGATGTCAGAGCCAGGAGAGGCCTTAGAACAGGGGATGTCAGGGCTGAGAGGAGCCTGAGAACAGGGGATGTCAGAGATGGGAGGACCTGAGAACAGGGGATGTCAGGCCAGGTTTGGAAAAACTACACCCCCAAATTTTGTACAACCAGGATAAGGCCTCAAAGCTCTGCTGTTAACTTTTCTTTGGGGAATTTCTGGGAGAACAAGGACAAGAAGCCCAGAAGCCGAGCAGGCCAGGATAGGCTGCGATCTCTACTGGTGGAAGGACTGCACACCTACAGAAGAGATTGCAGAAGGAATACAAAGGGGAGGGATGGGAAGGAAATCAGTATTTGTACAGTGCTGGTGGGAGGTGCTATTATTGTCCTCATCTTACAGAAGTGAGGTGACTTGCCCAGGGTCCTACAGCTAGTCAGTGTCTGCAGCTGGATTTGAGACTCCAGGCCCGTCCTCTGAGCACTGTGGCGCCCCTAGCCACCACTAAGCAGAATGGCTCACCCCAGGCTGGGCTGACAGAGCCAGGGGTCAAGAGAAGGCCCAGGGGCCACAAACATGGGGAGGGCCCCATGCTCTGCTCATGCCCAGAGGACACCAGGGAGCAGACCTGGGCTGGATGAACTGAAAGGGCTTCCTGACCATTGGAGCCACTGCCCAGCAATGGACAGTGTGAGGTAGTGAGCTCCCCGTCCTGGGCAGTTCAGCCAAGGCTGGGTAACAGCGGTTGGTCTACAAAGAGCCTGCAGTCACAGGGCTGGAGGCTGGAAGAGCCACCTCTCAGGGTGCCGCATGTCCCCAGGCCTCATCAAGGCGGATGTTAGCAGCTCCACCAGGACAAGATGGGGCAGGTGTGTCCCTGCTACATGAGCTCTGCTGAAGGCAGCTGGATAGGCTTTGTCTGAAGAAGATCCAGGGGCCAGAAGGGTGAGAGCAGAGTGTCAGAAGGGCTCCCCCATGTAGAGGAGTCCACTGGGCCCCAAGCTCTAGCTGGGGTTGATGGGTGGAAATTGCATCTGGCATCAGAAAAAACAGGCTGGGAAAGAGAAGGGTGGCAGAGAGACCCAGGGGGTGCCTGTGCCTGGTGGGGGGGGAGGAGGGCTCCAGCAGAGGTAGGGGCCCTCACCCAGGGCGTGGCGGGGTGGATTCTTGTTCAGCCACAGAGGGGGGCTCCTCCTGCCCGGGAGTCACCGCCCGCTATGCCCAGCTTGGCAGGGCTGTGTGAGGAGCAGGTGTGCCAGGCTTTGGCATAGTAAATGATGCTGAGAAAGGGTCACCTCAGGGAACTTGGCCTGCCCAGGTCCTGAGAGCCAGCCCAGCCATGAAGTCATGGGGGGAGAAAGGGAGAGTATGGGGATGGTTTAGAAAGGGAGAGGGGAGGAAGAAAATTGTTAATGGGAGAGTGGGAGGGTAGAACATTCAAGTCTGACCCAGAAAATAGTCCGTCCAGTTCCCCAGACCAGAGCTCTTTGCAAGCCCAGAAGGAACAAGGCCTGGGCCTGGACCTAGACTGGGTGGCCCAGTGGATAGACTCTTGGCCTTGGAGTCAGGAAGACCTGAGTTCAAGTTTGGCCTCAGAGATGTAAGCTTTGTGACCCTGGTTGTGTCACTTGGCTGCTCCCGACATCAGGCTCCTCATCTGTAAAACTACGGTAACGATGATATCTGCTCCTCGGGGCTGGGGGGAAGTCACATGGAGAGAAGGTGCTTTGCAAGCCCTGAAAGCTCCACAGAAGCAGGACCCTGTCAGGGGATCAGGGAGTGAGCTATGTAAATGCTCCCTGTAATTACAGACACTGGACATCCTAGCATCCTCGTCAGTTCAGTCAGGCACTCCCGAGGCAACTGGGGAAGGCGCACTGGCTTAACCCAACCCCAACAAACATCTCTTTGTTTCTTTCCATTCCAAAGACAGGGCTCTGGATTAAGCCAGGGACCAGGGCTCTGGCCCCAGCTCTGCTACTAACCAACAGTGTGACCTTGGGTAAGTAATTCTGCCTCTATCAGTCAATCAGTCCAAAAGAATGCATTAAGTGTGTGCTTTGTACCAAGCCCTAAGGATGCAGGCCTATAGGATGCAGGCCTAAAGAAGGAGACAATCCTCATTTCATAGGGAGAGGAGGGTTGGGCTGAGTCGAGAGGAGCTTAACAGGTCATCAGCCCTCTACCTCCTACAGGAATGCCTGCTAAGCCTCTCCCTGCTAGATGGTCATCTAACCTTTTCTTCAGTGCCTACCCTGATGGGGGCAGGGAGGCTCATCAGCACTGGGGCATCTCCTTCCCAATTCCCAAAGTTGAAATCATTCCTTATATGGACCTGCACTCTTTCATTTTGTACTTTCACTCACTGATCCTAGTTTCTCCTTCTGGAACCCCATAATTAAGTCTAACCCATTCCTACAAGGCTCTCTCTCAGACCCTGGATCCTGGACTGTATACCTTCATTTCTTCCTCTCTCTAGCTAGGCCTCAGACTCCTTTTCGGTAAAATGAAGACTTCCGAGGCCCATCCCAGCTCAGCACGTCTGGTTTCTCCCCCTCACTCCCTTCTTTCCATAGATTCTCTCCTCTAGGCGTAACATTCTTTGCTGTTTCAGCCTAAGCCCTTAGGTCGTGCCTTCTAAGGTCTCAACCTGGACCAGACGGGTCCCAGGGCTGAGGTCTAGAAACAGTCTCTGATTTCTCAGACCTCGCCTTCCTCAGTTCAACATGCAGTCTGTCCCTTAACCTGGTCCTTTCCTCCTAGCTAGGACCCCCTCCTTTCTGCCCTGCCCTTTCTCTGGAATCCCTCCTGGGAACTTAGGAACTAAGCTCCTCAAGTTACTGAACTGTGCAACCCTTTGACCCAGCAATGCTAAGTCTATGCCCCAAAGAAATCAAAGAAAGAAGATAAAGGCCCCACACATTCAAAAATATTGATACCAGCTCTTTTTGTGGTGGTAAAGAATTAGAAACCGAGGGGATGCCCGTCAGTTGGGGAATGGTTGAACAAGTGGTACATGGAGGTGACATCACACTATTGTGCTGTAGGAATGAGGAAGGAGATGGTTTCAGAGAAACCTGGGAAGACTTGTCTGAAATGATGCAGGATGGGCAGAACCTGGAGAACAAGTTACACGGTAAAATATGGTAAAAACAAGAAAGTCTGAAAGCCTTAAGGATTACTGATCAAGGCAGTGACTCCTTGGAGGACTCCTGAGGAAGCCTGATGCCCACCTCCTAACCGCCAGGGTCCTGCCAGCGCAGGAATGGGACTCTGCATGTTTGCTGCAAGGCTCGTTGCTTTTCTTTCTTTCTCAGTGCACATGGAGGGGAAGGGGCAAAGAAGGGTTTGTAGGGAAGGAAAACAGATTTTTATTAGTTTTTTAAAATCTTTCAAAAAAGGAAGATGTAAAACAAAAGTGAAAAAAAATTAAGCGTGCAGAAGAATCTTATTACTTTCTGCACTGAACAGCTTTTCTGATTTTTCTTTAAAGCCCCTAGAGGCCCAAAACACAGGTTGTTGATCAAGGCAATTGCTGTTCAACCATCCAGAGGTGCATAGGATGGATGAGTATTCCCAGGTTCTGTATATAGTCAGAGCTCAGGAGATATTTGCTACTGGTGATGGGACTTGGGACTTGGGACCTGGGATCCAGAGGCAGAGGGGACGCAGCCCCACACCCAGTCCAGCCAGGAAGGGACTAATTCTAAGGGCACTCAATCCCTCCCACTTTCCAAAATCATGGCCTTGCTAAGAGGCCCCCTAGGAAGTAATATCTCGAAGGCGAGCAGTCTTGGAATCCCCACCCCTGGTTGGGCCCTATCACTCACCTCTTTGTCAATCAGCCTCAACGGGTACTTCACATCAGGGTTCTCTAGGGTGATGGGGGGAGCCGACTTCCCAAAAAGTTTCATGAAGAGGCTGTAGATGAACCAGACGGGGGATAGCACAAAGCCACCCAACTGCGAAGAGATGGGGGGAAAAAGTCATCAAGGGCCCATTGGAACCCAGGAAGGGGAGAGAAAATGAAGCATCTTGATACTCGTGCTGCCAGGAAAACAGGGTCTCAATGAGACCCTTCTTCCCTGGCAGCTTTAATGGGCCGTGTTTTTAGGGAGTGTAGCCCACACCCTCTGTGCCCTCCCCGGGCAGACTCACCCTGCCCCTCAACCTTCCACCTTTCCCAAGCCTCAGATAAATGTAAAGGATTCTCCCCATCTCCCTTCCACACACAGACACACACACCC
The DNA here is from genome assembly GCA_028627135.1 of Pseudochirops cupreus. Lineage (NCBI taxonomy): Eukaryota > Metazoa > Chordata > Mammalia > Diprotodontia > Pseudocheiridae > Pseudochirops > Pseudochirops cupreus. Next base: position 346,124,917 of record CM053581.1, read on the forward strand.
CCTTTTCTATTGTTTGCTGTAAGCGATGGATCCCTGGGAGGGGGGCGAGGAGGAATATATTGGGAAGTATCAGTGATGTCAAAACAAAAGATCAATAGACACATCTTAGAAGGAAATATGTGAACAATGTAAAAAATGATTATAATTATCAAGGGGAATTTCTAAAGCTCTCAGATCCTGCCTCTGATACCCATTAGACCCTCAGAACCTACCTCAGCCTCAGTTTCCTTATCCACAAACTGGGAGGAATAATGGCCCAGAGGCCACTCCCTGGGGTTATTGTGAGACAGCCAGCCTTAAACAAGAAAAGGGAAACTCAGGAACTGGACTGATAGGGGTTAGATCTGCATTCCAGGCTGCCAGAAGATAGCAGATGGCCCTCGCCATCTCAGGGCTCACTGTTTATATATATAAATAAATATATGTGTATATGTGTGTGTATGTATATATGTATATGTATATATATCTATATCTATATGTACTTTTTTAAATGGGCAGGTAGGTGACACAGTGGATAGAGGCAGGGGTATCTGAGTTCAGATTTGGCCTCAGACACTTACTAGCTGTATGACCCTGGTCAAGTCACTTCCCCGTCTGTCTTAGTTTCCTCATCGGTCAAATGAGCTGGAGAAGGAAATAGCAAACCACTCCTGTATCTTTGTGAAGAAAACCCAGAAAACCCCAAATGGGATCACGAAGAGTCAGACACCATGGAACCACAACTTCTGAGAAGTAGAGGGCGGGTGGAAATGCAAGAATCGTTTTTGCTTAACAGAAATATTTGTGACAAAGGTTTTTGTTTCTTTTAAATAGGTGGCAGAGAAGGCAAATTTTTGTGCATTGAAGATAATTATCACTTTAAAAAAAGAAACGCTACAAGGTGAGAGATTTCCAGAAGAAAACTCCCTGAGAAGAGAGCTGCGGGATATCTGTGCTTGGAATGGATAGGAAGGCCTAAAAAAGAAGGGGCTGAGTTGCCAGAAAGGCCCTCGGGGCAGGCCTGAGTTATTTTGGGAGATTCCATCTCTGCATTCCTGGCCACTCGTGTCAAAAAGCCCTCCCAGGAAGCCACCCCAGGGACCAACAGAGGAGCTGGGCTGCGTGGGAAGGCTTCTACGGCGTCTACACCATCTATCTCGTTTCCTGCATCCTCTCGCCTCGCCTCGCCTCAGACTCAACCAGGAAGACCACAGAGTCACAGGAGCCCCAGAGGCTGCTCACTCTGGGTCTGTTATGAGCAGAGATGCCCTCCCTCCTCCACAAGGCCCACAGGTGCCAGCCCCAGCCTCTGCTTAAGACCTCCAAGAGCGGAGGCTACATGCTGAGGCTGCCTGTTCTGCTTTTCAGAGTTCCAGTCACTCTATAAGCCATGTGCTAGGCACTGTGCTGAGTACCAGGGATACAAAAGGGGCAAAAGAAGGCCCCTGCCCTCAAGGAGCTTACAATCTAACGGAGTCCTTCATTACACTGAACCAAAACCTGCTTCTCTCTAACTCTGGATAAAGGGGGCTAAACAGCCCTTCCCATAAAGACATATACATCCACACCCATACACACATACCTCCACCTACCCACACCCACACCCCCCCCACCCCCCCCTCCCCACACACACTCTGGTTCCAATTCTGCCCTGGGGGAGAGTCAAGTGCACTCAGCCCAAAAGACAGAAAGAAACAAAAGGAAAGGAAGGGAGGGCCCCTTAGAGAGACCAGAAAAAGAAAGCCTTAATGCAGGCGGCCTGCACCAAAATGAAAACAAACAAACAAAACCAGGGAAGCCCGGCCACATCCCTCCAGGGTACCCTGGGACGCAGCTTAGGGTCTGGATAGTAGCAGTGTCAGTAGTAGTATTTAAATAGCGCTGTATAAACATCACATCCATTACAGCCTTTGAGTCTCACAACAACCGAGAGAAGCAAGGGTTCTTATCCCCATTTTACAGGTGAGGCTTCCCCAAGATCACACAGTTAGTAAGTATCTGAGGATGGCTTTGAACTCGGGTCTTCCAGACTCCTAGTACTGGACAAATCAGGAAGACAACCCCAAATTAAAAAAAAAAAATTAGATTCCACTGTTTGTCCTTGGTTTAAGGCAGAGAAGTGAATCCAGGGAAAAAGAACCCTCCTTTCCCTCTCTGTCTCCCCTCCTCCTAGGATATATCTGGTTGTGGAAAGTAAGCTTGTTTTCATAGTGGTCTAATTCCATTTATAAAGATTCCCAATAATGACCTAGATCCAAGAAATGGTGTAAGGGATGTATTTATGGAAATTTATGATCAGAAAGGCGGAAGGACACAGTTACATAATGAGAAGGAAGGCCAGCAGAGAAAGGCCTCTCATGGGTTGGGTCAGTCACCCACAGAGGATTTATGAAAGGACTTGGACACAAATCACAAAGGAGGAGAAAGTACAGATGGATGGGCGGCTCTCTGTACCACTGAAGGTACATACACCCTTATCCACGAGCTCACATCCACTTGAAATACAAGTCCACATTTAATAGCTTAGAGAGAAAATCTCTGTAACTTCACAGTGCCCATGGAACACCTCTTACAGCGCACACTTCTTGGAACTGCAGAAAGAGAACCATACTCAGGAAGAACAGATCCCAAGTCTTGGGTTTTCTCCCTATCTTAGCTGTGATCTTGGGGGAGCTGTCCCCCCCACTCTGGGACTCATCAGTGTGTCACCGATAAAAGGCGTGTGGGTTAGCGAAAGCTGTAGAATCTCCAGGGAAAGACTCAAAAAAAAGGAAAATGAAGTGGCCATAACATTATCAGGATTCAAACTCAGCTGTAAAGCAGTCATCACCAAAATCCTGTGCTTTTGGTTAAAAACCAAAATAGTAGATCTAGGAGGTCACATGGACACAGGATGGTAGATTTGGGGCGTAGACAAGCTAAGGAAGAAACAGGAAGATGCCAAACCTGTTGTCCAGTGCCTGACAAACCCAAGGATCTAAGTTACAAGGGGAATTAACAAGAACTGCAGGAAACCTGGCAAGCAGTCTGGCATAAAATTAGATTTAGACCAACATCTTAGACCATACACCACATACCACACCAAACTGGGAGAGGTTGAATGACCTGCCCACGGTCACACATCTAGGAGGTGCTTGAGGCTGCAGGTCTTGTACCCTGCTTTTCCTCCTACTGATTTTAATCTGCCTCCCTGAGACTCCTACCCATTGACCACCTAATTCTTTGGTCCCACTCTAATCCTGATTCCACATGGCAACCTATCAAGTATTTCAGTCCCAGGGTTAGAAGGGGACCTTGGTGGCATCCCAAGCCAGAAAGGTGACCATCTAGCTTGTGACATAGGGAGCTCATTGGGAGAGAGACCCCACTATCCCAGATCCCTCTATATTTACACAGCTCAGATGCTTAGGAAGGAGTCTCTAGTCTACGTGGACCTCTTTGTAACCCCCACCCAGGCTCTTAGTTCTGGAGAGCCTGGATCTGGGCTCCTCTGTCTTCTCTTCTTTAGGGAAAATGATTCAGTCCCTTCAGTTCAAGCCTTTCCTGGAAACTGAGGCCCAGAGAGGGGAAGGAGTTCATAGCTGCCAGATTTGGAGCTGACCTCAGAGGCCAGTAAGCTTAACCGTCTAATTTTACAGATGAGAGAGCAATAGTGATGGTGTCTTGTCCTAAATGATGCACCTGTATCAGAGTAGCAGGATCAGAGAACCACAACTCACGGGACCATAGATCTGGAGGCGTGAGAAGCCATCGAGGCCAATGTTCTCATTTTTCAGAAGCACAACCTGGGGTTTGAACCCAGGTCATCCTGACTCTACTCCAAGTGTTCCTTCCACTGAGGTATCAAGGTGTATAAAGAGCTGGCCTCAGAGTCAGGAAGGGCCAGGTGCAAATTCTCTCCCATACACTTAATTAGCTGGTTCACCCTGGGCAAGCTGAGAAGTTTCTTCCTCTGTAAAATGAATACATAGATTTACCTTGGAGTGGAGCCTCTACCAGTCCATCTCTATGATCTTACGATTGTTAACACATCCTGAAATGTAGTGCCTAGAACAGGACACATTCATCCAAGTGTGGCCTGACTGCACCAGGAGGGGTTTCCTTTCTCCCTTCCTTCCTCCATCCCTCTGTCCCTCCCTCCCCCCCTTCCTTCCCTCCTTCCCCCTTTCTTTCCTTCCTTCCTTCCTTCTTTTCTCCCTCCTTCCCTCCCTCTCTCTTTCTTCCTTCCTTCTCTGCTTCCTTCCTTCCCTCCTTCCTTCCTTCCCTCCCTCCCTCCCTTTCTCCTTTTTTCCTTCCCTTCCTTCCATTTTCTCTCCCTCCTTCCCTCCCTTCCTTCCTATCAAGTTCCATTATCTTCTCTGACTTCCATCCTGAGTCTGTAATAGAAAATTGTGTTGCATGCATGCCACAATAAAAACAAATTTTCAAATAGTGACTTTGCAGGTAACATTTTCAACCTTTCTCAAGGTGAACATATTAAAACAACAGATTGTGACAGACACATGGGAACTGAACGTTCCATGGGTGTGAAAACACTGTTTACTCCTCTTAAGAAAAGGGCACATTTATTTTTATTGCAGGTAAGTTAATTCAAAACGATTCTCCAAATGGAAGAATTAATAAAAATGTCCCAATGCTGTAGAGTGACTACGTATGTAACATGAACTTCAGCACCACGGACCTTGCATTTCCTGGGCAGGGGCATCCTCTCCAGCCACCCACTGTACATACACCTTTACCTGAGCTACTGTGGTTATAAAAATTCTTCACCCAGTGGCTAACTGTTGAACGCTGAGCATTTGACAGAGTCAGCTTTTGGCCGAGGACCATCAAATCCACTGCTGGGCTGGGAGGGATGCCTACACTCAGGCAAAAGTTGCCAGCAGCTATGGGTCCCATCCACACCACAGTACCCTAGTACCTTACATTTATATGCAGCTTTAAAGATGGAAAACAGCCTAATGAACTTTATCTCATTTGAGCACATATTACTTTAGTGACGCATCTGGGGAGAACTTCAGTAAGGGATACTTGCAATACACATTTACAATCCAATGATTAAATTAGAATGCCTAGATGTCTGACATGAAGACATGAAGAATGCAGGCAGTTCCCCCAAAAGGACAAGATTTGAAGCCCTTTGTTCTGCTCCAAATCCGAGCCAAGCTCGGCTTCCTCCGATTCTCCTCCTGCCTTTGGGCTTCCAAAGCCCTTCCTCCCCAGCCCAGGACACGTGACCCCCTGCCTGGTGAAAATAGGCATTCTGTGCTTATAGTTAGGGTGATCATTGGATAAAGTGGGCAGTGAGAATTCTGATTCCTCTTTTGCAAATGGGGAAACCAAGGTTCACAGAAGGATGGTAGAGTGAAGGGATGATGGAGACAAGATTTGGAGCTGGGGTTCCAAATGCAAATTTCTTTCCCCTCTTCCACACCAGCCTTGGCATTCTCTGTCATTTTTCCAATCAGGAAAATAGAGAAATAGTTTGGAGTCAGAGGCCCTGGGTTCAAATCCTGAATTTGTCACTTTTTTTTCCAGCTTTCTGGGCCTCCCTTTCTTCATCTGTGTAATGAAGAGGGTAGATCAGGAGCTGCTTCGCCTGTGAAGCTCCCGCCGGCCTCCAGTGATTTATCAAGAGCCCAATTTGAAGAGGGTTCAAGAGGCAATCTGGTCCAGCCAAAGAATAGTCAATCAAGAACCCAGAGGCCTGGGTTCAAATCTGCCCTCTGATGCTCACTGCCCACATGACCTTAGGTAAATCACAACTTCCAGGGCCTCGATTTCTTCCTCCATAGGATGGGTATGAGGCCTCTGACCTACAATCCCAGGATCTCGCCACATCCCTTCCCACAAAACAGTCCTTGCTTTATACTGATCTACCAGCAGCAAGATTTTTTCCTATTTTTTTTAAACGTACCAAGTTATTTCAATTAAAGTTCCAAACTTGGTGACCACACACAGAGCTGGAAGGGAGAATGAAGCGGGTATTATCTCCTCTTGCCAGGTCTTTCTGTGGCAGGGCGAGGACTGCCGTTCACAGAGAAACAAGCCTCCTTCTTTGTTCAATGGGGAGATTCCCAGAGCCCCTGCCAAGGTGACTGGTCCTGCTTTTAGCCCCCATCATCCAGCAGTGGAGGGTACAGGCGGCAGGAAGAGAACAAGGCAAGAGAGAAGAGAGAAGGAAACTTGGAAGTGGTCTCTAGTCTAGTCTCTCACTCTAGGACTGAAGAAATTTGAAGTGAGGAGGTACAGGACTGAGACCTCATAGCTAGTAAATAGTAGGGTGGAATTTGAAGTGATATCCTCAGCCTCCAAACCCTCAGTTCTTTCTCCATATAGACAGGACACTGCCTCCAGATAGCATCAGCTCCTCTGGTTTTCCCATCCCTAGTGCCCTCTCCCATCCCCTACTTCATCTTAACCAGGCTCCTTTCCAAGTCTATCATTTCATCAACAAACACCGATTAGTCACCTTCAGGGAGCCCAATACGGAGCTAAGTGATCAGCATACAAAGGCCAAACAAAACTTTGCCCTCAGGAGGTTCCCTTCTACTGTACCTCAGGTTCCCCATCTGTAACACGAGGGGGTTGTACCAGATACACCCTTCCAGGTTTGACATTCTCCCATCAAAAAGAGAATGTCTGTCCTTCCCTGAATCTCGGCCCCTCCCTGAATCATAAGAAATAAAACAACGTTGAGTCCAATCCTAGACAAAGCATTGAGTCCCATCAGGAATTTCTCTCTGTAGTCAGAGCTAAGGGGTGGGCTGCTCCACTGATTACAAGCAGGTCTGGGCTCAGCTTGCCTCCCCTCTCCCCTCCTCCAAACTCCAAAACAGAAATTCCAGGGATCGGAAGTCTGGTCCTGGGTGTGGCGGGTCCAAGCTGTTCCAGGGCCCTGCTCGGCCGGAGTGAGTGACTCACACCCTCCAGCTTCTATTCCCTTCAGCCCACTCAATTCCATCCCCAGCCTGCTGCCCAGGCTCCTACCTGCCAAGCCTGGGGACCAAGGCTGCACCCTGGGGGGCCGGGGGCTGGGATGGCTCACCTACTTTTGCCTTAGTCTGCTCTGGGCCCAGCTTCTCAAGGGAAGTGGGAGGGGAGCAGGGAGAAAGCCAGGGAAGATGGAAGGGGATGGGTGGGGGCAGGAAGTGAGCCTGCTCTTGGTAAGATCGTCAACACCAGGCTAGGGGGTCCTAGAAGAAAGGAAAGGGCTCTAGGAGCAGAGGCTGGGATCGAGAATGCCCACATTCCCTCTCCTCCTCCAAGCTGATGAGGATGAAAAACCCTCAGTTGAGAACTAGGAAACTTGTGTTAGAACACAGGCCTGATTCTCCCACTCAGGAGCTGGAGCAGGTCCCTCCCCTCTACTAACTTCTTGCTTAACGGGGAGCTGGGCTAAATGATCAAGGCCCCTCCCAGTCCTGACCTTCCCTGTTCTAAGGTCCCCCCTAGCTCTGCCATTCCCTGTTCTGAGATCCCTCCCAGCTCTGACATCCCCTGTTCTAAGGTCCCTCCCAGCTCTGACATCCCCTGTTCTAAGGTCCCTCCCAGCTCTGACATTCCCTGTTCAGCTCTGACATCCCCTGTTCTGAGGTCCCTCCCAGCTCTGCCATCCCCTGTTCTAATGTTGCTCCCAGCTCTGACATTGCTTGTTCTAAGGCCCCTCTTAGCTCTGTCATTCTGTCCTGTTTCATGCTCTATATACCTCACACCTCACCCCCCCACACACACAGTCAGACACAATTGACCAATGCCCAGTGGGTATTTCCAAAGGCAGGTCAGTGTCTAGTAGTCCCAGGAGCCCCTGATCTAGGCCCACAAAGCTGAGCCAGCAAAGCTAGCAAAGCCAGCAAAGCCAGCTGCACCAGAGAGACATGGAAAAGTCCAATGGGATGAGCTATTCCAGGTCTCCCCAGATGGGCTCTTACCTCAGCACAAGCCATTCATGGGAGGCCTATCCCGACCCATCCCCAGCCTCCCAGGGAGCTGGTACCTGCACTGGGCGCCACCAGGACCTGGTTCACAGGGCAAGGTTGCCCCCCCCCCCAAGCTCTGTCCCTGGGGCCCTGAATCAGCAGCTCTAAGCCAGAGGCCAGGGAAAGACCCAGCACTTACTGGGCTCCTGGGGCCACACCCATCCTGATAAAGGAAAACCCAGCCCCAAAGAGCAGGTCTGGGCTTGGAGCACACCCACTGTGGGGCCCCTCTGCTGCCCTACTTGGTGGCTGGCTCTCTGGAAAGCAGGAGAAGAGGAGGGTGTTGGACAGAACAGCAATAGCCCCTCCCTTATCCCAAGTCTGTTCCCTGCTCCCTGTGCTACCTCTAACAACCTCTCTGGGCCTCAGCTTCCCCTCTTGAATGAGCAATTCAAGGTTTCTGCCAGACCTAGGTAGGCCAAAGCCCCTCCCCCCATCGGCCTCAGTTTCTTCCTCTGTTAAAAGAGGAAGTTAGGCTAGATGGCCTCTGAGGTTCCTTCTGGTTCCAGATCTAGGGTCCTCCCTGACCTCAATCTCTTCCTCTCTTAGATGAGGAAGTTAGAGGAGACGACTCCTAAAAGTTCTTTGGTTCTGGATGGCAGACATGATGCTAACACCTCTTATATACATTTAATCCTGCCAGCCACCCTGAAGCCAAGTGCTAGTATGACCCGCCCCCCATTCCTTTACAGAGGAGAAACTGAGGCACTGAGTGTGAAGTGGTTCTGCCAGGGTCACATAGCCAGGCAGTATCTGGGCCCACACTCAAACTTGGGGCTCACTGGCTTCCAAGCCAGAGCAATGCTCTCCTCCTCTAGTGTAGGGAAAGGCTTCCTCTCCCTCTTGGACCCTCAGGCACTCTAGAACTAGGGGTGAGGCTCTGGTCTGTCCTTTCCTATTCTAGGTCTGAATGCTGGAGTCCCCTCTGGCCCTGAGGGGCCCAGCCACAGAGCCTTTGAAGGTAGGGTTCTAGGTTGGACACTGTTGCAAGCCAAGCAGGGAAGAAGCCAAGGGACTTTGGACCAGGAACTTGGCGGGCCCATCCTAGAGGAACCAAGGTAACCTGTGAACTCAATCCCCTTCCCTTCCCCAGAGGTAGAGAGGGTATAATGGGGGGGAGGGGGAGGCATTTATGCTTATTCTTGGTTATAACTTTGAAATAAACCTCCCTTTGTAAAAGCTGAAAAAGAAATTAATACATGAATAATCACTGATACAACTTGTTTCTTACAACATCTTACATTTATATGAAGAAGATTGATGTCTACAAGGTGCTTTTCCCCCATCAGCCCCAGGAGGCAGGGAGAATGCTGATTACTGATCCAAGGAGCCTCAGTTTCCTCACTTTTTGAATTAGGACCATGCCCAAAGCCAGAGAGCCAGAATCCAAACCCAAGTCCTTCTGATCACAATCTGCCCATGGCACCTTCAGCGGCAGCGGGACACGTCATTTACTTTAAGCAGCACCTTCATTTTGGAACAGATTCCTCCCTGAACCCCACAAAGAATCAAAGGAAAAGAAATTTTAAAAGGGGGGAGGGGAGGGAGGAAGTTCTGGAAAACTAAACAGCACAATAAAAGAGGCTGGAATTAGGCACATTATTTTCACACCCAGAGACCCCCCACTCCTGCAGTGAAGTGACTGATTTTCTCTATTCTTCTTGGGCCAGGCTTGGAATGCTTTATTATTAAGTGGTACACTACACAAAAGGCCCTGCGCTCAGATATAGTGGT
>CM053581.1:346135108-346153278 GCA_028627135.1 Pseudochirops cupreus
GAGGAGAGGAGAGGAGAAGAGAGAGAGAGAGAGAGAGGAGAGAAGAAGAGAGGAGAGGAGAGGAGAAGAAGAGAGACAGAGAGAGAGAGAGAGAGAGAGGAGAGAAGAGGAGAGGAGAGGAGAGAAAAGAGAAGATGGAGAGGGAGGGAGGGAAGGAGAAAGGGAGGAAGACAAGGGGGAGAGGGAAGGAGAGAGAGATCACTCTTGACTGGGGGAAATCTGGGAAGGTTTTATGGAGGAGGGGCAGTTTCCAAAAACCGACCCCATCTCTCATTCCACAAAATTACCAGGCAAGCCAGGATGGCTCATAAAGGCCAGGAAAGATGGAGCAGAAAAGGGAACTGGGACGTGGTCAACTCATTAGCACATGAGAAAAGTGTCTACTATTTTTGGTCTAAGTTATTTGAAGAAGGGTCTCAAGTTTTGATGGAAAGACATATTCAGAAATCAGTGTGATGTAAAAAAATGAAAGGTATCCATAAAAAGACAGTAAAAGTTTAAAGCAATCATTCATTAGCCAAGGCCCTTTAAAGTGAGAATCTAAAGCCACCTCCAGGTGCCAGCTCACCAGGCCTCCCCCCTCACTGTGCTCAGCCTTGGGGTCACCATAAAAGGGCCCAAAGTGCCTGGCCTCCTCTCTGCTGTGGGAAGGTCCCCAGGCCTCCTTAATGTGCACATCCTACCTACAACTGACAGCATTGGACCTTGCAGGCTGAGGCTCCCTGGCTACCCTTAAGTCTCCCAGGCCTTTCCACCAGCTCCGTCAGGTCCTCTGTCCACTATGTCAACCTGCCTCCCAAACAGAGCAAGTGAGCACACAAAAATAACTTGGGAAGTGGGAAGGGGGCAAAGGATGGGTCTGGACAAAGGGGAGAGAAGAAAGATCCTAGAGCTTAAGTAAATACTTGTTGATTGACTGAATTTTGAGTCATCTGACCTCTAAACCTTATCCACTTATGTGATTTTTCAGTAAATCTTATAACCCTTCTCTGCCTTAGTTTTCCCTCTGTAAAATGGCAAATCACTCCAGTATCTTTGCCAAGAAAACCCCAAATGGGGTCAGGGAAGGTCAGGCAGGACTGAGCAACAACTATAAAAGCCCCAGCAAAGGGGCTCCAGGATCAATCACCGGGGGTTTTGTCAGGGACTCTAGAAGGACAGGGCTCCGGGCCCAAGTCAGGAAGGGAAGGCAGAGAGGGAGGCCTTCGGGGGTGATCCCTCCACTCTCTCCCCAAGGCCGGGGCAGCTTCTACAGAAACAAAGCTGGCCACCCCTGACCAGAGTTTACCCTTGTCCTGAGCCCTCCCTGGCTCTGCCAGAGACACTTTGGAACAGAAAAGGCCACAGCTGAGGAGTCACCTAGTTAATCAATCCACCAGCACTCAACTGAGCACCCACCTGTGTTCTGTTCCAGGCCCAAGAGGTACAAAGAAAAAAACGAAGCAAACAGGTTATAGGCATCCTTGTTGGACAGACGCGGATATTAAGGACGTGTGAAGTCGCGTATCCAACTAAAGGTGGAACAGGGGTTGTGTTGTTGTGGGGGCCATGTTCAGTCCTGTCTGACTCTCTGGGACCCCATTTGGGGTTTTCTTGGCAAAGATGCTGAAGGGCTTCATCATTTCCTTTTCCAGCCCATTTGACAGATGAGGAAACTGAGGCAGGGTGAACTGATTTGCCCAGGGTCACACAACACATGTCTGGGGCTTGATCTGAACTTGGGCCTTCCTGGCTCCAGGCCCAGCCCTCTAGCTAGTGATGAAACTTTCCCTGATACCCACTTGGCAAGGCTCTTTCCACCCTTGGGCCTCATGTTACAGTAGAGGGCATCTCCTCCCTAAGCAGTTTATGGTCTCTGTTGTAATCCAGTTCTCGGGATATTGACTGGCAGAGACCAACTTCACCATTTCATACAGGGGGAAGCTGAGGCCCAGAACAGGTTAAGCACAGAGGGGGTGCTGGAGCCAGCTCATAGAGAGAACTGTCTTCATTTTCAGTGTGACATTGGCATGCCTTGATTTATGGGATTTGTTTATTGTCTAGACTTGAGAAAATGTTAATAACAGAGATTCCACTTAAAGGTTAGGCATGGCGGGTATTTTTCTGGAGAGCCAGTTGTTAAACATTTAAAAGCACACCACTGGTTAAAAGACTTGCTTAGCGTCCACAGGCAGTGACAGGGCTGGTTGGAACCTAGCCCCCCAACTCCCATGCAGCTCCCTCCGGAGTGTGTGCCCCCGGAACAGCAAGGCCTCTGTCTGAATCACTCATGGCTCTCTCTCCAAAAACCAAGCCTGTAGTGACTGGCCCTCAATTAAAACGGAAGCTGGGGGGAGGAGAGGCCCTTTTCTATCGAGTGAGCCAGTGAGGGTTAGGGGATCTTCAGTGACCAAGGTGGGAAAGCAGGAACTGACCAGGGCTAAGAGAGAGAAATCAGGAAAAGGCGGGATGGAAGGGGAAGAAGAGCAGGTCACAGAACTGGAAGAGGAGACATATCAGTGAAACAGCCCCCTCCTGCTCCAAGAGTATTCTCCAGTTTGGGGAAACTGAGGAAAGCCAGCCCTCCCAGACAGCTCAGGGAATGACATAGCCAAGAGTCACAGGGGTTGGATGGGCATGAGGCCAGGGCAATGCAGGGCATCGGTGGAGGGCATCACCTCATCCCGGAGATCCCAGATCAATCTGAGAAGCAGAACAGGGAACATCTGTACACTGAAAAGGCAGCTTTGCAATCTATGCAGAGGGTCACAAAAGGGGGGAATTTGCTATTAGCCCCATTTTACAGAAGGGTAAACTAAGATTTCAAGAGGTGAAGAGACAGGAAACGGGGGAAGGGGCGCGCGACTGGGAGGCTGGAAGCTCCAAGAGGTGCCGGGCAGGACGGAGAAGGATGGGACCGATGGTGGGGTAAAGAAACTGGGCAAGGCGACAAGGCGGTCAGACCCGGGTTCCAGTCTCGAAGCACTGCAGCCCCGCCCTCGGGCCCACTCCCCTCACCCCCAGTCTAGAGAGAAACGCGTCAAACGAAGGCCGGGGGAGGGGGGGGGGGGGAAGGGTGTGGGGAGGGCCGGGCAGAGGCGCGATCCCGCCTGGATTATGGGAGGGTCTGGCAAACCCAAGAGACTGGGAGGCCGGCTGACACCAAAGAAGGGAAGAAAACAAGCTGCTGATTGGAAATAGACCCCGGTGCTCCAGCGCTGCCTAGGCTGCGGGGCTCCCTGGGCCTCAGTTTCCCCGCCTGTAGGAGGAGGTGGGGGCTAGATGAGATGGCCGCAGGCCTAGCTCAGTTCGGCCCGGCCCCCCAGGACAGCCCGAGACTCCTCCTGAGGAAATCGTAAGAGGCCCGACGATGCTGGGCCTCCGCCTCCGCCTCCGCCTCCGCCTCCGCTGGGGAGGGCTAAGAATAACCGGCGCTTGGAGGTGGCGGCCAAGTGACAACTGGTGCCTCCGGCAGTGACAGGTGGCTGCCCCCGGATGTCGGCGGGCACTGGTCCCTTCCGGCCCCTGAGAGCCCGGCCAAGCCTTGCCCTCCGCAGAGGGCTCTGGATACTGCTGGCCAAGCAGGGCCACCCGGGATGGAGGCCGGGGACGTGGGTATCACGCCCGAGGCTGCGAGCTTCTCAATTGTCCAGTCCCTTCCCCATCTCTGGGACTCCGTTTCTCCTTCCAGAGCACCCACCCGCAGGGCCGGGCCGGGCCGGGCCATAGACTCTAACAGCTAGCTCTAACGGCTTCGGGGTTAGGGGGCAGGGAGGAGGAGGCTCGGGCCTCCGCCTGGGCAGGATAGCCACCCCTCGCCCATCCCCCCACCCTGGCGGGCAGGCAGAGGGGCAGTGACGGAGCCCGCGCCGATCGGCCATGGACAGCGGCCCCCGTCCCCCCAGCCTTCCCCCTAGGGACACAGTCTCGGGACCGGGGAGGGGGCAAACGAACCCCCGGGCAGGCCGGCCCCGGGGGGGGGGAGGGCAGGGCGCGGCCGAAGGGGTCCTCCCCAGCCGCCAGGCCCAGCTCCCCAAGGTGGGGCCCGGGGATCCCTTGGAAGGCGCCCCAGCTGGCCCCCGCCCCGATCCCCCTCCCTCCAGGTTCCCTACCGTGCTCAGCTGGCTCCCCATGGCGCCGCCCACACAAGCTGCCCACCGCTGTCCTGCGCTGGGCCCAGATCGCCCGACCCCCGCCTGCCAGCGCTGCCAGCACAGCCGGGGAGCCGCACCCCTTCCCGCCCCCGGTCCCGCCTTCCAGGAGGCGGGGCCGAGACGCCTTCGAAGGCTGGCCCAGGGTCCGGGCGGCCGGCAGGGGTCCCTTCTGGGGTTGCCCCATCCCAGCCTCAGCTTCCCCACCTGCACGACAAAGGGGCGGTGAGTGTGATGTCCGTCAGCTGGGATGTCCGTCAGCTAAGTCAAGTCAGGCATTTATTAAGCGCCTACTGTGTGCTGGGGCCCTAGAGATACAGAGAAGAGCAAAGGCGTCTGATGGGGGGGGGGGAGGGAGAGACAGTCCACAGATGTGTGGGTACCAAACCAGTAAACACTGGGAGTGGGCAGAGAGGCTCCAGGGGCCGGAAAGGCCAGGCCAGGCACCGGGAGGAGGCGGCCGACCTCGAAACGGGCTTGGGGGTAGGCATTCCAAGAAGCTGAGCTTGGAAGGCGAAGCCTCCTGGTGTGAGCTGAAGAGAATGTGGGAGGGAGAAGGGGTGGGCGGGGAGCCGGGTCACCGAGGGCCTTCTACGCCCAAGCCATTTGGTATTTGACCCTAGAAGCCATAGGGAACCGCAGGAGCATCTTGAGCTGGGAAGTGAAAGAGCCGCATGCTTTACAAACTCATTTGGACAGTGTTAGAAGGGACCAGAGAAAGGAGGCAGACACTGGATGCAGAGGGACCGATAAGGACCCCACTGCAGTAGTCTAGGCCGGAGCTGATGAGCCCACGGAGGCTGCAGACACACGCAGAAGGATGGGAGAGGTCCTGGGGCTGCAGGGCGGATCTGCCTGGATGCAGGTGGTGAAAGAAGGGGCAGAAGTGAGCTCCAGAGTTCAGGGTCTGAGCTCAGGTAGACTAGAAGGAAGATGGTGCCTTGGAGAGGAGGGAAATAAAGAAGAGGGGTGAGATCATGGAGTCTGATCATCTCACCCAAACCCTTCCTTTACAGAGAAGAGAACAGAAACTGCTAGCTTTGCTCTAGGACTGTTCTTGGGAAATGTAGCAACTCTTTCTTTCTTTCTCTCCTTTCTTTATTCTTTCTTTCAATCAGGGTTAAGTGACTTGTCCAGGGCCACACAGCTATTAAGTGTCTGAGGTCACATTTGAACTCAGGTCCTTCTGACTCCGATGCCAGTGCTCTGTCCAATAACCTAAGTTTCTAAAGCACTTTTAGGGCAGTGGGCTACAGTGGTGATAGTTCTGGCTTGGGAGTGGAGGATGTGGATTTGAATCCTGCCTCCAAATTACTTGCTGAGTGACCTTAGGCAAATCCCCTTACTCTCTCTGAGCCTCAGTTTCCTAAAAAGAGGATTAGACAAGATCAGGCCACAGGTTGTGCAGGCCTGGACTAGATGTTTTCATGGCACCTTCCAGCTCTAAATCCTCTGATCCCTCAGTACCATGAGTATTATTATGCCCATTTCACAGATCAGGACATGTTAGCTTCAGAAATTTAGTTTTCTGTGCATAAGTTTGAGTCTGTTATACACTCCTTTGCCCTGACCCTGCCAACAGGAGATATCACTTCTCTCCAGGCTCAATATCTCCAGTACCTAGAGATATGCTGATGAATGTTTAACAACCAGCTCAGTGAATTAAATTTAATCAGCTTTATTAGCTTTTTCTCCATCACTTCCTTAAGTCTAGATAATCAACAAAACAAGCCCATCTCTGATTTGTAGCACTTGTTCATTTCTGAGGCGCTCTTACTCACACAGAACATTTAACAATCAGCTTTCCTGAGGCAGTTGGAGCAGGCTTCAGCATCCCCCTGCCTTTGCATTTCCTCTTGGGATGGTCTCTCCCAATCACAATCTCCAATCCTTTCACCGGCCTGCACACCGTCCTCTAAAACTCTCCAACTTTTCAGCCAGAATCTAATACAGTACTTCAGAGGTAGTCTGACTGGGGCCGCAGGGTCATAGATTCAGAGCTGGAAGGAACCTTCAGAGGTCATCTACTCCCAGACCCTCATGTTACAGATGAGGAAACTGAGAGCCAGGGAGGTCACAGTGGTAGCAAGCATCCGAGGCAGGATTTGGATCCACTTCTCATGCCAAAGTTCTTTCCATCACCCCACGATACCTCCGTTCCCCTCCCCCCCCCAGTTCTGGACATCTATTTCTTTTAATGCAGCCTCAGTTTACCTCTGCTTTCTTGCCTGCCTTCTAACCCTGATGATTCATATTGAAACTCCCCAGATCTCCATATCAACTACTTTCAAACCACACCTCCAACGAGCTGTCCCTAGGCATTCACAACTGCTTTTTAAAAATAAGTTTTTATTGATGCCCCTGTTTCATTGTTATACTCAGTATCCTTCCCCCTCCTCCTCCCTGAGAGCCATGCCATATGACAAATAGTATTTTTTAGAGAGGGAAAAAAATCCACACAACTGATTGATACATTGTAAAAGTCACTATGTGCACACCTGTGGACCTGCCACCTCCGCCAAAGAGTAGACTGGGGCTGTCTTCTCAGCTCTCTTCCTTTGTGCTCTGCTCGGTCTTTATAATTTTGTTACATTTACTTTTGGTTTTTATGCTGCCGTCTTGGCTCTGCCCCCCCCTTTTGATTTTTGTGTCTTTTTTCATTGCGTTACATTGTTGCCATTATTATATATATTGTTTCCTTGGCTCTACTCACTCTGCATCAGTTCAGATAGATCTTCCCATGCTTCCCTGTATTCATCCCACACACATTTCTTACAACACAGGAATGTTTCATTTTATTCACGTGCCACAACTTATTTTGCCATTCTCCATTGATGAGCATCTACCTAGCCATCACAAAAAGTGCTGACATAAATATTTTGGAGTATATGGGGACTCCATATACTTTGAAGTATGCGACTTTCTTGGGGGGAAAGCCACTAATAGAGTCTTTCGTCCCAAGGGTATGGATGGCTTAGTCATTTTATTTTCATGATTCCAAATTTTCTAACATGGTTGTAGTATTTCACAGCTCCACCACCAATGCACTAGGGTACCTATCTCTTCACCACCCCTCCAGCATGAATGGTTGCCATTTTGGATCATTTTTGCCAATTTGCAGAGTGTGAAGTGAAACCTCAAGGTTGTTTTGATTTATATTTCTCTTATCATTAGTGATTTAGAGCATTTTTTCAAGTGGTTGTGAATACTTTGCATTTCTTATTTTGAGAACTATTTGTTCATATCCTTTGACCATTTATCTATGGGGGAAGAATAGCTACCTTTCTGAAGTCCCAGGACAGACTTTCACTTTGGATTTCTATTTACCCCCTAGCAAACTTGGTCTCATTAATTTCAGCCTCCCTTCCTTTTTCAGATCTCTTGGGAGCCTGACTGTCATCTGGTGGGTGAGCTATCCCTCCCAGTCTTGTGTTCTTTGCAGGTCCAAAACACATGCCATCTCTGCCTTCAGGCAAATTGATTACTGTTTGTACAGAGTCTAAGTCAGATCCCTTTAGCACTCCACTAGAGACCTTCCCCCTTATGAATATTGGTACTCATTGCATCTGGGTGGACTCACTTAACCCTAATCTATTACACAGTTCTAGTTTTAAGGTGTGAAAGACCAGCTGTTGATGGTGAGAAGGGAAAGTGAGTGGGTATGCTTTGGGAGCGAGGGTCCCAAGAGCAGAACCCAGAAGGTACCTAGGATGTGTTAAGTACCTTGGGAATCCCTCCAGAAATGAAGAATCCAGAGTGTCTCTGGCATTGCCCAGGGAATGTGTGATTTGGGGGGGACTAAGATGTGCCTAGATGATGGTAAAGAGGTCCTTTGGAGTGTAAAAGGCCCAGAGCATTTCTAGGGGTATTTGGGACTTGGGATGTCTCTGAGTGTAGAGGCCTAGGTTGGCCCAGCAGGTGAATACCTCTGGGTATTAGAGGAGTTGTACCATAAAAAGCTCTGAACTTGGTGTCATAGGATGTGAGCAGTCTACATGGCCTGGGTCAAGTCTTTGGACCTCATTTTCCTATTCTGTGAAATGACAAGGTTGGGTTAAGTGTGTGATGTTATAAGCCCACCCCCCAGTCTAGGTAGGTTCCCTGCTGCCCCCTATTTCTATGGGAAAGGCTGAAGCTCTCCCCTTGCCATCACTCAGGGTTCAGTTGCCCACAGCCTGCCTGCCCGTCACCAGCCCTGCTGTCAGTTGGTGGTTTGGATGACTGTCCTGTTCCTGTGACTGTCCAAGGAAACAGAAATGGTCACATAGAACAAAGGAGGAACCTATAGGGCTTTAACACCAACCATGGGGAGCTGGTGTTGTCCTCCTGCTCAGAGACTCAGAGTTCAAAGGGCTCTCACACACAGGCTAGCGAGGCATGGAGCCATGAGGCACCTGGTAGGCCAACCTATCATTTTACAGGTGAGGAATCTGAGGCCCAGAAATGTGCAATGAAATTGTTCATAGCTCATGGATCTGAGTTAATACTCAAGTTAACAGGCCCTCAAGTGTGGCCCTTTGACTGAATCTACTTGGGCTGAACTTGAGGACCACGGTCACATGTGGCCTCAAGATCAAAGTTTCCTCAACCCAGAAGCTCCCATGAGTTGTCAAAGGGACCCAAGACACGCAAAAATCTAGGAGGGACTTTAGAGGCCTTCAAAATGCTCCCCAGAGAGAGACCTTCTCCTTCTTCAGGAGGCGGAGGGACTAGCCAAAAGCCACACAGATAATAAATAGAACCAGGATTTGAACTCATGTCCTTGGACCCTAGGTCCATTCCTCTTTCCTAACACCATGATGCTTTTGACTCAGAATCCCTTCTGCAACTTTCCAGTATTTAGACATCCAGCTTCCCCTTGATGGGGAGCTCACTACCTTTCATTCCACCTTGGGGCAGCTCTTAATTGTTAGGAAGTTTTGTCTTATGGGGCCTGAAATCTGCCTCTGCCTCTACAATTCCCCTTCCGTTTCCTAGCTCACACATACTTCCAGTCCTGCCTTTTGTGGTCAAGCCGACCAAAGTGTATACTGACTCTCAATCTTTTCTTCTGTAGCCCCACCCCCTTCCACCACCTGGAGCTGGGCACAATCTGCAAGTTGGCCCCACTTTTCCTGGTCTTCTTCCAAGACTATTAGGGTTGATTATATCCTTTCCTTTTTTGTTTTTGGCAATCAGGGTTAAGTGACTTGCCCAAGGTCACAAAGCTAGTGTCCGAGGTTGGATTTGAACTTGGGTCCTCATGACTTCAGGTCTGATGCTCTCTCCCACCTAGCTTCCCCTCCAACCCTAGGGTTAACCTGCATGGCCCAGCCTAGCTTCTCCAGAGGATGGTAGGAAACAGGAGGACCAGAAGAGAGAGCGAGGCAGCCCATCCCAGAAGAAGTGAAAGAGGGAGCCACACCAGGAGAACTTAGGTGGAAGGGGCTGATGAGAACTGGGTCAGGGAGGAAAGAACCAGGACTTTCCGTGGCAGAGCAGCAGTCAAGGAGTGCACCTGGGCAGCAATGCAAGAGCACCGTCTCGTGGAGAGATTTCAGACAAACCAGCCCAACAGTTACTCCCTGGGACTTGGTCCTGGGATGTTCAAACTAGAGCTGGAGGGACCTCCAGATGACCTCCCGGCCATTTAGTTCAACTCCTTAGTTTTACAAAGGAGGAAACTCAGGCCCAAGGTCACCCAGGTGTTAGGGGACAGAAGCAAGATGCCTGCAGAGCTGGGACCTCTTTCCTCAGCATCGTGGGCTGCCCCTGCTTTGCTGAGCCTGCGCATAAATAAGGCTTTACATTTCTGTCTCATTGTCTTTCACCTAAGTCATTTCAGTCCAGCGACTGGATGTGCTAAGATCTCTTTGGATCTTGACTCTGCAAGGTGGTAGCTTTCCCTCCCAGTTTGCTACCATCTGCAGAGGTGGTCAGGGTACTATCTATGCCTTTATGCAAGTGATTGACAGCACAGAGCTAGGCACAGACTCCTGGGGCACTCCACTGGAGACCTCCCTCAGAGCTGATTTTGAACCATTTATAACATCTAGTCAATTGCCAAATTCTAGCACAGAATTCTCAATCTTACCCCTAACCCCAAGAATAGCACAGGTTAGAAGGTAAGCTCTTTGAGGTCAGGGACTGTTACGTTTTTGTCTGTGTCCCCAGCACAGTGCCTTACACATAATAATGCACAGTGCATTAAAGTGAATTGTCAAATCTTCTCAAAAATATAGCTAAGACCTTTCCACTGGAGAAACAGTGGCCTATGACAACACAATGTTGCATACTCTCTCAGACAGTCACTGTGTATGGTCAGTTTTGCCTGTTTTCCCTTTTGATTGGTGTGACATTAGCTATCCCATTGAATGTAGGTGGGATAGGTCTCTTTCTCTCTCTGCCTCTCTCTCTGTCTTTCTGTCTCTCCTTTCTCTTTCTCTCTCTCTCTGTCTCTGCCTGTCTGTCTCGCTCTTTCTCTCTCTCCTTTCTGTCTCTCCTTTCTCTCTGTCTCTTTCCTTTCTCTTTCTCTCTCTGT
This sequence comes from Pseudochirops cupreus, assembly GCA_028627135.1. Lineage (NCBI taxonomy): Eukaryota > Metazoa > Chordata > Mammalia > Diprotodontia > Pseudocheiridae > Pseudochirops > Pseudochirops cupreus. The sequence continues at coordinate 346,145,759 of CM053581.1, forward strand.
CTTTCCTCTCTCTGTCTCTCTCTGTCTCTCTCCTCTGTCTGTCTCTCTCTGTCTCTCTGTCCATCTGTCTCTCTCTCCTCTCTCTTCCTCCTCTTTCTCTCCCCTTTCTCTGTCTCCTCTCTCTTCCTCCCTCCCAAAAGCATAATAGCTAATATTTTCTTCACTTGCCTCAATAATCAATTTATTCTTCATAAGGCAAAGGACAAGCAAGAGGAATTTTTATTCTGTAACTGATTCTCACTGATAAGGAAGAACCAGGTACTGGCTTGGAAATGATTAGCACTTTGGGTGGAGGGAGTCAGTGACCACTAAATCTTAGAATTTAAGATAGAGAGGAAAGTCGGGCATAGTCTGACATTTACTTAGGTCTTAGAAGAGCCAATTTCAAAGGGTTCAGGGAAAATATCAGTAGCATCCCATGGACTAAAATTCTACAGTGATAATCTATCCAAGAGAGGTGGATAACTCTCAAGAATGAAATTGTGAAGATGCAAATGAAAAAAATTCTTATGGGCAGATAAAGGAGCCATGGATAGCTATGGTTGTGTAGGGAACTCACTGACCACTTAGATTTTTAAAAAACATGTAGAGAAAAGATGGAAGCAAGCACGAATAACAGAGGAAGAATAGAAAAGCATGCATAGCCTAGTAAGAAGAATGCCAAAAGGGCTAATGCTGAGAATGAGCTGAGAATGAGGTTAGGAAGGAAAGTTAAGGAGAGCCAAAAGGGGCGGCACTGTGGAAAAGAAGTTTGAGAAGATAGGACCAGTGTTCAGTGTGGATGGGATGATAGTGATTGGAAGAAGCATTGAATAACCATGAAAATGTTTTACATTACATTAAATGTTGTTTACTCTATCAGACTACCTTGGAGAACTCTCTTGATTGGGGCTCCCTGCCCTATGCTTGAGACAGGGTTCTTAGTACTTGTAAAGGAGCAAGTATGAAGCAGGATTCTTGTTAGCACCTAAGTTCTAGATCCCCACTCACCACATTTACCTGGGGACCCAAGGATTTATTGTGGACTAAGGCATCTCACTGGAGTCTTCAGACCTGGGTTCAAGCTCCAAAACTTCTGTTTACCAGACTCTGCTACCTCTGGACAAGTCCTTATTGGAGCATGCTCTGGAGCTGGAGAACCTTTTATGTTCCAGAGATCTAGATGCGAAATAAATTCTGTTGTTTCCAGGGGAAATGCCAGGTCAGGCATCCATAGAGAAGCTGCCAAAATTGAACCTGATCCATGTAAGCTTAGAGGGTTGCTTCCTTGAGATTCTAGGCCATTAGGTTAGGCTACACTTGCATAAGGTGATAGGGAGGGAAAGTTAGCTCATGATCCCATTGGATTAAACCTTGGCTTAGAAACAGTGTCCTGCTCTGGGATATAAGTCAGCCCAATCCTGGCAAGGGGTCCCAAGTGTGGTTAAATTCCTAAAGTTTCATCCAGGGCTTCGTTTTGCCTGCCCCCCCACCTAAATACACACACACACACACACACACACACACACACACACACGGACATACAGAGAGAGAGAGACAGAGAGAGAGAGAGAGAGAGAGAATGAATTGAGGTCCTAAAAAGAATTATGCACCTTTGTCTATATATAGCAGTTAATAAAGAAATGCTGAATGAAAAAATGAAGGAAGTGATTTGTCTGAGTTTATATAATATATTAATGAAATGACTGGACTGAGGTTTGCTAATTCTTGGTCCAATGTTTCTATTGCCAACATTTTATAGATAGTGAAACTGAGGCCCATAGAAGGGACAGTCTCATTTTAGGGTGATAGAGCTGCGTCTAAGTCAGTGGACAAGCATTTATTAAGCACTTCCTGTATGCTAGGTCTTGGGCTAAGGACTGAGGGTACAAAGAAAGACAAAGACTTGGTCTCTGTCCTCCAGACAAACAACACACCAGTGACTTGGTTCCTATAACATCTATGCCATTAAATGGAAGGTGACCTCTAGGGGCAGAGAGGACAAGAAATGGATGCCTGCTGAAGGTAGGATCTGAGCTGGAGCATGAAAGCCAAGGAAACCTGAGGCAGATATGAGGAGGGAAAGCATCCCAGGCATAGGAGATGCAAACCACTGTGCAAAGCCAAGGGATCTGGAGATGGAAAACTGTATTCAAGGAACACTAAGAAGGCTCAGGTCACTGGATCAGAATTAATGAAGGAAAGCACAGTATAAGAAGCCCAGAAAGTTAGGAAGAGGCCACATTGGGGAGAGTTTTCAATGCCAAATCCACCAGATCAGAAGAGCTTTCCAAAGACTGGGAGAATAAGGAATCAGGAAAAAAATCAGGAAAAAAAAAACTTGAATGGTAGCCTCTGATGCCCTTCTCCCTCTAAGTCTAAATCCTATGACTCTGAATGGTTTGTTCAATCACGAGCACAGTGCACTAGGCACCAGCAGCTGATACTGGAACCCAGAGCTTGGGGGCTCTTGTTGGGAGGGAGGTTTGAATAGTTCTTGGAATGAGCTCTGACTCTCCTTCTCACTACTACCCTATTGAAACTCATTTAACCTAGCAACCCATTGATAAGCATTTATTAACCTCTTAGTGAATGCCAAGCACTATGTTAGATTCTGGATATACAGGAACAAAAATGAAACATTTCTTGCTCTCAAGGAGGGTGCAATGGAGGACTTGGGGTGGGTTGAAGACAACGAGGGGAGCATATACAAATTAGATGTAAAATAATTCAAAAGTGATCGGGGGCAGAGAAGGCACTAGCAGCTGGGGGTTGAGGAGGTGACTCCAGCTGAACCTTGAGGGAAAACTAAGGATTCTAAGAGGCAGAGGTGAGGAGAAAAGGCATTCCAGGCATGGAGGATAAGCTATGCAAAGGTGAGGAGGTGTTCTAATATATCATAGCAATAACTCACATTTCTAGTTTATGGCAGCTAGTGGTGCTGTGGACACAGCATTGGAGAGAGAGGAGTGCTCTGGATGAGGGCTGTGCTCTGCCTGCCTTCTATGAGAATGCTCCCTACACATGTGCCCTTTCACTATTTTTTTTTTGGTAGGGGGAAGGTAGGGCAATTGGGGTTAAGTGACTTGCCCAAGGTCACATGGCTAGTTTTTTATTTTTGTGTTAAGTGTCTGAGGTCGGATTTGAACTCAGGTCCTCCTGACTCCAGGGCCAGTGCTCTATTCACTGCACCATCTAGCTGCCCCAGCCCTTTCACTATTTATGTTCCCTGGCCCAGGTTTTCTTTTCTTCTTCTTACATCAGTGATATAGTAACCCGTAGGAGGAGATGCCCCTTTGCCATTTATTTTGCTTAGTTGTTTAATTAAATGTATTTTGCTTTGCATAAATGTGTCTTATGGCTGACATGTTAAGAGAAGATAATCAGTGAGGGCTCATGAGCAGCAAAGTTGGGTAGATGCTGACACTAAATGTGCCTTGCTGGGCTATATGGAAGCAAAGAGGGAAAAGGGATTCTTCAGTTCCCCCAATCTTTCTGCCTTCTAGGTATGCCCCAGGTACATAGTGAAAGTAAGTTTTATGACCTAGAGGGATCCCCACCCACTTGTTGACTGGAGGTGGCAGAAGGGCAGAGATCACCCAACATCCTTGAGAATCACCTGGAACCTGGATGCCTCCACAGCAGGTCAGAGCAGGGGCAAGGCCCATGCAGCCCTCCAAAGCACAAATTAGCCATCGAACCTCAACCCAGGAAATTCACTTGGAAAACCTGATTGCTGACTAGGCTGTCAGACACTATATTGTCTATTTTTCAGCTGTGTGAGCCTGAAACCCAGGGAGGCTGACAGTGGCTCAATATAAGGAATGTTTTCCTAACAGTTAGACCTATCATCCATAGAGCCAATAGGCTACTTTAGGAAGTACTGAGTTGCCCATCTCAAGATGTTCAAGCAGAGACCAAAGGCTCTTTTGCCAGGAAGGTTGTGAAGCAGATTACTGCAGATTCAGTTTCATCCAGCCAGCATTTTGTAAGTGTCCACTCAGTGCCCTGCACAACAGAAGACAAAGAAATGGGAAAAGCAAAGCAGGTGTCTGGAAGCTCACAGTCGGTTGGGAGTAATGGTGGGGCAGGAATGATGAGGCCTGAGCCTTCCAGATTCCCAGTCCTGACTTTCCTCAGTCCCTTTTCCACAGCAGCTTAGGCCCTGGGGCCGGGGGGGGGGAGGGGGAGAGAGGAAGCCTTGGGACCCCCTGGATTTGTGCCTGACCCTGAGCTGCCTGGACTGCCAGGGGCCTCCTTGCATCCTATTTCTGTTTGTTGTTCAGTAGTGTCTGACTTCATGACCCCATTTGGGGTTTTCTTAAGCAGAGATACTGGAGTAGTTCGCTCTTCCCTTCTCCAGCTCATTTTACAGGTGAGAAAACCGAGGCTGTTGTTCTTCCTTCATTTTTGCAGACCAATGCAATCACAAATGAGTGATGTCTTGACTTGCTGTGGATTGGATTTAAGTGAGACAGAGAGGTTAAAATGACTTGCCCAGGGTCACACAACTAGTAAGACTATCTGAGGCCAAATCTGAACTCAGGTCTTCCTGACTCCAGGCCCAGCACTCTATCCAGTTTTGCCAACTAGCTGCCCATTTTATCTCTTAGGCCACTATAATAGCTGCAATTCAGTTGTTAATTCAGATGGGAAGAGTGTGTAATGTCTAATTCAATCTTTATATTATCCCTACCCATCTGCCCACATGTGATCAACAATGCCAATACATCAGAAGATAATAAAGACCTTCAGCTCAGCCCTGAGATGCAACTTAGAGATCATCTAGGTCAGTGATTCCCAAAATTTGTTGCTCTATGAACTCCTTTCGATAGAAAAAATATATATAGTGTGGAGCCCCAGGGGTAGTAATACACTACTCATAACATGGGACGTGCATTAAGAGTTTACAATAACTACAGTGATCATTTTTGCCCTCCAAAGCTCCAAAGTAAAATTTATAGTATGTAATTAAAATCATAAAATGGAACGTTTTATTCTACCTATAATTATGAAAGCTTTAAATGCAAAATGATGAAACTCTAATTACCAAATAATTGTGAACATTTTATATGAGACAATCCAGTAACCCCATGCTTATTAACGACAAGGCTTCCGATTAAATTGCATCTTTATAAGTTGGGTGAATATGAACATTTTTAATGAAATTAAGTTAGAACTTGGAGAATGGTTAACGGATATAGTCATCATATGTACATTTTATTTCGATGTTGGGCATTTTCATCGGACAAAGATCTGTGATGTTCAGCTCATCACCAAACATCTACTTCTGTATTTTGATTTAAGACAAGAATAACTGAAAACGGTCCCTGCACAGTGCTGGTGTAGAATGGCGGGAGAATTTTACGAGCTCTTTTGCTGAGAGATGGAAATTCATCATTTATCTCAGGCCATCTAACAAATCAGCAAAAACGAATGGCTGGTTACCGCGTGAAATATTTATTTTCCTACTAATGACAAGCGCTAGATTAAATGATAAATGTATTTAAATTTCGATCACTACGTCGCTTTGTTTTGAAACAATGTTTCTATAGAAACTAACCCTTATAAGGATCGATCTCTTCACCAGATTTTCCTTTCCTCTGCACTGGTTACTCACAAAAACTCGACTGACCGACCGACCCGAGTGAGGACTGGGAGTCGGCCTGATGCCTCTGCCTCAGTGGAGTTTCTTGGGCAAAAAATGGGATAATGTATGAAAAGGGAGATCGCTATCAATGCCAGCTCTAATGAAAACTCAGAGCAGTGGTTCCTGTCAGTAGTAGTAATTAATAAGAGCAATGAATAGAGGTGGAATTAAGGGTATTAAGGGAATTAGGACAGCCTGGACGAGCTGGACAAGCCAGAAAAGGAAGACGGAGGGGAAGGGGAGCCCTCGCGCCCCCAGAATCTTTTCTTTTTCCTGGAGCCCCAGACGTCCCTTCTCCTCCACCCGCTGCCAGCCTTCCTTAGCCCCTGCCCAGCGCGTCCTAGACACAGGGCGGAACCACCCCGACCCCAGGCTGGGAAAGGAAGCGAATTCCCTCTACGGTTCCGTGTGGAGGGCACGGCCAACGACCCGGTGCCCCTTTCTCTTCGTAGCGGCCCTGGCGCCAGCCTCGAGATGCTAGGGGAGCGGACCCGTGAAGGGCCCCGCGACTCCAACCTCCCCCGCCTTCCCAGGTGCGCCCAGCTGCAGGACGGGGCCAATCTCCCCCTGATCAGGTACAGGGCGTCCAAAGCCCTCCTCTTCTCTTTCTGGAGATTTCGTGCCCGGCAGTGCCCACTACGAGTTTCCAGGGGTGCCCAGTTGTGGAACCCCCAACGTTGCAGCAACAGCTGGCGGGGCGCTCACGCTGCCCCCTTACCTGCTGCGGAGCTAGGGGCGGGGTATGGAGGCCAGGCAAACGGGGCACAAAGGGATTGGCCTTCGCTCCTGTCCCGTTGCTTCTGATTGGACCTCCTGGGGGCGGGCGGGCCCCTGCTCCCCCCTGGGCGCCCCATCCAGGTGGCCTCAGGTAATGCTCCTGGAGTGAGATTCATCTGGTTTCATCCAGGCTTCCCTTCCTGCCACCATGGCGAGCGGGTAAGAGAGCTTAGGGCCGGGGCGAGGGCAAGGCCAGGGCCTCCTTCCTGGACATGGTTCTGGTCCGGCTTCTCTTGGCGAGCCAGAGTCGGAGCCGCCGGGCTCTTCCAGGGCGCCTCTCAGCTCCACAGTCCAGCTGGCGCCCATGCCCTAGTCCGGTGAGCCCCTTGCTAACCTACTCCTCCAGCTCCCCCCAAACACCTTGTCAAGTCTCCCTAAAATCTTCTAATCGACCTCCGGGCACTCCCTCCATCCCTCAACTCCCTCTCTGGGCTCCCCTCCTTCACTCTTCCCACAGCCTCCCTCCTCCCCTCATTCCCATCTCCAGTCCCTCCCCCGTTGCCCTTTGGCACCCTCAGAGGAGAGGGGGGATGCCCTGAAGCCAGGGTTTGGAAGGTAAGTGGATCTTGATGCCAGGCTTTCTCTCAGTAGCTCCCAGAGGGCAGTGATGTCCCTTTTTGTCCCTGTCCCCATTCCTCTAGCCTGGCCTTTTGTAAGCACTCAATAACTGCTTTTTTTTTTTCATTTCATTTCATTTTATTTTATTATTTTAAATATTTTTAATTGATTTGTTTATTTACTTTTAGTTTACAAGATTCAGTTCCACAGTCCCCCCTCTCCCCCCCACCATGGCAGCATGTAATCAAGCATAGGATCTGCAAATACTTTCACATTGGACATTAGTCTGGTTATATAGAAGGGTTGTAACCAGTGGGAAACAGGAAACAAAACCAAACATGGGAAAGAGAGAGAGCAGGTAGATTGCTTCAGTCTCCATTTAAACTCTGTTCTTTTTAGATCTTTCTCTGAATGTAGACATCTTCCATCTCGAGTCTTTTAGAGTTGTCTTATTGCCTTGCGTTGCTGAGAAGAGTCCAGTTTATCAGAACTGGTCGTCACACATACATTGTGTCTGTGATTGTGCACAAATTTCTCCTGGTTCTACTCTTCTCAC
>CM053581.1:346161600-346273033 GCA_028627135.1 Pseudochirops cupreus
ATCACAACACCATTGGAAGTAAATAATACAACATAGTGGAAAGAAGCCTGGATGTGCAGCCCAAAGCCTTACTTCAAATCTCATTTCTGCTCTTTGCTGTGTGTGATGTTGGACAAGTCACTTCATCATCTTGGCTGCCTCCTCTCCAACCATTGTTCTTCTCGCCCTCCCACCAGAGTTTGGGGCCCTAGCTCTGGTAAGTGAGCTTTTGCCTTGTCTTGCTGGAGGAGCGCAGGCCTCCACACTACTTCCTGGCCATCTTCTTCCCATGCTGTTTGCCCTTCAGCCATCCACCTTATCCTCATAGCCTTCTCCTGGAATCTCAGACTCTCCCCCTAGCCCTCCTGGCTCTGAGAGGTGAACACTTGCCTTCTCTTGCCCGGAGTCCAGTCCTTTAAGCCATATCCTGACTGCCTCATTGTGCCCCATGTGAGTACGCTCCTCTCCTTTCTAGGGTCCCTCAATATGTGGTCTTTCATTAGAGCATAAGGTCCTTGAGGGCAGGAAGCATCTGGCTTGACATGTATCCTCTGGCACACAGTTAGCATTTAATCTTCTCTTCTTCAGGAGAACTATCAATGGACAGGCTTTTATTATAAATGCTTATTCCCTTCCTTTTTTTGTCTTTGTTTTTACATCATACTCTTTATATCCTTCCACTATTCACTGAACCTTTTTTCAAGTCAAGTCAAGAAGTCTTTATTAAGCACTTACCTTGTGTTGGTCACTGTGCCAAGCACAGGGGATGCAAAGGTGGACAAACAACAGTCCTGCCCTCAAGGAGCTCATCTTCTAAAGAGGGAAACAACATGAAAACAAACAGCTTCTTTTACCAAGTATAGATGTGCATCTGCATTTATATGCATTTACATATATACATTTCTACATACACATTTATATTGTGTGTATATAAAATTTACACATTCGTATGTGTAAGTGTGTGTATATATCTATATAGGAACACACATACCATTTGAAGATAATAGAGGGAATGGAAGAGGCTTCTTGCAGGAGGTGGAATTTCAGCTGAAACTTCGAGGAAGCCACGAAAGCTAGAAGGCAGAGACAGAGAGAATGTTAGGCCTGGGAGACAGGCAGGGAAACGCACTGACTCTGGAGATGGAGTGTTTTGTGTTAAAAACAGTGAGTGAGGCCAATGTCACTGGATCATAGAGTTCATGGCTGGGGAATAACGTAGGAGAAGACTAAAAGAAAAGGTAGAAGGGGCCAGGTCATGCTAGGGCTTTAAAAGCCAAATGTGTGTTTTTTATTTGATTCTAGAGGAAATAGGGAGCCACTAGAATTGCCTGAATAGCAAAGTGACACAGTCAGACCTGCACTTCAGGAAGATCACTCTGACAGCTGAGTGGAGGATAGACTGGAGGGAGAGACTTGAGGCAGGGAGATCCCCACTCCAGCAGCTGTGGCAGTAGGGCAGCTGTGAAGTGATGAGGGCTTACACTGGAGGGCTGGTGGTGTCAGAGGAGAAGAGGAGGCGTGTGGGAGAGATGTTCCAAGGCAGAGTCAATAAAAAATTAGCACCAAATTGGATAGAGGGGCTCAGAGAAAGTGACTGGGAGGACAGTGGCCCCCTCAATAAATAATAGGGAAGTTAGAAAGATAGGACTGTTTGGGAAGAAAGATAATGAATTCCATATTGGGTATGCTGAATTTAAGATGTTTACAAGACATGCAGTTCAAACTGTTTAATAGGCATTTGGAGCTGTATGTCTGATGTTCAGGAGAGGAGTTGGATTGGATAGGTAGATTTACGATATAGAGGTGATCATTTAATTCATGGAAGCTAATGAGGTCACTAGGTGAAATAGCACAAAGGAAGAAGAGAGTAGAGCCCTGGAACAGAGCCTTGGAGGACCAAGACTAATCATGTTTATCAGGCACTACCTGGGTGAAAATCCAGCAACGGAGACTGAAAAAGGGGCTGTCAGACAAGTAGGACGAGAACCAGGAGAGAGCAAAATCAAAGTAACTTACAGAGAAGTTACATCATGGGGAACAGGGCAATCACAAAGATGTAGAGAAAGATCATGACAAAGGTCATCAGATTTGGCAGCTGAGAGATCACTGGGCACTGTGGAGAGAAAGCAATTTCAGTTGAATGTGTTTGGAAGTCAAACTGCCGAGTTAAGAATCTGAGAGTGAAAGAAGTGGAGGCACCTGTTGTAGAAAGCCTTGTTTATCCACAAAGGGGGAAAGGTGGAAGATGAAAGCCAGGACAAATAGGTGGACCAAATGAGGCTTGTTTTGAGAATGGAGGAAACATGGGTATGTTTGTTTGTCAGGAGCAGGGAAAGCAGCTAATAGAGAGAAACTGGAAAGTGGAGAGTGGGCCTGACGGGGGTACGATCTGCTGGAAAAAAACAGAATGGGATGGGATCCCATGGGCATGTAGAAGGGTTTGCTTTGTGAGGGAGAAGAGCTACTTCTTCACGTGAGACAGGGCAGGAGGAATCAGTGGGAGACACCTCTGAGTGCTGGGAGATGAGGGATGAGATCTCAGAAAATAGCCTTGGTCTTTTCAGTGAGATGTGAGGCATGGTCTGTAGCTGAGCAGGTTGGGAGGGGAGGGGAAGCCAGGGAGGTGTGAGAAGAATGACCAGGTATCGGTGATTAAGAAAGAAAGGGTAAGTTCAGCAAAACCAAGCAACACATTGACATCTGCCCAGATAAGCAGCGTGTCACAAGGCCAAAGGAGGGGGTCCATTCTCTCACCTCTTTTCCAGAAGCAGCCTCAGTCATTGTGCTTACACGTCATCCCCTTCCACTTTCCCCATTCTCTTACATGTACACTGCTCTAATAATTATGTCAATTGTTTGCTTCCTTCATTTTACATTGGTTCATATAATCTTCCCATGTCTGAATTCTTTGCATTTGTTTTTTTCCACTTATATTCAGTAGTAGCTCATTACATTTATGTACCACGACTTGTTTGGCCACTCTTTAAACTTTGTATTTTTCAGATGAGGAAACTAAGACCCGGAAAAAGATGGCTTTCCCAAGCCCCCACAGCTAACGAGTGGTAGAGCCAGAGCCAGAATGCAGGTCTCCTGGCCTCCTGTCCCATGGGCCATCCCACCCCATCCTGGGTTTCTCCAGTTAATGCTGAATTCCCTGCATAGGCACATGCACAGATATGTCCCACCAACACTGGCCAGATTCAAGTATCATGGGATACTTGTATCCCTTTAGAACAGAGATAACAGACCTACTGCAGCAAGAGTCTCGAGTGTGGCCCAAACCAGATTGAAATGAAGTTGGGAAATAGTTAGCAAACTAGATCAGTGGTTCTCAGAAATGAGAACCTAATGCTGTGACCCTTTAATACAGTTCCTCATGTTGTGGTGACCCCCAACCATAAAATTATTTTCGTTGCTACTTCATAACTGTAATTTTGCTACTGTTATGAATCGTAATGTGAATATCTGATATGCAGGATGTATTTTCATTGTTACAAATTGAACATAACCCACAGGTTGAGAACCGCTGGACTAAATAAAAATGTAATAAAACAGAGACCATATGACATTTAAAAACCAAGTCAATATGCGACCTGTAGGGATCATTATGTATGGATGGGTGGGCACTTTTTCTACTTGAGTTTGGCACTGAAGCTTTAGGAGACTGAGGACCCTTTGTCCCTTCCTCCCCAGCATGGTAAATCCCAAGGGTCCTTCTCAAGCTCACTACCCTCATCTCAAAACTAGGGATCTCTGAGGTCACTCTCATTTCTAGAAGTCCGTGTCTAATGAATCTGAAACATAATCCTGTGTTCACATACAGGAATTAATCAAATACATAATAACTGGGAGACGTGGACTGTCCACCATCTGTTGCAATGCCCAAAACATAAATAGATGGGAAGCCCCACCCTTGCCGCACCCCTAAGGTTCTTTCTTCCCAGCACGTATTGGCCCAGCAAGATCAACTCTTCCAAGCATCCTGGTGAGATTTATGTGGTTGCAGAGGGGTGGCAACAGGGAGGAGGCCCAGTATGAAACTATGCTCATTTGTGCTTAGTTACAGAGTTAGTATACACAAAGGATTAAGACTGTCACAAGAATGTTGGGGGAATCTTTTCTTCTTTTCTTATAGAGATACTGAGAGAGAGTTAGGGTATTAACATAAAAGAATTCAGATCTAGTCTTTGTTCCTGACCTGCAGCCCTTAGTAAACGAAGTTAGAAAATGAAGTCGAATTTGACTAATTTGTTAGTAGAAACCTTTGTTTGGGATCACGTGGAAAGTTAAGTAACATACTTCCAAATAGAGAAGGAAACCCCAACTTTCCCAGGACCCTTTTTTTCTCTTCCATTCTCCCACTAAGTACTTTGTGTTGTGGTCAAGAAATGTGTACTTTGAGTTACTGGTCAAAGATTGTGTTGATAGTGAGACCCGACCAGAATAAACAGAGTTCTGAACCGGATCTAACCAATAGATTTATTCCTGTGGGCAATTAAATCATCCCTGTTTATTCTCACTTCCTCTTTATTCAGTCTTACACTGAGTCAGCTGTTGGGAAGCAGCCGATCAACTACAGGCTTCCATAGCCAAGAAGCCACTCCTGCGGATTCCAGAGAAGCTGTTTGTTTTCCTTAGGGCTAGTGAGAGCATTGTTGAATTTATTTCTTTAGCTCTGAAACAAATGTCAGTGCTTTTAGGGTTTGTAGTGATGGGGGAAATGTTCACCTCATTAACCGAACTTAGGACTGAGAAGAGAAATGGACTCAAACAGACTAACCATTATTACATTAAAACGGGGGGGGGGGGACCATCATTTTAACCTAGATACTATGAGGAATACTGTGTCTAACAGTAGATGAGGATAGTTAGAGTGTCTGGCCAGGATCAGTATTAGGGGAGTAACTTACTTTTGGACCCCTGATTTCTGTTTATAGTGGGGGTTTTTGTTTTGTTTTGTTTTTTTGCTTTTTTTTTTGAGGGGGAAGGGCAAAGCAGTTGGGGTTAAGTGACTTGCCCAAGGTCACACGGCTAGTAAGTGTTAAGTTCTGAGGCTAGATTTGAACTCAGGTCCTCCTGACTCCAGGGCCAGTGCTCTATTCACTGTGCTGCCTAGACCCCCTAATAGCGGTTTTTAAAAGCTTAAACAGCTCCCTGAAATCATACCAAAGAAATCCAAGTTGATAAAGAGGTTGCATAGGACTAGGATATTTAAAACAATGTTCAGTGGCTTCCTTTAAACAAGAAATGTTTGTCCACACCTTCACCATTCATTCTCATCTATTTCTTGATATCACTGAGAAATATAAAGAGAAAAGCTTTACATTCCCAACCCTGATTTTTTTTTTTTAGACACCTCTACTAATCTTCAGGACAGCTAGGTGGTACAGTAGATAGAATACTGAGTTCAAATCTGTCCTCAGTCACTTACTAGCTGTGTGACCTTGGGCAGTTCACTTAACCCTTCAGTCTCCTTATCTGTCAGATGATCTGGAGAAGGAGATGGCAAACCTCTCCAGTATCTTTGCCAAGAAAACCCCAAATAGGGTTATGGAGAACAACAGTGCTAATCTTCACCATTCTATAGGTCATATGCTCTGGTTAGCATTAGGCTGTTTGGTACTTTCCCTATATTTAGAACAAAGTATTCTATCAAGTCCACCAGCCTACTGGGAACTAACAAGACGTAGCAACTTTTTAGGTTTATTCCTTTCAAGCAAAGTCATAAAATGCAATGGAGATGTAGATCCCTCTCCCACTGGCCTAGCTTAATAGCAAAGAATCGGGTACTTGCATTTAGCATTCATAAATTGGGGCTATGAAGGAGAGGAGATATGGATACCCCAGAACTGTCAAACTTTGTCTTACTTAGTTTGCCAGCTTCATTCCCAGGTCCCCACGCCCCAGCATCTCTTGATTTCTTAAACGTCAACTAGATCATTAGTTGCGACTTAATAAAAATTTGAGCATGACCCTAAACCAGTAGAAATTTTTTCAGAGCAGATATCAATATCATTTTCAAAGACTGCATATTAGTGATCATCTACAGCTTAATCTTGTCCCAGAATTCACTATAGAGTTAGAGCAGATCCTGGGAGATTGCTGAAAATCTGGCGAGACATCTGAGCAGTCTTGGCAAGAGGCAGATTGATGCAGATAAGACAATTAATGGATATTTTTCCTGACACTCTGGTAGACATAAACACTGATAAGCAGTTGCATCAATTCTTTTCTCCCCCTTCAAAATTCCTGACCCTTAATCCTTGCTTTTTTCCAGGAAAAAATATTGTATCCATATTAGAAATTCTAAAATGCAGGATTTTTGTATAACTGTGTCAAAACACAGAGCTAAATATTTCAGTGTGGGGGAGCTCCCTCACATTTACAGCATGCGGATTTCTGACATAGAAACAACTTAAGTGTAAATTGTGATGAGACAAGAAGTGCCTCGCCCAAATAAAGCATAAAATACCACATGCAGTGACAAACGTGTACATTAGTCATTTGAGTTACTATCTAGCTACAACATATACTTACTTGCATAACATAAAATTAAACTGATACATACATATATATATGTCAGTGTGTTATTGTTTTAGAAATCATTTAGCAACTCCTTCCACTGTGTGCAAAAGTGGGGGAGTGTGGGTGTGGAATATTGCATACACTGCCAGGCACCATCGAGCAGTCCATCAGCAGGCATTTAAGCACCTAATAATACATGCTAGTCACTGTTTCAGACTATGAAGATGCTAATATAAATATTGATATGTTGATTGGGTTTTTTTTTTCTCTTTTTTAAATCTTGGTTAAAATAGAAGTGAGAAAAGAGAGGTAAAATATTTGAATAAAGACATCAATAAAGAAAAGATTTTTTTTAAAAATCACATAACCAGAGTCTACATGAGACAAAGGTTTCTTCAGCAATCCTGTATCGTTGAAAAAGATGGCGTCACACCCTTCCCACCTCCTGCTGGAGCCTAGAGGGTCCATTTTAGATAAGACAGGTGGGAACCCCAGGTACTGACTATTAATGCACGTAGAAAACGTCCCTTACTTAAGCAAAGCACAACATTTTGAAAGGACTGTTTTATAGAAAGAACTGGCTCTGTAGTATATAATTAACTATATAGCGTTTACTTAATTCCCAAATCATCTGAGTGTTCTCCACGCCTGGAATGAGCTCCCTTCCTGTCTCCCCTCCTCTCTTCCTGGGTCACCATGCTAGGCATGAAGGAAGCCTTTCCTGGTCATCCCCCAGTGCCCGTGCCCCCTCTCCCAGACTACCTTGGACTTAATTTAACTGCTTCGTATTTGTCTGTACTTAATCACTTCATATTTATGCTGTAGATACTTTTAATGTGCTTATGGTCTCTCCTGGTAGAATATAAGCCTGTGGTGGGTAAAGGTTGTTTCATTTTTACTGTATCCCAGACACCAACCACAGCTCCCAGCATGTAGCAAGGGCTTAGTAAATTCTTATTGATTTATACTTGCTTATTGATAGACTCCTTGAGCCACTGTGTTCCATTTTTCTTTTAACATTTGCCCAGAGGAAGCATGAAGCACTAGACAGCAAGCCAGACTTGGAGATAGGAAAGACATGGGTTTGAGTGCCGCCTCTGATCAGTATTTACTGGCCATGTGATCTTGGCCAAGTCACATAACCCCTTGGTGCTCTAAGCAACTCTGTAAGATTATACCTTGCAGAAAATGTGCTGACCTACTTTGATAGATTGAATTTCTTTATCCAGGAGTCCTCTATATCAATGAAATGCATCCAGTCCTTCTTCTAGCCCCTGTAACTACATCACAATCTCTTGCTGAGTCCCTGTGGAATTATACAAGATTGAATGGAGACATGGTTTTAGTAATACATAGGATCTTGGGGTTTAGAAATATAGAGAACTTCTAGCCTAAACCCCTCGTTTAATTTAACTACTTTGTATATGTTTGTATTTATTCACTTTCAAATTCATGCTATAGATAATATTTTTAAAGTGCTTATGGTCTCTCCTGTTAGAATATAAGCCTGTGGTGGGTAAAGGTTGTTTCATTTTTATCTGTCTGTATCCCAGACACCAACCACAACACTGAGCACACAGCAAGTGCTAGCTGAAGAAACTGAGGCCTAGAGGGGTGATTTGCCCTGGGTCCCACAGTCCAAGGAGTAAGTAGCAGTCAGGATTCAGTCCCTCATCTTCGAATTGTAGATCCAACGCTCTTTCTCATATTCTTTAATCAAAATGAGTCAGTTTCCGTATTAATACACAGCTTTACTTTGTCCACAGCAAGAATCAGCAGGTGGAAGAGTAGTCTTCGTCCTTTATCAAGGCAATTGAACGTCCTGAAAAAATGAACATACCTTCAGTATACCTTCTTGTAGTTGGTAAGGATCAATATATCCAGCAACCTTTCAGGAGAATGTGAGACTAATTGAGTTCCTCTGCACTCTGACCCAATGAAATGTTTGCCAAGGAGGAACCTGGTTATTTTGGCCACCTAAACCCTTAGTTTTCCAGCCTTATTTGTGAAGCTCAGGCTTCTCTCTCCAAATCTGGTGCCCTTTTCTTGATAGTTTACCAGGGTGATAGTAGCTAGGGTTCCCTGGGGAAGTCATAGACAGAAAGCACACGGACCAGAAGCTTTAAATCCTTACAACACCCGGCCCCAAGACCTTTGCCTTTTGGTTGTCTTATGTGAAAATAGAAGAAAAGAAGCTGTACAGTTAATGCTCAAATAACCTTATGCTTGGTTTCCTTGATACATCAATCAATGAATCATTGAATAAAAATCTATTCAGTGTCTCCTTTGCGCTAAGTTCTGGAGATACAGAAAGAGGCAAAAGACAGTCCTTGCCCTCAAGGAGCTTACAATCTACCTTTCACCCCTCCAACCCTTCTACATACCACTTAATGGTTATATTTTGGGCTCTAATAGTTCAGAGTGAATGTGAATAGTAATTGTTTCTCTTTGGCCAGAAATCCTGAGGGTCTTCCCCTCTCACTTTGATTTTGGGGGGGGGGGGCGGGTCAAAGGGGCCATCCCTTAACTCACTTCTTAAATAACCCTAATCGCTGAATGGGCGTTGCCTTGGCCAAAGTGAAAACTCACCTTAGCTTAAAAAGGCCAAGGGCTTCCACGGCATCCTGGGCCAACTCCAGTTGTCCTGATCTATATCTGGTCACTGGACCCAGATGACTCTGGAGGAGAAGGAGGAGGAAAAGGAGGAGGAGGAGGAAGAGGACGAGGAGGACGAGGAGGAGAAGGGAGTGAAACTGGTGACTTAGCACAGCCCTGCCTCACTTAAGTCCAATTCACTTGCAAGTCATGGTGGCATCTTCCTGATGTCATGGTCCTCTTTGTCAAGGCCAAACTATACAACCCAGCAGTAAAGTGATCTTCTTAAAGCACAGGGTTTGACCATGTCACTGTTCTAGTTGTTAAACTCCAGTAGACTGCCTACCACCTCTGGGTGATATATCCTCTGTTTATCCATCCCCCTTACACCTTTCCAGTCTTTCACCCTTCTCACTTCTATGTATTCAGCAACCTAGTAACACTGGCTCAAGCTAGGCATTCCATCTCCTGACTCCGTGCATTTTCTCTGGCCTCCCCCATGCCTGGAATTGTCTTCCTTCTCATCTCTGCCTCCATCCTCCCTGTCTCCCTTCAAGACTCAATGTAATGTTAATGGGAGTTGAAGATCTTCCCCGCCCAGTAATAGGCCTCATGTGGAGCCCAACAAGAAAAGCTTGATTTGAGGAGGCTTATTTTTCAGGAAGGCCTGCATCTTTTGTTACTTTGTAATTAGGTAGTGAGTTGACAGGGTTGTGATGCCCTCTGGCTCTGAAGAAGGGTATATATACTCTGAGGTGAGGTTTTGCTTTGGAGCTCACTCATGGGAAGAGTGTTTGTATCATTTGACCAGACAAAACTCTGGTTAGCTGTTAAGGAGCCCCCTGGCTTTGAAAACCCAATGTTAGTGCTTCTTTCTCTGGTAGCTATGTATGTATAGCTTTGGTCAGATAGCTAGAAGTCTGTTGATTTGTGTTATTTTCTCTGTCTGTATTTTTTCTGCTTGTAATTTCTTTTTGTATTTTCTCTAAAGTTCATCAGGGTGTTGACTTTTCCCCTGAACTAAGTGAATGGTATCTACATATATATATATATATATATATGTATATATGTATGTATGTGCATATATATATGTATATGTATGTATATGTGTGTGTGTATGCAATTAAAGTAACATTGTTGACCCCTTTAAAGTTGCTTTCCTTTAGAAAAGCAGATCAAAGAACCTGTGCTAGCAGCCATCCTGGGTGTGCTAGGGTGCTTGCTGATACACCTAACTAAAAACCATCTTCCATAAGAAGCCTTTCCTGATCCCCCTTAACTCTTGTGCCTTCTTTCTGTCCATTATCTCCAACTTATCCTGTCTTTATCTTGTTTGTACATGACTGTTACATGTTGTCTCCCCATTAGAGAGGGAACTCCTTGAGAACAGGAACTGCTTTTTGCCTATCTTTATATCCCCAGCCATGTTTACTGGCACATGACAGACACTTAGTAAATGCCTATTAACTGACTTACTGATCACTCATTTTACAGATAAGGAAACTGAGACCCAGGAAAGTGATGCCTATGAGGTAACTACAACCTAGTCATACAAAATAGAGTATAATAAATATACAAACAAGATCTTTATGATCAATGTAGGATTGAGAATTAGGATCAGCTAAGAATAATTAGGCAGGCATCACAAAAGAGGTGACATTCAAGCTGAACTTTGAAGAATAGATAGGAGATTTCAACAGGCAGAGATTGGGAGCATATCCTAGACATGGCTTAAATGAATCAAGAAGGTGGAAGGCAAAGAGTAAGGAGGAAATCAACAACAAGAAATATTTCCCATAAATTATTGTTTTCCTGTGGTATTCTTTTACAACATTTAGCTGTCACATGATCACCACCATTACTATTTCCTAGGTGAAATTATATTCTCTCCTTCATCAAATTTCTCATGGATTTTTGTTTTTGCATTCTTTATTCTTTCTGATATCATAAGGTAGTGTATATGCCTAGGAAGAGTTTAGTAAGGTCTTCCTGAATATTTCTTCTATTTCCTGAATAACATTTAAGATTACTTTGTCAAGGTTACCTTTGTTGATCTTAATTCCTTTTTAACTACCCTTGGGCTGAGTTCTTCCTACCAAAGAAAAACACTCAGGGTTTCAAGAAAATCAAACAAACCTCTTCTTTGGTGAGCCCCATATCTTCAAGGGCCTGTGTAGTTCAACTCTGGGGTGGAGGTCTATTCAGTTGAGAAAAGCATTTGAGGTTATTGACCCTCCCCATTTCTTAGACTTCATAGTCCAAGTGAAAGGCAAGTCTTGGTTTGATTTTCGCATAATAGCTTTGTCCCTTATTCTTCCTTGGCCCCAGGGCCTGAAAGGTGCAAGGACTCTTCAGTAGTTTTAGAATTCCCTCCTCTGCCTCTTGTAAATTAGATTAAGGAGCTCCTCCATTTTTCCACCACTTCTGATCCATTGCTACCAGTTTGTATTTCTGTATCTTCTAGGTTGGCCCAGTAACTCCTGGCCCCTCTGACACTGCTTCTATCCACTATCTCTTGGGCCATTTTGTTCCTTGAAAAGCCCTCACAGATGTACAGGCTTCAAGAAAAGAACTTGAGGCTCTGTATATAGTTCTACTTTCACTGTGTTTCTCTTAACCTGGTTGTCTCCAGCTATTTCTACCCTTCCTTTTAATTGCAAAGTCCAAACCTATAGCCTGGATGTATCAACTAGCCCTGAAACCCAAGGTAAGATAAGTTTATACTTTATTACAAAGACATAATCAACGCCAAGTCAAAGGCCTTATCCATATTAAGCTTTTGAACCATGACAAGAAGATCCCATATATCTGTCAGGGGACAAAAGAGGGATCAGTCTATCTTCAAAGACTTCTAATAGACATATTCTATATCTTCTTCCTCTGCAAATTACACTACAGTATCATTGTCATAGTGATGGGGTTCAGGGAGTTCAGGAACCCCAATAACCAGAGTCCCTGGAAAGCAGTCTGGAATGAATTCATGGACTCAAGCATTCTCTAAGTCAAGGTGGCAAAGATTTGTTGTTATGCTATACAGGGGGCAAGAGTTCTTGGGGAAGCTGCAACCTTAAAGGGGTACAGTTAAAGTTTATATAGGATAATCTATAGTAGAATTTGTGCCACATATACTAATTAGGTGAGTCAGGGCAGGATTAGGGAGGAGTTAAGGAGTGGTCAGTTCTTAAAGGAACATGTACTTTTAATATCTACTGCACATGCGTATTGCCCAGAATTCACCAGGAAATAGCCCAAGGGGGTGCTGCATGGAGGTGTGGTTTTAGGCTTGAAATGTCACTAAGTCAGCTAGCAGTCAGGGCTGACCAAGCTGCCACCCATCAATGTCATGTTTGACAAGCTGGGTGTTGGGAGTATATGTATATCCCAAGCTAACAAGGGATTCAGGATGTATATAATGAGCTAGGGAGTATACATATGACTGAATATAGAATACATATGATAGGTATGACACAGTACACAGCTGCTTCAGCCAGTACAGTTGGGTCAAACTACTAAATTCTATAGGTGCTGCTGGCTACTGTATTAGGAAGAGAGATATATATTTTGTTAGGTCATGCTGCCCTTGAGCTAGGGAGAAACTGCCTGAGACAGTGTTTGAGGCTAGGGAGATTTGAGGCTAGGGAGAGATGTGATTTTGCAAACTAGGGTTCAAGAACAGGCCCCCAAACACCTCATCAATAGGTTGTGTGTACCCCCAACACACAGTTGTACATTGCTTCTCTAGACTGAGCCTTCCCTTGGCACTTACAAGGATCTGTCTAAATGCTGCCACTGCTAGTGATCCCAGTGAGCCTTCACAAGTAACAGCTCATACAGTGTAATTCTGAGGTGTCTTTACTAGGGCTCATATCCTATACCTTAGAACAAAAAAAATCAAAAAACTTCCTGGACAAACCCTCTTTCCCCATCAATGTAACCTGTGACTTATTGCTCCCAAGAAACAGTTCTTTGTCCTATTCATCCTTCCTTCTCCCTGTGCTCTTTCTTAAAATACAAATCGAACAAAAGAAGGGAAGACTGGGGGAAGGGGTAATCAGAAGACACTCAGTCTGGGGGTGGGGGAGGGGAGAGATGGGGAGAAAATTTGGAACTCAAAATCTTGTGGAAGTAAAAGTTGAAAACTAAAAATAAATAAATAACACACAAATCTAATGATGTATGATATATGTAGATGCATGAACTGACCATGAATCAATCAGTCTCCTTTATGTGCTGTTCAGGGCCCAAGGGACCACACCTAGGACCTCCTGAGTTTACACTTTATCAAAGAGCTAATTATGTCAAAGAATTAACACTAGAAGGAAACACAAAAACAATATAGTCTTCTTGACCCACCCGCTAAAACAGGTGTTTGTGCACCAAATATAGACTATCCCCCATCCCCATTGTATTTTAAGGTTCCTCAGGAGCAGAGACTGCCTCTGATCTATCTTTTGTACCCCAGCACCTACAACAGTACCTTGCACATAGTAGCGATTTGGTCAGTGTCTGTCTAATTGAATTCAAATCATAGCTTTGTGAAATCCAAAATAATGAGTTTCATTTCATACAGAGCACAGAGAAAGCTTTGTTATGTATTAGTAGCAACTGTGAATGATTACAATACAGAATCAACATGAAGTAACTGTTTATAAAAGGCAGGTTTTAAATAGAACAAGTGACTTGGCAGGGGTGGTTAGGAAGGTTTGACCTTCATTAAAAAAAAACAAACCTAGGAAATCAAAGTTGAAGAGGGAAGAAATAAAGAGATAGAAAGAATGTGGAAATCTGAAGGACCAAGCCTATCAATTGATGCAGTACATTTTTTATATCCATAAGGCAAAGAAAATATAGAGTGAAAATGTTTATTTCAAAGCAAAATCGTAATGAGATGTTTTCATCAGTTGACCCGCCTCATCCTTTTGGTGTGAGAATGCCCTCCCTCCTAACCTTCACTTCTCAGCATCCCTAGTTTTCTTCAAAGTGTAGCTAAGTGCCACCTCTTCCAGGAACCTTTCCTAATTTCCTCCAGTTCTAATGCTCCCAGTTTAAAAAAAAACCATTTTGTATGTGTTGTATGTATATGTATATGTGTACATTCTGTCTCTCCTAGAGGGCAGAGACTTTAATTTTTGTCTTTACATCCCCAGAACCTATCAGAGGTCTTGGCATATGGCAGACCTTTTTCAAATGCTTTATTGATTATTTGACAAAACTAAACTCCTGTTAATAAGAATTAAGTTAATATGAAAAAGCAAAATTGATCAGAAGAAATACCTGAGGAGCAAGAAGACCTTCGAAAAAGAAATCAGGGCAGAAGAAACCTGTTAGCAACATTGCATGCTGTCAGTTGAACAATAAACCTATTTTAAGTTTGGAATGAAGCAATCTGATTATTAAAATGCCCTACATGGGAGATGATTCTCTTCTGTAATCCCTTCTAAAAAGAAGGCTGAGACTAGTGGATGGCTTGAGTTTAGGAGTTCTGAGCTGCAGCAGGCTGAGTGATCAGGGATCTTCAGTAAGTGTGCCACCAAGAGGATGAGCTCCCAGGAACAGAGGACCCTCAGGCTATTTATTTAAGCAGGGGTGTGTCAGAAAGGGAGCCCGTCAAAGTACCTGTGCCAATCAGTAGTAAGATAGGCAATTATCGACCACTGCACTTCAAGCCTCAGTGAGATACAGAGGCCTAGTTCCAAAAAAACCCCAAAAAACCAAAAAACCCTTGATATTTTAGGCCACAAAGAGAAAAGCACTATAAGTTAGAAGACATATTCCTTTAGATCGAGCTTCTTAATCTGGGGTCAGAGGGTCCATGAGCTTGGATGGGGAAAAAAAGCATCTTTGTTTTCTCTTGCTTTTGATTCCTTTTGTAATTCTCTGTCTTTGATTTTCTGTATTTAAAAACATTATTCTGAGAGGGGCGCATGACAGACACAAAAAGGTGAAGAACCTAAAGTAAGGAATCTTGAGGAATCACAATACTAGAGAGATAGGGCAAAGCAGAGAGAGTTCAAAATAGAGCAACAAAAATCATTAAAAAGAGTGTGGTTCTGATGAATAAATATTAAAGAGATCAATAGTTTGGCTAAACATGGGAGAACAGGAAAGACTCATTTACTTGGTCTAGACAAAGGGCTATTTAAATTAACTATAATTGGATGAAACTTAAGAAAGGGAATTTAAGCAGAATTATAAGCGAAGATTTGATGCTGGTGAGATACATTTGTAGATGAGAACTCACTCAAAGAGTTCTAAAGGTGATCTCTATTCCTAATGCTGTTTAATAATATCAGACTCAGAAAAGCTGTTGTGGGGAACAGTCTTACGCTGGGAGAGGAAGACATTAGATGATCCCTTTCCTTTTGGCTAGTTCAATTCTCTGTTATATAAATTTATTTTATAAAATTTATGTCATAATATACATTATTGCTAAGCCATTGTGAGCTTTGAAAGACTGGAGAGCAGGAGGTCTTGACTTTGAATCTCAGCAAATAAAATATTATTAAAGGGATAGCAAATGAACATTTTGAATAAAAGTCATGATACCGAAGAGATAACATCACTCCTTCACTAACAGGTCATATGTGACTAACGTTTTTTATGATTGTTGTTGGGTTTGGTTTTGTTTTTACCGGATTACTAAGACTGGTAGATCGGGGGATATTATAGATAGAGTCCAGGTTAAAAGAAAGTATTTGATAAAGTTTTCGAGGCTATTCTTGTGAACAATATTTAAACATGTAGGCTAGATAATAATATAATTAGATGCGCTCAGAGCCTATTGAATGACTGGACCAAAAGAGTAATTATTGATGGTTCAATGTCAACTTAGAAAGAGTGTTTGGCCTTTTCCTGTTTAAAACTTTGTTTTGTTTTATCAGTGACTTGTTCAAAGGCATAGGTAGCATGCTTATATAATTTGTAGGTGGCATAGAGCTTGGTAGGATAGATTGGATCACTAGGATACAAGAAAATCCTGACAGCCTAGATCATTGTGTGAAATCTAATGAGATGAAATTTAATAGAAGTGAATGGAAAGTCTTTTGCTCCAGTTTTTAAAAATCACCTTCACAAATATAAATTGAGAAAGGCATGAGAAGACACATTCATCTGAAAACTCTGTTTTAATGGAATATAAATTCACTTTGAGTCAGCATTTGATGTGGCACACAAGAAAGTTAATGGAATCTGAAGCTGAATTAAGGCAGTGTCAATGACAAGGGAGGTGAAAGTCTTATCAGACCTTCTGTGAACTCACTGTCTCTCTGAAGTTTTATCTTCTGCTTGGAGGGAGGCATTTTAGAGAGCACAACGTGGAGAGCATTCAGACTACGGCAGCTGGTGTGAGGAAGGACCTTAACATCAAGCAAGTAGAAGTTTGGTTGAAGAAAAGTTTAGCCAAGAGTAAAGAAGACCAAGGAGGGGGAAGCAAGAGTTGGCTTTAAATATTTGAAGAGCTATTTCATATGGTAAATGAAGTAGAATTTTCTTCTTTGTCACAGAGGGAAAAACTAGATAGAAGTTGAAGGAAGCAGATTTATCTCTTTAGCCTAAGGAAGATCCTCCTACCAGTTGGAGCTGTGCAAACATGTAGTGTACTGTCTCATGGAATTCTCCAAGCCAAGGCAGGAGAACTGCTTATTGGGTGAGTAGTAGAGGGACATAAATTGAACTAGATAGCCACTAAAGACCCTTCCAGCTCTGAGATTTTGTAATTCTGTGAAAGGAGGACCTATGGAAATCGAGAAGCAGAATTGAGCAGCTCACCAAAATATGAAGTCGTTAGGTAGCTAGATGGAACAGTGGATAAAATGTTCAGCCTGGCGTTGGAAAGACCTAGATTCATTTCCAGCCTCAGACACTTATTAGCTGTGGGATTCTGGGCAAGTCATGTAACCTCTGTCTGCCTAAGCTTCCTCACCTGTGAACAGGGATAACAGCACCTCCCTCCCTGGGCTGTTGGGAGAATCAAATGCCATGGTGATTTTAGAGCACTCAACACTGCCCGGCACATAGTGTAGGTTCTGTATGAATGTGAACTATTATTAGTTATTATTATTATTATTATTATTTCACTGTTACTCTCAAATTTGAAAGCCACATTCAGATATAGAATAATAGCTCCCTCCATCCCCAGTAATGATTCGACAAGCATTCATTAAGCATTTGCTCTATTCTATGCACTGTGCTAAAAGCTAGGGACACAAAGAAAGTTAAAAACAGTCCTTACTCTCCAGGAGATGACCTTCTAATGGGGAAACAACATGTAAATAACTGGGTACACATAAGATACCTACAGAGTAGATAGAAGATTACCTCAGAGGGGAAGGTATTAGTAGCTGGGCATCTGGGAAGGTAGGATCTGAACTGAGTCTTGAAGGGAACTATGAGGCAGAGGTGAGGAAGGGAGAACCTTCCAGCCCTGGGAAACAGCCCTTGCAAAGGCATGTCAATCAGAGCCGGAAACTGCAAATAAGCTGGTGTGATTGTGTCATAAAGTACACAGAGAAGAACCTGAAAAGATGCAAAAGAGATCAGGGTTGTGAAGGACTTTAAATGACAGAGGATTTTGTGATTCATATTTAATCCAGGAGCCAGTGGAGTTATTGAGTGACATGTCACATCTATATTTGAGAAAGCTTAAAACAGGGAGGGAATTGAGCAGGGAGACCAATTAGAAAGTTATTACAGAATAAGATGTGCATTTTATATGGCCTTTGCATGAATTTAATATCTGCTTAACTATGCATACTCATCTTTTCCAAATGGAGGGAGAAAGGAGGAGAGACTTTAGTGATTAGGTAGGAACAAGAATTGTTGAAGCAATTTTTTAAATGTAGCAGAACATTAAGAAGAAAGGCAAGGGGTTGGCTAGGTGGTGCAGTGAGTAGAGCACTGGCCCTGGAGTCAGGAAGACCTGAGTTCAAATGTGACCTCAGACACTTAACACACTTACTTGGGCAAGTCACTTAATCCCAGTTGCCTTGCCTTCCTCCCTCCATAAAAAACCAAAACAACAACAAAAAAGAATTTTTCTTTGGAGGCAAAAATATATGGAAATGAGGGCTGGCATTTCATCCTAACTTCTGCCAAATGTTTTAGGTATGTCACCTCATTTGAACGTCACAGCACCTCTGTGAGGTAGCTTACTACCTGCTCTATCATCCCCAATTTATAGATAAGTAAGATGAAACTCAAGCAATCTGCCCAGACTAAGTGAAAGAAGCAGCATTTGGACTTGGAGCTGTCCTGACTCTAGGCAAAATGATCCTTCCACTCCACCAAACCACATCTTCAGAAGAATGAAGAGCAGAATCCAACAAGAGATCTTGAAGACCTGGAGATACTACATAAACATTTTATGGATCTCCCCCTGATGAAATAAAAGCAAAGCCAGCATACTAGTACCTTATACTTGAGCTATGATGTGCCATAGAACCAAACTCATAAAAATGAAATAGGGTGACACAGATTTTGTCAAGAAACTCTCTGATATCAGGATTTAGTCTATAACACACACCCACGAGGCTCTGTTTCAAAGATGGACACACTGTTGTATTGCTGTTTTTACAAGTATTTACAGTAGCAAGCTATGTATATAAAGCTACATTTGCACTACCTGAGAACTATTAAATGAACTCAGGGAAGAGCTGTATGGTCTCAGCTTCAAAATGATAAATAAGCAAGAATAAAGGGGGTGAATTTTTGTGTTTGTTTACCTGACTTAGAAGTAGACAGGAATGCATACATCTAGATATCTGTTCAAATCTATTCTGTCTGTAAAAACAAACAAACAAACAAAGCCACGTCAATGCCCAGGCAGAAGGACCCATATCCTGCATGTGAATAAGTTAACATCTCTGTGGAATTTAGTCACTCTGGGAAATGTAGCATGTAACTCTTTTAAAAATTTTTGTTTTCTGTTTCAAATACTCTCCCTTCACCCCTCTCTCACTCATTGAAAGAAATGGTGCCCATTGTATACATACAAAGTCATACTGAACATATTTCTACATTAGCCATGTGGCAAAAAAAAAAAAGGAAGAAAAAATGTGCTTCAATCTGCATTCAGAGTCCATCAGTTTGCTAAAGATGCATGGCATTTTTCATAATGAAACCTTTGGAATTGTTGTGGATCATTGTATTGATCAGAGTTGATACGGATAATTATCTTTAAAATGTTACTGCTACTGTGTACATTGTTCTCCTGATTCTGCTCACTTCACTTTGCATCAGTTAGTATAAGTTTGCCCAGGTTTTTCTGAAACCGAGCCCTTTATCATTTCTTACAGCACAATAGTATTCCTTCACAATCATATACCACAGCTATTCAGCCGTTTCCCAATTGATGGACATCGCTCCAGTTTCCGATTCTTAACCATCACACAAAAAAAGAGCTGCTATAAAATACTTTCATCCCTAGGAGCCCTTTTCCTCTTTTTCTTTGATCTCTTTAGGGTATAAACCTGTAGCAGCATTGCTGTGTCGAAAGCTTTGCACAGTTTTGCAGTGTTCTGGGCATAGATCCAAAGTGTTCTCTGGAATGGTTGGACTAGCTCATAGCTCCGTCAACAATGCATCAGTGTCCCAATTACTCCGCATCTTCCCTCCCCTCAGCATTTGTATCTCTCTTTTCTGTCATCTTAACCAGTCCCCAAAGGGTGTGAGGTAGGAGTACCTCAGAGTTATTTTAGTTTGTGTTTGTCCTGTTATTAGTGGTGTTGAGCATTTTTTAAAGTATGAGTTCTGATTGCTTTGATTTCTTCTAAAAACTGCCTGTTCATATTTTTTGACCATCTATTGAATAGGAAATGGCTCTTATTTTTATAAATTTGGTTCAGTTCCTTAATATACTTGAGAAACAAGACCTTTATCAGAGAAACTTACTGTAAAGTTTTTTCCCAGTTTCTTGCTTTCCTTCTAATTTTGTCTTCATTGGTTTTATTTGTGTAAAATCTGTTTTGGTTTTTTTTGGAGGGCAATTGGGGTTAAGTGACTTACCCAAGGTCACACAGCTAGTTTTTTGTGTTAAGTGTCTGAGGCCGGATTTGAACTCAGGTGCTCCTGACTCCAGGGCCGGTGCTCTATTCACTGTGCCACCTAGCCACCCCTGTGTAAAATCTTTTTAATTTCATGTAATCCAAATTATCCATTTTACCTTCCATGATCCTCCTTATCTTCTGTTTGGTCATGAATTCTCCCCCTGTCTATAGATCTGATAGGTAATTTTTTCCATACTCCCTTAATTTGTTTATGGTATCACCATTCATGTACCCTTTTGAACTTATCTTGGCATGCAGTATGAGATATTGGTCTGTGCCTAGTTTCTGCCAGACTGCTTTCACTTTTTCCTAACAGTTTTTGTCAGAGAGTGAGTTCTTGACCCAATAGCTGAGATCTTTGGGTTTATCAAACACCAAGTTATTGTGCTCATTTGCTTCTGCATGTTGTTTATCTCATCTATTCCATTTATTAACCACTCTATTTCTTATCCAGTACCAAATTGTTTCAGTGATTACTACTTTATAATATTTGTTTTGAGATCTGTTCATGCTTAGGCTATTTTCCTTCATTTTTTTTATTGATTCCTTTTATATTCTTAACCTTTTGTTCCTACAAATGAATTTTGTTATTTTTTTTTGTTATATTTGTTATTTGTTATTTTTTTTCTAGCCCTATAAAGTAATTCTTTGGTAGTTTGGTAGCACTGAATAACTAAATTAATTTAGGTACTATTGCCATTTTCGTTACATTGATCCAGCCTACCCATGAGCAATTAATATTTCTCCAGTTGTTTAGATCTATCTTTATGTGTGTAAATTTATGTTTTGTAATTGTGTCCCTATTAGTTCTTGTGTGTCTTGGCAGGAAGACTTCCTTGTACTGTCTGCAGTTATTTTAAATGGAATTTCTCTTTAGATCTCTTCCTGCTTGGTTTTATTAGTAATATGGAAATGTTGATGATTTGTATGGGTTTGTTTTATATCCTACAACTCTGTTAAAGTTGCTGATTGTTTCTATTAGAGTTTTAGTTGGTTCACTAGGGTTCTCTAAATATACCATCCTATCAACTACAGAAAGTGATAGTTTTGTTTCCTTGTTGCCTATACTTACTCCTTCAATTTATTTTTTCTTGTCTTATTGCTATAGCTAGTTTCTAGTACAATATTGAATAATAATGGTTACAATTAACATCCTTGTTTCATCTCTGATCCTGTTGGGAAGGCTTCTAGTTTATCAACATTACAGATAAGACTTGCTGTTGGTTTTTGACAGATACTACTTATCATTTTAAGAAAAGCTCCATTTTTCCTGTATTTTCTAGTATTTTTAATAGGAATGAATAGTGTATTTTATCATAAGTTTTTCTGCAGCTATTGATATGATGACATGATTTTTGTTATTTCTGTAATTGTAGTGCCCTTTGTCTAAGTGGAGTCCTTATAATGGTAATAATGTTCTTAGGGGTCACATGTGTATATTATCCTTCCATATGGCAATGTCAGCAGTTTATAAGTAAATCCCTTATGATTGCTCACTAATGTTTACCTTTTTAATGCTTCTTTTGAGTCTTGCTTTTAAAGATCAAATTTTCTATTAAGCTCTGATATTTTCGTCAGGAATATTTGAAAATCCTCAATTTCATTAAATGTCAATTTCCCCCCTATACGATTATGTTCTTTTGCTAAATAGATTATTCTTGATTGTAATCCTAGCTTCTTTGCCTTCTGGAATATCATTCCAACCTTTTGCATCTTTATAAAGGTAGTTGCTAAACTTTGTGTGATCCTTACTGTGGCTTCATGATTTGGATTATTTCTTTCTGGCTGCTTATAATATTTTCTTCTTAACCTTGGAGTTCTGGATTGTGGCTGTAATATTCCTGGGAGTTTTCATTTCAGGATCTCTTTCAGGAGATCAGTGAATTCTTTCCATTTCTACTTTGCCCTCTAGTTCTAAGTTTTCCTTTGTAATTTCTTGAAATATGTTATCTAGGCTTTTTTTCTACCATGGCTTCCAGGTAGTCCAGTAATTCTCAGATTGTCTCTCCTTGACCTGTTTTCCAGGTCAGATTTTTTCCTGTGAGATATTTCACATTTTCTCCTATTTTTTTCAGTCTTTTGTCTTCAGTTGTTTCTGATGTCTCATGGAGTCATTAGCTTCCACTTGACCAATTCTAATTTTTAAGGCATTAATTTCTACAGAATTTTTTTTACTTCTTTTACCAAGCTGTTACTTCTCTTTTCATAATTTTCTTGTACAAGTTTTGTTTCTTTTTCTAATTTTTCCTCTACCACTCTTTTTGAATTTTTAAAATCTTTTTGTTATTGTTTTTGTTGATTTCGGGTTTGAAAGCTCCTTCCTTAACTCTTCTGTCTTCTTGGACTTGTGTCTAATCTGCATTTTTTTAAAGCTTTGCTTTTAGATGTTTTCAAGTCAATGTCTTCTTCTGAGTTTATGTCTTAAGCTTCCTTGTCACTATAATAGCTTTTCATGGTCAGGTTCTTTTTGTTGTTGTTGTTCGTTCATTTTTCTAGCCTACTTATTGACTTTGGGTTTTATATTAGAATTGGTCTCTGCTCACCTCTGGGAAGGGAGAGTGGAGAGTGGAATCCATCTGACCCTTTGTCTTTTCTGTCCTGCTTTCACAGCTCCATCTGGAGACTTATAGTTTTTTGATGCTTCCAATATGGTGTGACCTGTGAAAAGATCTGGTCCCCACCTTCCTTTTCTGCACTCTATCCTGGAATTGGTATCTCCAGCTGGGTAATGAACAACAGAGCTGCCAAATGGCACCTGTTCCTGTTCCCAGTTCTAGTACAGGGACCTCTGGGGATCTTTTTCTGCCCAGGTATTTGGTCTCCTTATCATCCTTGGGTACTGCTCCCCCAAAAGCACCCAGTCAGTGCTGCTTCCACCACTGTCCACACTCCATCCAAGCTGTTGCTGCAGTGTCCACAGATCTGTCTTTCTATCTTCCTAAGCTGCCCTTGGACAAAAAAAATTATTCACTATGATTTTTTCTTAACTTTTGAGCCCAGGATTCTGTCTGATATTTTCCGTGGTCTTTTTATCGGAATGGTTTTAAGGGAAGTTTGGCAGTTGTGACCTTGGACTCTACCATCTTGACTCTTTAAAGATGTTAACATAGCTTTCAGCAAGTGAAAGCATTAAAACCTAACTCATGCTGGTTACATTGACCTATGAGATATTATTTAGTATACTTTAATAATTCTCTATCATTTACTTCCAGTACTATTGAAATCTACCATCTTTAAAAATAATGTACAAATAATATTATTAAAGCATTCACAAAATAGTTTTATATGTTGTTAAAGATTTTGAAATGTCTTTATTTGATAGAATAAGATTCATTTTTCAATTTTTTTTTCCTTATCATGTTTAGCCATTCTTCCACTATGGAAAATAGTTGATAGTAAAAAGAAAGGAGACAATAGAACCAAAAAAGGTAGTGAATTTGATTTTCTTTTCTAAAAGTTTAGTTTCACACCTATTATTATAATAACATTTCATATTCCCCTCTTTTTGCTAGAAGCTTCATTTCCCAAATCCTTTCCCCAGTTTCCATTCCCCTCCAGTGACCTGGGCAGGCAGCTGAGTATCTTTGAAAATTCCAACAGGAATTCTGTAGGGCCTTGGCCTTTTCAGGAGAAAACAATGTTGGGAGTCTGGGAGGCGGCTCTGCTAAAGTAGAAGCTATTGGGCAGTGGTGAAAGGACTGGAAAAGCAGCTTCTTTCCCATCTGAAGACCTTGAACTTTTAGTTCCATATTTAGAAAAGCTAAATCAGGAGTGTTTGACTGTTTGGGGGTTGGGTTTTTTCTTGGTTTCTTTTTACTACTAACTTTTACTAAAAGAACAATCAGATGTTAAGGAACCTTCTGGGAAGTGCTTGAGGGTTGAGGTAATTTGCAGGGATAAAATCCCAAGGCCATCAAGTCATTATATAGCCATCCCTCCTTCTCTCTGGGGCATCATAGATTATACACCAGACATACAAGTAGACTCCTGAGTTGTAGTGAAGATTCTCTAGAAGAGAGGACTGTACTTTATTGACGTTCACAACAAGGGGCTTTAGAACTCTGTTGAAATGATGTTATCTATAATTCTTCATTGTGGATTTTAGAAGGTTATTGGGGGAGTGGAAGGGTTGCCATTTTTTGGTCTCTTCCTTGTAACTGAGTCTTTGCAAAATCTTACTGACGTCTCATCCTAGTATAGAGGTGACCCCAGCTCCCCAAAGGCGGTGGTAGTGACATGGTGTCACTTGAGTAGTTTCTACCATTGAGACATTGAGCATGAGCATGGTGATAGCTGAGGACCAGCTACCTTAATATAGGGAGTTGTTTGAACAGTGGACTGACCACTTGGGAATGAATTCTTTGCTGTGGCAACTCATGAAACAAGGAAAAATACAAACAAACCCTTAGCCCTTTATAGCTACCTTGTCTTTCCTCAGTGATGTGGCAGAAGAGGGACAAAGAATGCTAAGAATCATACAGTTTTTAATCGGTCTACAAATATTACCTTGGACATTGGTAATATAAATGTGAAATCCTTTGTTCAGTGACCAGTAAATGGGCCTCCTACTGGAGGAACGAAAAGGTATCAATCTTGGCATTATCACTCCAAACAAAGCCACTTTGGAGAAGCGAGTCAAAGTGTTCAAAGGCAACAATAAGTATCATATCAGTAATATTTTAGTGTTCATGATATAGTCTAATCATTTGTAAACAGACTACCATGAAGCTAAATGTGGATTATCTGTTGCAGAATTCTACCAGTATCTGTTGCAGAACTGAGAAGGTAGAGAAATTCTATGAAAAAGTCAATTAGACCCTCCAATTTAAACCATGTGTTTTGACATTCACTAACTTCAAAGAAAAGTTGTGCATAGGAGAGAATGTTTTTTAAGAAATTGGAAAATGTGTTTCAGGAGGTTACATGAGAGAGCTAAAAGCTTGTTAGAATGCACAAAAACTTGTGGCCATCTATGATATACATCTTCTTCAAGAAAAGAACACGGAAACACTAGATGTGGTAAACAATGAAGAAAATCACAAAAAATGAATCTGACAGCCACTGGTTGTTGATGTGAGTCAAACGGCTTTCTGAGTAGAGTCAAACCATGAGGTTCTTCGAACAAGAATCAAAATGAATGCCAATTAAGAGACATTGTGATGCAGGGGAAAGAGTATTGGATTTGCTCAGTTTTGCTACTTCCTACCAGTGTGACCTTGATCTAGCTAGTCATTTAATCTCTCTAGGATTCAACTTCCTTATCTGTCAAATAAAGGGGCCAAGTGAGACAATCTCCAAAGTTCCTTCCAGCTCTAAACCTATGATCTTGTGATCCTAGAAGAAAGACTTAAAAAGAAAGGAAAACATGGTCCTTACTTGAAGCAGTCACAACTTGACCTGCTGCTACTGATGCCAAAAGTACTACATCAATTTTTAAAACATGTCAAAACAAACTATCATTTCCTAAGGAAGTTTAAGCAAAATAAATTAATCATCCCAACAATGAGATATTTTTAAAAAGACAACCTAGAAACCACTTTGGCCAACAAACACATCATCTCCTTACTAGGTAGAGAAATATGATAGTAAAGCACAACATCTATTTAGAACACAACCTTATTTGAAAAGTCTTAGGGAGGAAGATGATGGAAAATTATGAACAGTGTCACCTCATAAAATAGTGAGGACCCAAGGAGGGGGAAAAACTTTTGAGGAGAACTTGGCAAGAGATATGAAAAAGCCCACATGTCCCAGGTTTTGAGGATGAAAATGGAAGAACAACACACCAAAGAAAAATGGACAAGACCTGGAAAGACTTTTAAAGCTGCTTTTACCATCAGAACTGCCCCCTTTGGGCTCTGAACATTTTAGTTTTGGGCAAGTTTCTGTAGGAAGTGGATGTGACTCTGAAGTAGATAAGAATGGACAGAGCCACCGAACTTGACACAAGTTCAATTTTTAATTCACTGTGTGAAAGAAACTTGTTGTAATTTCATCAGTAATATAAAAATTCCTTTGAAAAGAGTCCCATACTAATTTAGCTATTGTGTAAATAAATTTAAACTGTTTTGTGTTAAATTTTCTTAGAATGGGAAAACTATATGTAGTTTAAAGAAAAACTTTCGAAGCATGTTTGGGCAGTTGTGATGGTATAAACATTTTCAGAAACATTTTCTTTTTAAAAATGTGGTTGCCGTTTGGACATCCGAGGGAAAATGTTTTGGAAAAATGTGCACATTCCTTTTATGAGCAATTTGCCATTGTAGACATGGCCACACAGCTTTCCTTTCAGTATGTCAGGCTGCCACTTGAGAAATCATGCTATCTGTTAAGGACACCTCACCACAGCTGTGTAAACGAAAAAATAAAATAAAATGAACAATTAAGAGCTATGATGTTTAAAAGCTAATTCTGGCTTTTCTGTTGGTTTTTAATGTCTAACAAAGAGAAAGTCAAAGCTGCAGCCAGAGATTTGTTCTCATAAATTGGACTTTTTCTAGTAAGGTTCGTGAGTTGTATTTGAGTCCTTTTAGTGACTTTGGCAGTTAGCTGTGGAAAACTAAGTGCTCAGACCACAGCTCAAGGTTAATAGTCAGTGGGAAATAAAGATTGGAAAAGTGTCATTGAGAGTCAGCTTAAAGAAACTAAGAAGTTGGGTTGTATGTGTGTCAGATGTTAACTGCTTTGCAAACTTCAGAAGATAGGTATGCAAGGCAAGTCTCAGTGTGCTACTCTGGGAAAGTATGCCATGAAAGGT
Organism: Pseudochirops cupreus; assembly: GCA_028627135.1. Classification (NCBI taxonomy): domain Eukaryota; kingdom Metazoa; phylum Chordata; class Mammalia; order Diprotodontia; family Pseudocheiridae; genus Pseudochirops; species Pseudochirops cupreus. Next base: position 346,188,499 of record CM053581.1, read on the forward strand.
TATGGAGCCTTTCGCCTCAAGCTAGTTTTGCATAGTTTCTGGCTGGGATTTTTATCTTGTAATTATGCAAAAAGTCATATTGATTTGGAGGACTGAGAGGTCTATTGGCATAGATGATGGAATCACATTCCCTTCTGAATTAAATGGTTATTCCTAAAATGAGTTATAGACCTTTAAAAAAAGACACACAGTACACAAGGTCAAATGCTATAAATGCTCTCAGCATTCAATCAGACCTCAAGATAGAAGACGTGCTGCATTCAATATGTTCTAATAGTTAGACAGCTTGAGATTTCTACATTCAAGTTAAGCTTTGTATCTATGGCCCTTCCTCTACAACAGTCCCACATTTCTGAGCTCCCATGATGACTAAATCACTCTGTTTGTTTGATGACTTCAAAATTATGGCAGTTTCCTGATTTGGACCAGAGTATTTCATTTAAAGTCATCTTCTTGTGGGGTGGAGTCAAGATGGTGGCATAGAAGCAGGAAAACTCCATGGCTTCCCCCATAACCACCTCAAATATGTATAAAATATGACTCTAAACAAATTTTAGAGCTACAGAACCCACAAAGAGACAGAGAGAAACAAATGTCCCACTGAAGGCAGCCCGGCAGGTGGACAGGAAGGGTTCATCACAGCATGCTGGGAGCCACACCCAGCTCTGCCATGAGCACAAGCTTTTAGCCCCAGGACAGCCCAGACCAGCCCCAGCTAGAGGGACTTCAGAGAGTGGATCACCAGCAGCTGTGGCCACTTCCAGAATTATCAACCCAGAAATAGGAAAGACAAAGTAAAAGGTCAGTGGAACTCTCCTGGATCTGGGGGGGATGGAGTGTGGTTCGGCCTCTATCCCCAGAGCAAGAAGTGGCAGAAGCGGTGGCCCTGCAGCCACCTCCATGTGGCTGCTTCAGGGCTCCCAACCTGTAGATAATAGGGGGGCCAAGCAACCATTCAGAGGCTAAGCACTCTTGCCTTAACTTGGCTGGATCTGGATTGAAGTCTGGGATGGTGATTCTGAGGTATGTGACCAGTGAGCCAAAGCTGGTGGGGGCTGTAGAGACAGCTCCCTCCTAATAGGTCTGGCAGCTGTGAAAACTTCAGCGATTTGGGACAAAGCTCTCCCTTCTGGAAGCAGATTTCTACTTGGCAAAGAGTTCAAAAGTCAAGTAATTGACTGACAACATGAGCAAGAAAGGAAGCAAAGCAAGCACAGGCATCCAACTTCAGATTCCTTTTTTGGGGACAAAAAGGATCAAAGCATGGAATGGGATGAAGACAACACAGTCAGAACTCCTGCACCAAAATTTTCCAAGAAAAATATGAACTGGTTACAGGCCATGGAGGAGCTCAAGAAGGATTTTGAAAATCAAGTAAGAGAAGTGGAGGAAAAATTGGGAAGAGAAATGAGAATGATACAAGAAAATCATGATAAGAGAGTCAACAACCTGACTGAAGAAAATAACACCTTGAAAAATAGACTAATTCAAATGGCAGAAGAGGCCCAAAAAGCCAAGGAGGAGAAGAATGCCTTAAAAAGCCACATTCGCCAGATGGAAAAAGAATTTCAAAAGCTCACTGAAGAAGATAATTCCTTTAGAATTAGATTGGAGCAAATGGAAGTGAATGACTTTATGAGAAATCAAGATACTACTAAACAGATCCAAACAAATGAAAAAATAGAAGGCAATGTGAAATATCTCATTCAAAAAACCACTGACCTGGAAAATAGATCAAGGAGAGACAATTTAAAAATTATTGGACTACTTGAAAGCCATGATCAAAAAAAGAACCTAGAAATCATGCTTCAAGAAATTCTCAGGGAAAATTGCCCTGATATTTTAGAACCAGAGGGCAAAACAGAACTTGAAAGAATTCACTGATCACCTCTTGAAAAAGATCCAAAAAAGTGAACTCCTAGGAATATTATAGCTAGGTTCCAGAGTTCCCAGACCAAGGAGAAAATATTACAAGCTGCCAAGAAGAAAAATTTGAATATTGTGGAAACACAATCAGGATAACCCAGGATCCAGCAACTTCTACATTAAGGGATCGAAGGGCTTGGAATATGATATTCCAGAGATCAAAGGAGCTAGGATTAAAACCAAGAATCACCAATCCAGCAAAACTGAGTTAATGTTTCAGGGGAAAATATGGTCATTCAATGAGGTGGAGGACTTTCAAGCATTCTTGATGAAAAAACCAGAACTGAATAGAAAATTTGACATTCAAATACAAGAAGCAAGAGAAGCATGAGAAGGTAAATAGGGAAAAGAAATCATAAGGAACTTATCAAAGTTTAACTATTTTCATGCCTACATGGAAAAACAATAATTGTAACTTATGAAACTTTTCTCAGTATGAGAATAGTTGAAGGGAATATAAGTGTGTGTGTGTGTATACACATATATGTCTATATAGGAGAGTATATATGCATATGAATACATATGTGAGTGTGTGTATATATGTGTACAGGTAGACATGGACAGAGGGCACAGGATCAATTGAAAAGGAAGAAATGATATTCAAAAGGTGAAATTGAGAGTTGAGAGAGGAATATAATGAGAGGAGATGGGGAGAGACAGAATGGGGTAAATCATCTCATATAGAAGAGTAAAGGGATAACTGTTACAATGGAAGGGAAGAACAGGAAGGCAAAAGGAATGGGTCAACCTTTCTCTCATTGAATTTGGCTTAGGGTGGGAATGACATACACTCTGAATTGGGTATCTTGCTCTACAGGAGAGTAGAGGGGAAGGGGATGAGACAGCTGATGATGGAGGGAAGAGCAGGTTCCCGGGGGGGGAGGGTAGTTAGAAGCACACACTTTTGTAAAGTGACAGGGACAAAGTAGAGAATAGAATAAGGGGGGGGGGGGGAATAGGATGGAGGGAAATATAGTCAGTCTTTCACAATATATCCACTATGGAAATGTTTTGTGTAACTACTCATGTATAACCTATATTGAATTGTTTTTCTTCCCAGTAGAGGTGGGAGATGAGGGAGGAAGGGAAAGAATCTGGAATTTTAAGTTTTAAAGTCAAATGTTTTTTTAAAAATATTATTATTAATATTATTTACATGGAACTGGGAAATAAGATATATAGGCACTGAGGTATGGAGATCCATCCTGCCCTACTGGAAAGTTGGGGGGGGGGTGGGGGAGGATATAGGAGAAAGCAGATTGGGGGAGGGGGTATACAGCGGGATCACTGTTTTGGGGTAGGGGTAGGGGAAAGACGGGGAGAAAATTTGTGACTCAAAATTTTGTGGAAGTGAATGAATGATGTAATGAAAAATAAACACAAAAGTTAATTTAAAAAAAATAATCCAGTGAGGTGATGTATATGAAACACGTTGTAACCATAAATGCATTGTTACTGTTAAAAAAAAAAAGTCATCTTCTATAGCAATCGAATCATTTGATGAAAAATTTCTATTTTAGAGTCCAATCCTCCTTCATTTCACTGTAAAAAATTAGAAGAAACTGATAGTGCCTGCATAGTAAAACCAAAGGTTACATAATAAAACCCAACTCTAGAAAATCAGGTAAGGAAGCTAGTCTAAAAATAACATGACAATAAGCAAAACTGTATGCTTGGAAAATGTAGGTAATGTAAAAACAATAGATAACAGCTTTTTCCAAGACCTTTTTCTATTAAGAAATTCTAAGCATTCAAAAGACAAAGTTCAACAATCAGTGAATCAGTCAGCATTCACTAAGCAGCTTCCTTGTGCCAGGCATTGTGCTGAACACTAGTGATACAAAAGAAGGTAAGAGACAGTCCCTGCCCTCAAAGAGCTCACCGTCTAATAGGGAACATCTTAATACATCAAATTTATCTTAGGTGAATTCTAATAGTCAGAGTTTTACATGAAATCTTTTTTTCTGACCTAAATGTTACATTTTCAAAACACCTTCTTACCCTCGAGAAACATGTAACAGCCTGAGACATTCTACCTTTTTCACAATTTTTCAAGTTAAATGAGTTCTTCGTCACTACCTTTCAAAAAGAAAATATATATTTAGGATCTAATAAAGGAAATATTTAATGATTCATTTAGATGATGTATAGTGTGTTGGTCTGCTGTTATGTACTGTCTGTAGTAAAAATTTTCAGTTTGAGTAAAACATAATGATGAGGTCTGTGAGGTTCAGGAGTCAGATTGTCTGGAAAGAATTCAAGAGGCAGATATTCTCCTAGTCAGAAGGTTTTATTGACACAAAAGCAGTGGGCTAGACCTTAAGGGCACTAGCATTTTGAGAAAAGACAGGAGCTTGCTTTTATACAGAAGTTTGGGGCACTCAGCTAGGGGTGGGGTATGCCCTACATGGGCAGGGAAGGATGTCAAGAAAGGGGAGGCAGATGTGTTGGGTACAGTTCAAGGATTCAATCACAAAACAGGGAAATTAACTTGCAATATATGGGCACAAACCATAGGGGTTAATTACATACACAAAAAATAACAAGGTTTTCTTGTCAACAGATAGAGCCCCCTGTCACTGGGCAGAAGTCAGTCTCATCAATAAGACCAAGCTACTTGATTAATTATGACAGAAAACCAAATTAGGTTATCATTTCGATGGTACATTCTTAGGTTCAGATTCCTATAGGCAAAAAATAATCAAAGTCATAAACCTACAAGACTGTCAGATACTGTCCTAATTAGACTTTGGGGATGGTACCTGCCCTCAAGGAGCTCATATTCTAATGGAGGAGAGGACATGTAAACAACTATGAACATTCCAGATATATACTGGGTAAATTGGAAGTACTTTCAGAAGGAAGGCACTGGGCATTGAGCAGGACCAGAGAAAGCTTCAGGCAGATGAGGTTTTAGAAGGAAACCAGGATGGCAAGAAAGAAGAGAGAGCATTTCAGGCATGGAGACTGAGTGAAAATAGACTTGAGTCAGGAGATGAAGTGTCTTGTGCAAAGAACAGGAAGGAGCCAGTGTTCCTGATTTGTATGGTACGTGGTATAAAGGGAAAGACAGCTAGAAGGGTAAAGGGGTCAGGTGGGGAAGGGCTCCAAAAGCCAAATACAGTTTTGAATCCAATTTACTTGCCAGTCCTGGCATCACCCTCCTGATGTCATGGTCCTCTTGAAGAATGAAGGACAAACCACAGCCTGTGAATAGTCCAAGTTGCCCCACTGGTGACCTAACTGGCCAAGTCCAGTTGAGCAAGTCAGCTCCTCCTCTCCTCTCCTCTTTCCACATGGAGTACCATGCCCTTACCAGAGGGTACTCTGTCCAAAGGAAGGCAAATTTTAAAAATTGGAACCTACCTAGATAGCTTGGGTTATACTGGCTAGATTTCTTTTCTAAAGACCATGCCGTAAACCCAATTTACTCTGGCTCTCATTGATTGGCCAACAGTAGGTCCCTACCCAAGCACCACTTGGGTTACTGTTTGGGCCCTGATAGCTCAGAGTGAATGCAAACACTAATTGTTTCTCCTTTGGCCAGAAAGTCTGAGTGTCTCCCTCCCACTTTGATTTTTTTATTATCATTATTACTATTATTAAAGGGGCCATCCCTTGGCTCACTTTTTAAACAGCCCTAATCACTGAATGAGTGTTGCTTCAGTCAAAGCGAGAAATTGGAAAGAGCTTAGCCTAAAACGGCCAAGGTCTCCCACAGCATCCTGGGCCATCTACAGTTGTCTTGATCTACACTTGGACCCAAATGGCTCTGGAGGATAAAGTGAGGGTGGTGGACTTAGCACAGCCCTCCCTCACTTAAATCTAACTTAGTTGCAAGTCATGACATCATCTTCCTGATGGCCTGGTCCTCTTTGGGACCACCACACAGAAGACTTTCCCTCTCTGTCCCTTATTCAGAGGGGTGAGGCCTACAAGTATTGCGCACTACCAGAGTTTCAGCCTTTTTCAATGTGTTGCTTAGTCATGCTGACTTTTCCTCTTTTTTTCCTTTTTTGTCTTTGGAAATAATTTTTGTTAAATGGAATGACTCTCTGGGAAAGGGAAGAATACTGGTAGAAAAGGGAACTGATGTAAAAATATATTGATAAAAATTTACTTTAAAATGGAACAAGGGAAACATAGAATTGTATATTTGATCCTTGAGGTAACAGGGAGGAGCTCCTGGAATTTCATGATTGAGGGGACGGAGGCTGTGAAGGTGGGGTGGCATGTTCAAATCTGCTCTTCAGGAACATCACTTCAGCAAACAAATGCTTGTCTGCTTCCTTGCTTAGTACCTACAAGTATTGCTGGCATTGTCGCTGGATTCCACTTCAATTACCCCTGAGCACATTCTAAAGGAGGGAGGTGAATCAGAGCAAAGAGAGGAACACGAATCTTGGGTAAAATGACCCAGGATGACCCCTTCCTTTGACTCTCTCTAGACTTAATTCTATCAGGTCACTGTCAGCAGACATACACCATGGCACATGTCTCTGCTTCCTCTCCATGGAGACTGAGAAGGTACAGAAATGTGGCCATGGTTCCGAGGCTCTTTCCACTCCACATCATCATGTGTCTTCTCCACAGATGGAGCTTCCATATGAGGAAGAACACAAGAAGTTTTAAGCATCCCTGACATGGAAGTGCGTCAGACAGAGATGGCTCTTGGCATATATGGAGGCAGATCAAGTCTGCTGAGTCTGGGAGCATGTCCAAGTAATACACCGCCAGGAAGGGTTCAGCCATCTAGGTGCTTTATACTATGGTTCTGCTGCAACACAAAGGTCCAGATTATTAGATACAACCCAGTATTTAAAAAAAAAAAGCAAAATGCTGTCAGCATAAGACTGTGAGGAGAAGCTCCTGGCCTGAACCCTGAGATTCTCAGGACGAATTAGGGAACCTGTAGCTATCTCAGTAGCACACTTTGAGTCTAGGAAAGGTCCTAGGCCAATGAACCCCTGAACAGGAACATAAGCTCTGAAGTTCATCCAAAGCTTCAAAATGTTTTGGTAAGAAAGAACATTCTGGGGAACCAGTGAGGTCTGTGTCCTTCATGACACTCGTCTATGAGCAAGAAGCCCATGAAATCCCCAGAACTGATAGATCACATGACTCCTTTGACCTCTAAGAAAGTGGTTCTCAACCTGTGGGTTGCGACCCCTTTGGGGGTTGAACAACCCTTTCATAGGAGTTACAGGGGTCACCTAAGATCATCAGAAAACACATATTTCTGATGGTCTTAGGAACCAAGATACCGCTCCTCTATCCATCTCCAGGCGAATCTGCCCACATGCAGATATGCCCACATACGAGTATTAAAGGGTCACAGCATTAGGAAGGTTGAGAACCACTGCCTTTTTCCTCTTCCCAAAAGCAGACCAAGTATTTTGAGACCGTTCAAAGGCAAATGGTCACCTAGTCATCCAATGGCTGCTATGCTCTGGTTATAGAGCACACTCAGGCTGGCCATTTCCCTAAACAATGACAAAGATATTTTCGCCAAGACACTTCTTTCCTCTACATAAAAATATTACCATATTCAGTTCTTTATTTTTCTGTCGATATGAAGAGAATTCAAAAAAGCAGATGATGCAAAAACCATTCATCTTTGATTCTGTGATGCAGCGTTTAGAGTTTGGCTTGGTTTGGGGGTTTGGGAGTGGGAGTTTTTGGTGGTGGTGGTTTTGTAACTCCAACAGAAGACCTTCGAGTTAGTTTGCATGTCTTGGACACATACCAACTGACGTGAGACTTTGTGGGGCTGATGATCGACAATGGGAATGTCAGCCTGGGTCATGGATAATTCATTAGTAACTAATTTCAAGTTGAAGGCATTTTGTGTGTTGATTCTCTTGCAGTGTGTTCCTGCCATCCCATTGGGTCAGCTGTTCTTCCTTTCAGCTCAGCAATCTTCTGTGACCCCAGTAATGGTGACTGCCCTTGCAAACCTGGAGTGGCAGGTCCTCATTGTGACAAGTGTATGGTGGGGTACTGGGGTTTTGGAGACTATGGCTGCAGACCATGTGACTGTGCAGGAAGCTGTGACCCCCTCACTGGGGACTGCATCACCAGGTGAGCAGACAACCTCCTGTCTCTTATCTTATTTCTTTGGATATCTGGAATGCTATCAATCATTTAGAAGATGTTCCATGATTGGGGGTAGATGTCTTAGCAGGGTTTAGTAGGTGGACCTTAGAGTTGGGCCTCCTATAAAAGAATTCTTTCAGGGCTTTGGGAACGACCAAGTCTCTGGGACACATTTTCCCCATTTTGTTGGGAGATGAATGATTCCTCTTAACAGCAGACCCTGAAATCCAAGAGAAAAGGTTCTCTGTTAAGTTTCTGAAAAGTAGGAGTCATGGTATAAACTTTGCATCTCTGGGACACAGGATACTTTCTACTAAGGGCTGAGGGACTCCTTTAAGAACTGTTTCATACCAGCTGAACAACAGCAAATTACTAGGCACTGTGCTAAGCCCTGGGGATCAAAAGAAATGCAAAAACTTGGTCCCTGCCTTCAAGGAGCTCACATTCTTACAGATGAAACAATATGCAAAATACAGTAATAAGTTATTTCATTCATTGTAGTCCCAGAAGGAAGGCACTGGTGTGATATGGAGGGAGAGAAGGGAAGCTTCTGTAGGACGGGAGACTTGAGCTAAATCTTGAAGGAAGCCAAGGAAGTTAGAGTTGGGAGATGAGGATGATCAGCCTAGAGGATGGACAATGAAAAGCCCTAAAGTCCAGAGATAGAGAGTCTCATATGAGGAGAAGCAAGTAGGCCAGCATGTTGAGTGGTAGAGCACCTGGAAGGGAACCAAGTATGTGACGCCTGGAATGGAGGAAGAACTTTTAGATCCTGAATTTGTTTGATTTGCCTATTTGTGATTCTGCTACTGTTCAGTTATTTCAGTCAGCGTGTCCAACTCTTCGTAGCTCTATTTGGGGTTTTCTTGGCAGAGATACTGGAGTGGTTTGCCATCTCCTTCTCCAGCTCATTTGGCCAATGAGGAAATTGAGGCAAATAGGGGTTAAGTGACTCTCCCAGGGTCACACAGCTGGTGGGCATCTGAGACTGGGTTTGAACTTGGGAAGATGAGTCTTTCTTACTCTAGGCCCAGCGCTCCGTCCACGGAGCCACCTCCTTGCTGCCTCTAGCTGTGATCATCTGCTGGCTGCTCTTGTCTTTTGATATCGATAAGGCTTAATGACTGTTTGTTCATCTTCTCCTCAGTAATGATGTGTAAAATTGTTAACCCACAGTTGTGACTCATTTTGAACTTTATCGTGGTACAATTTTATCTTAAAATTGCATTATGCACATATATAACTCTTTCATCTTATTTTTATGTTTTCTCTTCTGGCAAGACTATCCTTTTATGTTTAATGAGACAAGAAAATGATAACAAAGTAAACAACTAAAAAGAAAAAAAGAAATGTTTCACACTTGGACAACACCGAGCAGTGAAAAGAGGGCTGATGGGACCTGGACGCCTGGGCTGTGGCCCTTCTCTTCCACTTCACCCCCATGGGGTACCTTCAGCTTTAACTGGTCTTGAACGTCCCTGAAATCCCATTTTCCAGACTACAAAACAGGGGTGACACTACTCACACTACTGACTTTATAGAATTGTTACAAGGATCAAATGAGAAAGTGCTTTGTAAACTGTAAAGCTCCATGTAGTGTGAACTTTTTCCAAGCATTACAGTTGAAAAATTTAATGATAAAACAGTCCACCCTGGCTCTCAATGCCTAAAGGCCAGATGTGTCAGAGGTTACGGTTTCCCTTCCCCCCCACCAGGGTTCCCTAGTCCCCTAAAGGGGGATTTGGAGCCTCTCAGCCCTGCGCATGGCTCCGGTCTTCACTCATGATGCTCCCTCAATTTTAGGAAATGGTTCACACCCTAGTTCCATTTAGCCACTAATCATGAGATCAGCTTTGAAAAAAGATATTTACTTCAGAAGGTATAATTATAAATATACAAACTGACTCTCCCCCAGCCCCTGGGAAGCACAATCCCCACCCCTCTGCACCACCTCAGTCTCTGGGAAAGGAAAGAGGTTTCCTAGCTTAGCTCAGTTCCCAGAGAGAGCGGTTTCAGTTCCAAGTCCCCCAAACCCCCTGGGGTTCAAGTTCCAGGTACCCGGTTTCTCTGGACTTTAGTACAGGGATGACTGGCTGCAATCCTGTCTCCAAGGTCTCCATGACTTGAACTCCTGGTCCCCCAGGGATTGCCTCCGGCACCTGAAACTGAGGACCACAAACAACAGAGAACAGAAACAAGCAACCCCGGGCCCATTTCTCAGATCCCAGGGAAAAGGAGAGCAGGGGAAACAAGGCCTTCCCCTCTCCCCAGTTCAGTTTGTGGCAGCCCTCCTTTGGGTCAACTGGAATCTCCACCCTTGGACACAGCAGTGAAAAACTGCCCAGAAAGAGAGTGACAGAAAGCACGTGGTGGGAAAGGGACCTACCAGCTCAGTCTGGGCAGCCCCACAAAGGAAGCGCCCCTGCCTGCCCCTGCCCACCCCTGCCTGCCCCTGCTCGCCAATAACTTCCTTAAATTATAAACCTCAGAGGATTTCTGGATCAAAGGATGGGAACAATATTGTAACTTACTAAAAGGGCACAGACAGATTTCCAAGATGTTTGGATCAGGTCACAGCTCCATCGCCAGGTGCTAAATGAGCATATTTCCCCACAGCTCCCTGCAATTTTGGATTTTTCCATCTCTGCCAGTGTGATGATGAGCGTGATATGATGGTTCACTTTTAGTTTCCATTGCTCTGATTACTGACTCTAAACACTTTTTCCGATGATTGTTGATCATTTGTGCTGCTTCTTTCAAAGACTGCCTCTTTGTGCCCTTTGACCAACGTGACATATCCTTATTCATAGTTTGACTTTATTATAGCAGCACAGACATTGACTGGTACCATGAACTTCCAGACTTCTACCCTGTGTCTAACCAGAGTGAACCAGCCTGGGAATGGGAGGATGAGCAAGGATTCTCAGCTCTTCGACATTCAGGTGAGAAGGAAGACAGAGTCAGCTCTCTTCTTTCCTGGCCCGGTCCTAGGCAATAGTAATTTTTAATACCTAACAGTAAAAACTTTGTTTGCAGTGGATGAAAAAACAGCCTAATGGTACTCTTCAGTTCTGAGGTGATGAGACAGAACTTACCATACAAGTGTGTATCTCTTGGGGGGACCAAAAGGCCTCCGTAGGCCTTAGCAAGGGCTAAGGGCTCATTTTAACTCACAAAAGGAAAAATAGTGGAAGAAAAAATGTAAAATTATATCAGAGTTTAGAAAAGAAAAATATTAGGGTTACTACCAAAATTTTTTCCCCTTAATGCTGTCTAATTTGGTTTCTGGACATTTAATTGAAATTATTTACTTTTCATTTAATGAGTACTTGAAACATTCTTCCATAATTCTAACATAATGTTATTTATAATTCTCTGACTCTTCTATAGTCTTGGAGTCTGCTAAGGAAGATCTCTGAGGATCAAGCTTTCAAGCTTATGTGACATTCAGTTAGCCATTTATGCATGTTACTAGGGAGCTGGCATCAAACCAATTAGGCATGTAGCAAAGTCCTGGCACCAGAGTGACTCCAAACTCTCCTATCCACATTAACAGCTGTGCTGTCTGTGATGTCCCTCAAGACTATCTGGAATTCATCTGGGTGAGCTCCAGCTTAGAGAAGTTATTGTTCAGTTTCCTGCTAAACAGCCGTCTTCCTCTGGGTGTAGAACAGCTCCCATGGGCACCTCCTTTGAGCAAGGAGCAATGCACCATGTCCCAAGCATGCAAGTGTAGCAGATACAGTGAGATCTGTGTTCAGACAGCTGTGTTTATCGACCTACCTGTGTTAAGTGAGTCCCTGTGCCAGGAACTTAGGGCCTGTACCAGCCTTAATTCCCACCACTTCTTGTGAGGTAGGGATCACCTGCTGAAATATTTCCTTTCCTAAACAACAAAACTGGCTTTGACTAATACTGCAATAGTGTAAACAATTCTATTTCTTTAACTTTCTAATAACCCAGTATAATAAAGAAAAGGTTCTTTTTCCCTTCCTGACTTAGTTTTTGAAAAAAACAAGACTGAGTTGAGACCTAATAAGCAAAGTTTTGTCCCAGTGTCTAATATATATGAATATTTGACCATCATAATTTCTGAAATTCTTCTTCCAAAGCCTCTGTGTGGCACGGAGGTATCCCTGGGTTCCCAAAGGCTATGCCTGGGGAGGAAGCTACACAGATCTGGCCAAGCTGGGAAGGTCTTGCCTGTGGGCTGGATGACAGACTAAAAGTCTGGTCATCATCAGGTACACCACAAGGTAAAAAATGTTGAGACAAAGCAAGTCTCAAGCCCTCTAACAAGTCGAGGGGAATCAGTAAAGGAAGCACCCCTAGGGATGAAATCATGGATCTTAGGCACTAAGATGGTTGAGGGGATAGAACACTGAGCTTGGGGCCAGGAGGACTGACCTCACTCACCGTAACTGTGATTTTGAACAAGGCACTTCACCGCCACCTGCCTCAATTTCCCTATCTGTAAAATGAGATGATAATGGCACCTAACTCACTGAGTTGGTTTGAGGATCAAATGAGATCATTTATTTAGAGTACTCTGTCCACTTTAAGTTGCTAATATAGATGTTAGATGTTATTAAGCAGTGTGCCTTGCTCCCCTCTCTCTCAAAAAAAAAGAAAGATAAGGGGGCAAGAGAGCTGGCTTCTAGGCTCTACCATGGCCTGGGACCTCAGGCAAGTACCTTCTGTTCCTGGAATAACTAAGGAAAGTCACAGAACCAAGCAGATTGGCCGCACTCCAAATTCATGCTATTTAACCTCAAACTAGGACATTGGTGCCCACTGTAAATCCTTCTGTTCCTCTTTAATGGTCTCCTTATTACATTCTCTGCAGTAATTGTTCCATATCTTTGCTGTTCTTCTCAAGGCCACAGCCCAGCGCCAACTCCCTTCATTCTTGGTAGATGACCTAGCCTCAGACTTAGAAGATTCAAGCTCCCTTAAACTCTCTCTTCTTCATCTCACCGTTTATCTTTGTCTCCTGTTCTACTTCTTGCTCTCCCTTCCTCTCTTGAGGAAAGCAACCCCATCTTCACAAGATGAACTTCTCCCATGGAGCCTTCATCCTATGGCCTCCACATTTCAGGATTTTTCTATACCATCTATTATCCTGCCTCACCCTCTGTGTTGGCTCCTTCTTCTGTGCCTACTATGTGGTCACATCTGTCCAGTCCTAAAAATTAGAGTAAAAACAAAACTTCCCTGGATCCTAAAGACCTTGGTGGAGGAGAGAGAGGAAGTGGGGGAAGGAGGACTGAGTTCATTGGTTCCACCCACCATTCTTTTAGGGAAATGGCCAGGATAGTGAAGAGATTAGAAATCATTCCATATGAGGATTACTTCGAGGAACTGGGCATGTTTAGCCTGTAGTAGAGAAGACTTAAGAGTAATGCATTATCCATCTTCAGATATTTGAAGGACTCTGATGATTAAGAAGGGTTACACTGGTTCTGTGGGACTTCAGAGGGCAGAACCAGGAGCATGGGTAGGAGGTACAGGAAGCCCTACCAATTAGGGCTGCCTCAGAATGCAGGGGCCCCCATCACTAGTGGTTTTGAAGATGGTTGACCATTTGTGTACAGAGAAGATTCCTACTGTGGATGGGAAACGTGAAATTCTGTGACTATATGCACACTCTCTGTCTCCAGCCCTCCATAGTCAAATAATTTGAACTCATTTAGGTGGTTCTGCGACTCCATTGTCCTTCTCTGGGTCTAAATAATTCTCACTTGTCCTTGTGGCTATTGATTTCTTGGGTACGCTGAGGTGGTAACTTAAAAGGACACAGTTATGTTACTTGAATTCACTTGTCACTTGTTTTCACCTTTGCAATGCTGATGAAGATGAATCTTTGCTTACTTTTTTTAGGTAAATGTGAATGTAAAGAACAATCATTAGGAAACCCCAAAATCTTCTGTGGGATGAAGTATTCATACGGTGAGTTACAAGAAAAAATCAGTGTCTTTGCTCCCAAGAACCATTATCTATTAATCATAGAGAGGCTTTACAAATTAGTGCTAAGGGGCAGCTAGGTGGCACAGTGAATAGAGCACTGGCCCTGGAGTCAGGAAGACCTGGGTTCAAATCTGGCCTTGGACAGTTAACACAAAACTAGCTATGTGACCTTGGGCAAGTCACTTAACCCCAATTGCCCTGCCTTCCCCCCTCAAAGAAAAAAGAAATTAGTGCTAAGCCTATCCGAGGCCCTCATAAACATTTGTCTTGTGTCGTACTACTGAAGACCTGGACACAGACTAGCCCGATGTTGGACCAATGTAGAGAGTGGTGCCCTCACCAAAGAGAAAAGTTTATTGGCATGCTGGCAGAGATCATCTCTGGCAGCACCATGCTGTTATGAGAATGAAGTGAAACAGAGAAATAAATAGAGAAAAAGTAAATGTTTCTGACATTTCTGACAAGGCCCGTATTAGTCAAATGCAGATAATAGGGAACTGCTTAAAACCGTATTGCATAGGCATGGAATAAATGTGAATAAGCAGATTTTCTTCTACATGGCTTGCTTTTTATCCTTCACACCGACGACAAGTATTCCCCAAAGAAGGTTAGTAAGTACAAACCATTTGCTATGAGACCAAAGAGCCTAGAAACCAGCTCAGCCAGTAAATCCTTGCTCACCTTGCTAAGCAGAAATATATGGTGGCCAAAGGCAACATAGGTTTAGGGCGTACACTCCTTTGTAAATTCTTATGGTGGGAGATTTTGAGCAGCTACATCTCATAAAACACTGAGAAGTCATGCAGGGAAACGCCATTTTAAAGAAAGCTTGTCTAGAGACCCAACTGAAAAAGCCGCCTCAAGGGCATTTAAGGACGTAGCTGGAAGGAGGGTCACACCCAGATGAAAGATGCTGAGAGGTTTTTATGACATATTCTTTGCCATTTGAGGATGGGGCCGCCACATTTGAGTATCCAGCGTCACAGTCCCAGATGTCCCACATGAGGAAGAAACAGCAGAGAAATTGTAAAGCAGAGAAAAGCAGAAAAGACCATGTCTATACAGGGGTGGCTTTTTGAAGTCATGTAATTTTGAGGCCCTGAAGGCTTGATTTGCTAAGACACCAGAGGAATTAAAAAAAAAAAACAACTCATTCAACCCTCCCTAGTATAGTCCCCTATCTCTCTCCCTGTTTGTGGCTAAGCTCCTTGAGAAAGCCTCCTACGGCCATGCATCAGCTTGCCCTCTCACTGGATTGGTTGTAAATAAACCTTCTGTGGTCTGGTTTCTGACCTCATAATTCAACCAAAACTGCCCTGTCCAAAGTTACCAGTAATCTCTACATCACCAAGTCTCATGGTGTTTTACCTACCTACATCACTCTTAATCTCCCTGCTGCCTTTCACATTGTCAGGGACACTCTTCTCCCAGACACTCTTTCTAGGTTTTCCCGACATTGCTTTTTTCTGGTTCTCCTGCCTGAGTGACAGCTCTCCTCAGTCTCCTCTGTTGCATCTTCATCCAGGGCATGTCCCCTGGATGGAGGGATTCCCCAAGTCTCCCTCCTGGACCCTCTTCTCTAAACTATCACAGTTGGTCATGTCATGTCCTAACTTCCCACGAGTGCAGATGATTCCCAGGTCAGCCCTAACCTCTCTTCTGAGAGTTTAGATCACCAACTGTCTCTTAGCACATCTCAGACTTGAGATGTCCAAAACAGAAGGCCTTCTCTTTCCTCTCAAGCCCTTTGTCCTCTTTCAGACTTTCCTATTAATGATAAGGGCACCCCAGTTCTTCCAGCCAGTTCCAAACCTCAGGACCTTCCAGTCCTCTCCCTTATGCTGTATATCCAGCCCATTGCTAAAGCTTATTGTTTCTACCTGGCAACATCACTCCTATATATTCCTTCCTCCCTACTCATATAGACACCAGCCTATTGCAGTGATTCTGTCAAACAGTACTCTAAAGGCTCTTCTCTGACAAGGTTTCTCCCAAACATATATCAGCATGATATAAAAATTTATGAAAATTATAATAATATAAGCATAAAATTGAAAGGTATACACTCTCTAGAGGTGTTTCCCCACTGTTGTGGATGAGGTCCAGTACAGAGTAGAAATTGTAAAGGGATTTCTCATAGATAGTGAATTCCTCCACATGTTCCAGTTTCTAGGTTACATTTTGCTGATTGTCTCAAGTCCTGGAACATTATAAAGCCCTCTCAGTTCAATCCATAATAATTCAAAAAAGTTTGGATTAACCATCCACACAGGGAAGCTAAATGGATGAAGAATCCCCACTTTGTCCAGACTATGACATGCAGTTAGATGGACAAACTACAGAGCTCGCTTAACACTATATACATCTTGTACAAACCCTACCAATTCATGATAAGTTGGGTTCAGAAATGAACAAAAAGAGATAAGCAGCCTGGATTGTTTTGGGGAAATTACATTGTCTTGTTAATGGCTTCTCCCTGAAACAAGGTGCAGACATTTTAACTCTGGCATTTTTCCAGTGATGTTTCATGGCAGCAAGTCCTAGAATGCTTCAGTCTCTGAAAAGTGAAAGTTGGGCATCTCCCAAAAGGCAAAAGGGTTGGAGATGGGAGGTGCAGTCATCATGAGCATCCTGAATGAGGAATTACGCAGAAAAGAGATGTCAAGAAAGTCCAAAGCAAGGGCTCAGGGCAGATATGAGATGGGGGATTTTAACTTGATGAGCCCTAAATTCCTATGTAACTCCATTGCCCTCCCTCCCCTAGGTCATCCCATGCACCCCTAGGCTTTTACTGCCAGGAAAGAAACCAGCAAGAGCTCACAACAGAAGCTGCTCTTAGAGCAAGGGCTCTTAACTTCTTTTGGGTCACGGACCCTTCAGGCAGTCTGGTGAAGCCTCAGGGCCCCTTTTCCAAATAACGTTTTTAAATGCACAAAATAAAATTCGTAAGAAGACAAAGGAAACCAGTTATATTGAAATCCAGGTATCAGCACGTTAAAAAACAAGTTCATGACCGCAGATTAGGAATCAGCTGTTTTAGTGTCTTTGATTCTGGCTTCCATCTTGCTCTTGTATCCTGGGGGTCACAAGGAGAGGAGCATAGGAATTACAGCATCCATATTGTACCTAATCCGTGCCAGGCCCAGTTCTTAGCACTTTACGCTATCACCTCATTTGATCCTCACCACTCTGTGAGGCTGACACATGTTGCTAACCTGACCCCAGACACCAGCAGCAGTGGGATTCCTCAGCTCTGTCTGACTTGAATCTGCTGAGCTCAGTCTCTCCTGCAGCCCCTTTAAATAGCCCTTCAGAGGACCTTGCTCCCCAAGCCAACTCCTCTTCCCTTCTCAGTCTCACTGTAGTGTACACTCAGAGCCCCTCTCTTAGCAGTATTTTTTTTTCAAATTACATGTAAAGAGAGTTTTCCACATTCACTTTTATAGGATTTTGAGTTTTAAATTTTTTCCCCCTGCCTTTCTTCCTTCTACCCTCCCCAAGACAGCGAGCAGTCTGATATAGGCTCTACATGTACAATCACATTAAACCCATGTCCACATTAGTCATGGCACAAAAGAAGACTCAGAACAAAAGGGGAAAACCATGAGTAAGAAAACAAAAAGGTGAAAATCGTCTGCTTAGCTCAGCATTCAGAGTCCAGAGTTCTTTCTCTGGATGTGGATGGCATTTTCCATCATGAGTCTTTTGGGATTATCTTGGATCATTGTATTCCTGAGAAGAGCTGAGTCTATCATGGCTTATCATTGCACAAGGTGACAATGGGGAGCCACTGTCTCCACAGTCTCTAGCTCCTTCTCCTGCTACTCTCCTGGAGCCCAGATCTCCCAAACCTCCAAATCAGCTAGCACCTGTCCTGCAGCTACTTTCTAAAAGGCCTGTCACCAGGCCCTAGCTTCACTTTGCATGTCCTCAGGCCCACCTGCCTCACCTTTGTACCCTCCCCTGGTACACAGCATCCCAGAATCCTGCCTTAGGGACCCTTGCTCACCACTCTTGGTTATGTGTATGTAGTGACAGTTAGGACACGGGTCAGGGGCTTCCATGGAAACAACTCCCTCATGGGCTCCTGCTGTCTCCCTCCCCTTTTTCCCAGTCCCACCCTTTTCCAGGGCATGGTGTGCAGGGTGGTTGTGTAGAACGAACAGTGTCACCTTGAAGAGCAGGGCTGGTGGCACAGTTTCACCACCCACCCTCCCAGTATGTGCTAGTCTCTTCCATCTTGACAGAGGGGAGGAGTCAGGCTCATTGTCACTCTCATTGAGGGGCAACATCCTTGGTCCCATTGCATCTACCATGTACATATTTTGTATGTACACGGGTTTATATGTCATCTCCCCAATTAGAACGTGACTTCCTTGAGGATACCATCTCGTTTTTTGTCTTTTTGTATCCCTAGCCTGTAGCACAGGGCCTGCCACAAAGCAAGCCCTTAATGAATACCTACTAACTGACTAAATGCAGCATTAAAAGCATGCTCATTCACCCAGTAAGCACTCATTAAGTACCTGCTGTATTCCAGGCATAGTGCTAAGTACCGGGGACACAAAAAGAGAGCTCCTGTCCGTGAGGAGCTTATAGCCAGTTGTGAAAATAAATAGACAACTGGATCCTAAGAAGAAAGATGGATCTCCTCGTGGTTGCCTTTTGTTCTTCTCTGGACAATATATATATATATTTGATAGACTTCAAAACCTTGATGGGTTCCAATAGCTTGGTGATGTGTGAGTTGCAATAGAAAGACTGGGACTCTCCGAGAGACGAGTAATGTCACAGAGGCACATGGGAATGGAGCCAGTGCAAACGGAGGGAGCCGCGTGGTGCTTAAAGACCATTGATAGGTAGCCTTCGTGCCTCTCCGTATGTAATATTTTCACTGCTCCTCAAACTTGAACTCTGTGTGTGATGTTTTTCTCCTCTTGGAATTGTGTCATTGCAGTGCTAAAAATAAAGATTTTATCAGCTCACGATAAAGGCTCTCATGCTGAAGTCAATGTGAAGATCAAAAAAGTGTTGAAATCTACCAAATTAAAGATCCGACGAGGAAAGAGAACACTCTACCCAGAGTCCTGGACTAACAGAGGCTGCACCTGCCCCATCCTTAATCCTGGTGAGTATTTGGTTTTATTAAAGATACATACTGGCTCTCTACAGATTGCCCCTTGTTATATAGGTAGGAAAGCCCACTGGGTTTGAAGTTAGTGGGTTCAGGATCTGACTGACACTTGCTAATGGGGCAGTGGCTTCCTCCTTTATAAAGTAGAAATAGTACTTGCAGGGTTGTAGTGAGGAAAGCAGTTTGTGAACAGTGAGCCCAATGTAACTGAAATGTCGTAATGACTATCATCCTCCAAGCACAAATCTGAGTAGGAGGCTACTCCCTGGAAGGTGGCCCAGATAGCCAAACCTTTTTGTTTTTAATGTCTTCCCAAGAATCTGGGCATTAAAAAAAAATGAGTTTGTTGTGTTGCCCCCATGTCAATATTTCATCTAAATTCTATGTATTTCTGTGGAGGGAAAGGATAGATTCTACTCTTTAAAACATTATACATATTTTAAGTAGGAACAAATTTAACAAGAACTCAATCAGATCACCTTGAATTAATGTTGAAAAACATTCTCGTTCCAATCTTTGTGCCCCATAAACTGGTGGGACATTTTCAGATTTAGCAAGTTAGTATCCTCTGTCATGGAAGGGAGAAAGTACTTCTGAATTTTAGAATCACACTTAGCTCTTCTTCTGAAAACCAGGTCTTATGACAATGATGTGATTAAAGTCTTTTCTCAAAGGAAATACAATGTGAAATTCCATTTGCAGACATAGTAATGAATTAATTTATTTTTGAGTGGGAAGCATCTGTTTCTTCTGGGGGAAGGGAGGGAACAACCTTCATTCCTTATCTTGTCTTTCATAAAATAATCATTCCAATTTCAAACAAAAAACAGCAGACACAAAAAGGAGAGGATATTGGTAGAGGAAAATCTGGAGATATTTCAAATTCCTTATACCTCAAGAAATGGACATTGTATCTAAAAGAGGAGGGAAAGCAGGGCCTGGAATAATTTTGGGAAAATGCTCTTCATTGCCTTGTTCATGTGGATGTCACCTTGTTTAGATAGCATTGGTAGGACCAGTTGCCTCAGTTTTGTTCCAGTATTCCAGGTCTTCAAGTTATATTAAGGAGAGTTCTGTGTTCTTTGAACTCCTTTCTGCCTTCAAAGGAACAAACCAACAACCAAATTATAATGATAAGAATTTTAATAGAATTTTTCCCCCAATCTTAAGGGCTTGCCCCCATCTCAATATTTCATCTAAATTCTATGTATTTCTGCTGTTGGAAAGGATAGATTCTACTTTTTAAAACATTATACATATTTTAAGTGGGAACAAATTTTAATAGATCAGAAAATAGGATGTTAAATTTTTAATTCCGGAAACTAAAGATCACTAATTAAAGTTATATTTGCCCAATGATTTAGGTTTTTGAGGTTCCTGCCAGCAATAATTCAGTTGCAATGCCAGGAATTTTTTTTAAATGCCCAGATTCTTAGGAAGACATTAAAAACAAAAGGTTTAACTATCTGAGCCACCCTCCAGGAAGTAGACTGCACTTCCTAATCAGGTTTCTGCCAAACTGACTCAAAAGAATCGACCCAGTTCATCACAATTGGAAACCTAAGAGCAGTTATTCAAAGAATTCTGGAAAACATGTTTACTTGCTTTGAAGAAAAGGTGGAACTGGCCAAAGCAAAGTCAGACAGTCTTTTATTTTACTGTGTTTTCCATTTTTACAACTCAAAGAACTGAGGCCAAAAAAAAAAGGGTGATAAGGAAATTCTGAAATCCTGCATGCCTACATGTCTCCTGAAGTCACCAAGGTCACCACTAACAGGGGCTCATGCAATGAAATGAACAGACGGACCAATTCATTCAGGAAGCATTGATTGTGTATCTACTGTGTCCATAATATGGCAAGATGGGAGTGGGTACTGATTGCTGGTGAATGAAAAAAACGAACTTGGGAAACTAGATATCATTTTAGATTTTAGATCTGTGACTTCATCACAGTTCAGTATTTACTCTACCAACACAGGCAGGCTCCAGACCTTTCCTGCCTTAAAGAGTCATCAGCTAGTTGTCCCCTGGAACTCTTGCCCTCCTCATCCCCACCTCCTGCTTCTTTTCAGGGCCAGCTGAAGTCCCACTTTACACACCAGGCCTTTCCCAATCTTCCTTCATCTCAGTGTCTTCCCTCTGAGACTACCTCCAGTTGGTCTTGTACACTCCTGGTTTGTACATAGTTGCTCACATGCTAGACCGTGAACTTCTTGAGAGCAAGGGCTATTTTTTCTTTCCTTTTTTAAATTTCCACTACTTAGCATAGTGCCTAGCATGTAATAAGTGCTAATAAATGTTGACTGATTGACTTTCAGCCTCTCTGGACTTGACTAGTCTGGTTCTCAGGTAGAAGACACAACATTTAACTTTCCAACATGGTAGAATCTAAGAGGAGGTAGAGTCCTGGGTCTGGAGTCAGGAGGACCTGAGTTCAAATCTAGCTTCAGCCACTTACTAGCTGTGTGATCCTGGGCAAGTCACTTATCCTCTGTTTGCCTCAATTCACTGAAGAAGGAAACCACTCCAATGTCTTTGCCGAGAAAATCCCATGGACAGCATGGGCGTGCTGTGGTCCACAGGGTCACAGAGTCAGACATGACTGAGCTTGTGCCCTACTACCATACAAAAAGCCCTTGGTAATCTCCATGCCATGTGATAAGGCATCAGAGTGGGACTTTAGTGGCAGATATTAAAAAATGTAGCTATTTTCCCACACTTCCATCAGTAATTGGTTCCAGAGATAAGAAAAATGGTGCCCAGAGAAAGTTGCCAGAGCTATCCTGACCCAAGCTAAATGTCCCAATACCCAGAACCAAAAATGTCCTAGAACATCTGAAGGGTTTGGGGGTTGAGCAGAGATCAGGCTTCTATGTGGCTGTGGAGGGAAGAACCAGGGCCAACAGGCAGATAGAGGTAGATATTGGCTTCCCACTCCTGACATTGAGCTGTCCAGGTGTGCGTCATTGGTGTGGCTTCCCCCTCACCTGAAGTCTTTAATCTGAGTCTGGGTGATCACACTCTCGGCTGTGTTTTTGTGAAGATCTTTTTCACACGTGGGTTTGAGTTTGTAGATGGCAGCAAGGGCCCTTCCACCCTCTAAACAACGCTGTAATCCTGGGATGAAAGCTGTGAGTACTGGGGCGGGAAGGGAAGGGGGAACTTCCCCTGACTTTTAAAAAGATATTAAGGACAAAAGGTTTTCCCTCCTTTCAGGACGGAGGTGGGGATACTGTTGTGTGGAACACTGCATATATTGTCAGAGGCGTTTGATGGGTTGGTTGGTTTAAACTCAGTTTTTTTTCTTTTTTTAATCTTTGTTGGGGAGAAGGCTTGCTGGGTGGCAGAGGGGTTGGGGAGAGATATCTGGAATGGAATAAGACGTAAAAACAAAAGGCATCAATCTTTTTTTTTAATGCCAATACTCAAAAAAAAAAGGTTTAACTTTTGTTTTGACTTCCCTCCAGGAAGTAGACTACTTCCTGCCCAGGCTTCTGCCAAGCCAAGTCAGAGTCAACAGAGTTCATCACAGTTGGAAGTATTACAGCAATTATTCAAAGAATTATTCAAAAGTCCTTTGTCATGTTTTTGCGTTTGATTCACGTATGGATATTTCGTCTGCCCAATTCGATCTTAAACTTCTTACGATAGAAACCAAATCGGTTCCTTCCATGTCCCTCACAGCACTCAGTACAATGCCAAGCACCCAAGAAACGTTACTTGAATTGACAGCGAATGAATGACTAGATCTGAAACAACAACAAGAAAGACAAAAGAGCCTTTCGGTGATCTGCTCTTTCCACATTCAGGGGCACTCAAAGGTCCAGACGTGTTCTCGACAATTTATTTTTAAGGCATCTAGATGCCTAGCCCTAATTGTCATAATACTTCACAACTTTTATTTATATATATATATATATATATATATATATATATATATATATATATATATATATATATATAAATATATATATATATTTATATATATATGCACATAATATAATGATAGGTAAAAACAAACCAGGGCACCAAAAAATGGCATGCTTTTAAAAAATTTAACAAATAATTTTTAAGCTTTCTCTGCAGATTCATTAATTATTTAGGAAAAATCAAGTTTCCATGTACCATTCAAATGCTCTGATCTATTAACTGAATAGCAAGTTCCTCCTAAGTATGTGGCCCAGATCAGACAGCCTTCCTGGCACCCATTTGACACACCTTGCTCCCACTGAGGAGAGCAGAGTCACTGGTCTGTCTTTCTCTTTCAAATAAGTCTTCTTGTTGCAAACTTCTTTCTCTTGTTGTCTGCCTTTAGGTTTAGAGTACCTCATCGCAGGACATGAAGATGTGAGAACAGGCAGACTAGTTGTGAATATGAAAAGTTTTGTTCAGCACTGGAAACCAGCTCTTGGAAGAAGAGTCATGGACATTCTAAGAAGAGATTGCAAGTGACAGCAAAGGTGTGTGGTCCCCAGTGGAATTTCTCTATGCACAAAATGCAAACTTGATGGAAAGGAGGTCTCAGAAATGGAACTGGAATGTAAAAAAAGTGCCAAAATGCATAGAGAAGTGTTGCCCAACGTAGGTTTCATCTGATCCCTTCTTTGGCAAATGTTTAACTTATATACGATAACTTCTTTGGGAAAAGCTGACAATTATTTGCATTAAGAGATGGAAAGTTGAACGAGGTGTTGATAGCTGGCCTCTATGGGACTGATTCTGAAATTCTTATATGATGGGAAGCGCCATAATAGCAGCACGATATTTTATAGTTATCCATTAAGAGTAATGGGTCTGATTAAGACCTGTCAGCATCGAAGATCTTGCTTGCATTTCATGCTATTTAAAATCATTAGCAGGACTTCAGCTGAGCACCCTGAGGACCTTATGTCAACAAAGGTGTTTCTTAAAAGAGCCTGTTTTGTTCACTGTGTCTGAACTTTGGTCTGTAGGGTGTTAAATGGATCCTCTCCACTTGTAAATAATCTTTCCTTGTAT
Organism: Pseudochirops cupreus; assembly: GCA_028627135.1. Taxonomy (NCBI): domain Eukaryota; kingdom Metazoa; phylum Chordata; class Mammalia; order Diprotodontia; family Pseudocheiridae; genus Pseudochirops; species Pseudochirops cupreus. Next base: position 346,212,620 of record CM053581.1, read on the forward strand.
AAAGCACTTTACTGCCGACCACTTTGTGATATGAAAGTTTGGAGTTTTTACTGAGGGAAAGGAAAGAAGATAGTGGTGGATGGGTGGGGGGAACCTACAGGACCTGAAGTTCCCCCCGACAACCTCTAAGTGTGGAATAAAACATGACAGAGTAAAAGAGGTTGTGCCCTGAATACTTGGACAAACTTTCTGAAGATGCAATCTTAAAAAAAAGAAAGGTGTTTGCACTGAAGTCCCAGCTTCAGAACAGTGGTTAGATTCTGCAAATGTTCACTGGGTCGGAATTTTAAAAATAAATTAATTAAACAAGAAAAGACTTTAAAACAAGATGATATAATCATCAGTAGAGAAGAACTCTGCCTGGATAAGATGAAGCAGACCCTCAAGAGAAAGCCCCTTTTGCAACTGCACAAGCCAGGGATTCAAAAATGATTGTGGATGTGGAATTGATTTTATTTCTATGGTTAATGTTTGTCTCAGTGTTAAATTGGTTTTCCTCCATGTCTTTATTGCAGCATGTATAGTCATTATTCAATATTCCATTATTATCACCAACGTATGTGACAGTTCACCAAATTAATCACCAATTTTGTCGTTATTCGTCTTCTGTAATCATTTTAAACACTACCTACAGCCTCTTCTGTACTTGAGGATCAGAAATGAACTTCAATGCTGTAAGAATCGCATTATATCGCTTCCTATACAGAACGTATTTTTCTGAGGTCCTGTGGACTTTGCAAAAAATATATATATATTGTGTGGTTAATTTGTTTTTATATTTCTTATATATAATAAAAAATATGATTTCCTGATCATCATTTTAAAGTGCTTTAGTCTCATAAGAAATTAGCTCAACCCTAGATTCCTGAATTGAAAAAACAAAAACATCCACTATTTAGATTTGGAACCACACCAGCCCCTAGAGCCACCTGTTCTAACCCCTCCATTTTAATGATGGGGAAACTGAGGTCAGTCCCAGAGGTTAAATGACTGACATACACTCAGACATATAGAAGGTTTCTGTGCTGTTCTTTTCCTGAGATTTTGGCTTAGAGTGGAGATTGGCCCCAATGGGTTGTGTTTCTACAAACATCATATTCCTTCATCAGTCCCCACGCTTTTGACTTAACCTTGCATGAAAAAGCCCTCTGCTGACTTTATCTCATTCATCCTGACAATGCTGGTTAATACTTGTAAAAAAAATGAAACTAAAGGAGGGGTGGGGAGCCTGAGACCTCCACGCCACATGTGGCCCTCTAGGTCCTTGGGTGTGGCCCTTTGACTGAATCCAAGCTTCGCAGAACAAACCCCCTTCATCAAAGGATCTGTTCTGCAAAAGTGGACTCTGTCAAAAGGCCGCATCCAAGGACCTAGAAGGCCACATGTGGCCTGGAGGCCTCACATTCCCTACCCCTGAGCTGAAGGAATCATTTTAACTGTATTGCATATAGGTTTCATTCTTAAACTTCTGAATGATCCAACTCTATCCTTTCATGTTTCACATAATTAAAAATCTATTTTCAAATTTATTTATAGCTCTTAGACTTTAGGGGCAGCTAGGTGGCACAGTGAATAGAGCACTGGCCTTCGAATCAAGAGGACCTGAGTTCAAATGTAGCCTCAGACACTTGACACTTACTAGAATGTTGCTTGGGCAAGTCACTTAACCCCAATTACCTTGCTTTCCCCCCCTTCAAAAAAAAAACATAACTAGACTTTAAAAATGTACTGATTTTTGTATCATTTCTAAATGTTTTTACCCTATAAATATCTTTTTTGCAGTGTCTATTTTTTTTTATTTTTCAGGCTCATTTATTTACTTTTAAAATTCTTTTTTTTTTTATTTTGAATTTTCAATTCTCTCCTCCTTACCTGACCCTCCTCTGTCTATTGAGAAGTCAAGCAATATGATACCAGTGTGAAATCATACAAGACATATTTCCATATTAGCCATGTTTGCAGGGTCTTTAAATAGTTTTCAATTATAATTACCTCATATTGTCTTCATTCCTGTTGCACAAATCATTTGAAACTCTTGCACACCAATTTTAACCTTTTAAAACAAGTTTTATATTTTCCAAAGTAGTGGGGAAGCAGCATGATACGGTGAGAAGACTGCAGAATTTGAAGTCAAGGAGACCTAGGTGCAAATACCGGCTTTTCCCCCTTACTACAATGTGTAACTTTGCACAAGTCACTACCTTCCTGGGCCTCAGTTTCCACCTCTCTAAGGTGGGGTGGGGGACTGGAAGAGATGGCCTCCAATGTCTCTTCCAGCTCAATTATATGATTACAAATTGCATATGATCCTGTAAGTAAATGGCAAGCAGGAATATTCCCAGTCAACCAAAAGAGAAAAAGAGTTTCCGAGGGGCTGCTCTCCTCATGGCCAATTGCTATTCCACTTCAGGTCTCTACAGGTTACAACATTATGTTAAATGTAATGAAAATGAAATTTAATAGAGAAAAATGTAAAGTCCTACCTCGGGATCCATTATATCAGGCACATAAATTCAAGATGAAGGGATGATGGCAATTGAAAAAGACATGTAACAGTTTCAGGGAATCGCAAACTCAGTTATGAGTCTTCAGTGAGACATGGTGGCCAAGGGAACTCCATGAATGGAAGCCGTGTTTTCTGAGAAGGAAAGGTAACAGTTCTGCATCCCTTGCCCTGGTCCAAGCACTTCTGGAGTATTGTGTCCAGGTGGAGGTGTCACAGTCCAGGAAGATTAACAAGCAGACCCACCATGCCTAGAAGAAGGCAGGCAGGATGGTGAGAGGACTGGCTACCATGTCATAAGATCATCAGCTCAGAAGAAAAGACCTAGGAGGAACATCATGACTGTCTTCAGATATTGGAAGGGCTATCACAATTGTTCTGCCTGGTTCCAAAGGACAGACATTGGCATATTGGGTGAAAGCTTCAGAAGCAGACTTTGGTCTTGGAAGAACTTCCTAATCACTAGAGTTGTCCAGAAATGGAACGGGCAGCCTGGTCTTCAGAAAGAGATCGGATGGCATGTCTTAAGCATGTGTCTTTTACCAAGACAGAAAATGGAGAGAAGTTTTCATTCATTGCTTTACACATGTGAGGACTTTTCCTTCCTAACTATTCTAACGGCCTTCCCCACCCCACCACCATCCCTTCCCCAGAACTCTCTACCATCTGTTTCTCTGCTTTATTAGTCAGCAGATTGCATGAGTAATTTCCCAATACATCAGGCGTGCTTTGCCTGAGGTCAGCACAGTTTTTGCCCTCACGTTACATCATTCACCCTGCAGAGGAATGTTGCTAATATTTAATATCTGATGCAATGGAAAGTCCCAGGAATAGGCTAACCTTTTCAGATTTACACTAATGAGGCCAAATCTATGGGGAAGTGACCATTATATTCTAAAATCCATGTGCATCTGGCTGTACTCAACAAGATACAGTGTAGATAAACAGAACTCTTCAGGGGGAAAATAGATACAATTTTTTTACAAAGTGGATCTATCCCTCAATGATCAGAAATCAATGATCAACAACAGATAGTGAGAAGAAAGGGATCTCAAAAATTCTTCATCCCTTCCTTGTTCTCTTAGGGCATGGAAGACCAGTGCAGCTGATAGGCTCTGTCCACAGTCCCCAGGGCTCATTTGCTTTTGTGTTCATTGTTTCAGTGATAGGCTGTCCCCAAACCCAGCCTCATCAAAGAGTCAAAGCTACTCACAACATCTTTCCCACAGTTCAGAAGGAAAATATTTATGGATAAATATAATATTGCATGGGAGATTTGCACAAAGGACTGAAAGAGAAGCAAAGGGGCGTCTTTGGGGATACCAGTAAGGAAATGTGTAAAGACAAATGAGGTCCCTGTCAACCCACACCCACACTGAACCCAAAGGATTTAATTGAAATCTTTTTTTTCCTATAGTGACACCATGACCACATTTGACAGTGCCTAAATGCCATTTAAAGTAACAAATTTCCAGGCATATTTTTGAATGATTAAAAAGGAAATGTATTAGACATGAAAAAGGGGAATGAATAGAGATGAAAGACATTTGTAAATTATGAGCTGTAAGTTTAAAAAGGCAAGAAGGGACTCTATAAGCATGCCTTGCCTAATTTCATTTGGTTCGACCAAAACTAAATAAATGATTAAATGGACGGACAGATGGACGGACAGACAGACAGACAGACAGACAGACAGATAGATAGATAGATAGATAGATAGATAGATAGATAGATAGATAGATAGATAGATAAGGCAGAACAACACTTATAAGGTACATTTCCATAGGGATTTTTCAGGTGAAGGGTACAGACCAATGATTTCGTTAGTATAGAGAACTCTCAATGAAGAAGTTCCCTCTATCAATGCAGATTTATAACTCACAATTTTTAAGCAGTGGTTCTTGGATTCATGAATTTTTTCAAAAAAAATTTTTAATAATTTTATTTCAGTAGATTTGGCTTCCTTTGTAATTCTATGTATTTTATTTTGTGCATTTAAAAATATTATTCTCGAAAGATATCCATAGGCTTTACCAGATTATCAAAGGGATCCAGGACACAAAAAAGATTAAGAACCTCCATCAAAGAGAGTTGTCTAGGCCGCTGAGAGGTAATGTAACTTGCCTAGAGTCACACAGCCAATATGCATCAAGAATGGGATTTAAACCCAGGTTTCCTTCTATCAGTGCTACATCTCTTCCATCAGAGACTTGCCATAGAAGCACCATTTCCTCCATGGATAGTCCCAGAGAGTTAATAACTTTACTAATTGTATTAGCTGACTGCCATCTTCCCAGTTCTCCATACTCTGGGTTGTAATCCATTGTCCCACTGTGTCCTTAATTACAGTTTTTCTTCTGTCCTCCTCACTGTTATACTCACTGTTGTAATTCCCATTACAGAGGTAAAGTTCATTATCATGTATATTTAAGATGAACCACTAAGGTTCTTTCTCTTTCTATCTTTGTCCCGGATTCTGGAATCCAATATGTCTTGAGTATATTAGTCTACTATTCTGTTACTGATATTCGTGAGCCAATAATCTACGGATTTCAAAAGCATTTTTAATTCTTTCAGCCCTGTGATATATGAGCTATAGAAGCAAAGAAAGAGAACAAATGCAGTATTCAGAAACTTTTCTAGTTAAGAGAGAACAGATGCCAGAGAAGAAGAAATCACCCTATAGAAGAATGTAAGAGAGCAGTAGACAGAAAAGAAGCAGGTGGTTTTTTCAAGTAAATATGTATGAACTCTTTCATCTTGATAATATAAGAAATAAGGGAAAGTTATACATATTTAATAGACAGATTATTTCTTTCTAAACTAAGGCAAGGCCTATGTGGCATGCTTCTCCATCCCATAAAAAGTGCCCCAAATCACCAGGATGAAAAGAAATGTAAATTAAAATAGCATCTCATACGCAGAAAATCGACAAAGACAATAAAATATGTGGATTGTTGATGCTGAAGGGACTGTGGAAAGACAATTGCATTAAGTGCTATTGGGAGAATCCTGAATTGGTTCATCCATTCTAGTAAACAGTTTGGAATTATCAAGAAATGTGACTAAACTGTTTATAATTTTCACCTATAATCCTATTACTGGGCATATATCCCAGAGAGGTCACAAAAAAGGTCCTGTATATAACAAAATATTAACTACTGTTGTCTGGAAAATAAATGAGTGCCCATCAGTTGGGAGAATGAGTTGAGAAACTGTGGCATATAAAAATGATGGAGAACTTGTGCTCTAAGTAATAACAGATAGGAGGCATTCGGAAAAACTTGGGAAGATATATGGACTGATGCAGAATAAGGTGAGCAGAAGTCAGAGAGCAGTATATTCAGTCATGACTACGAAAACATCAGCAATACTCAGAGACAGCCCAGCTCTGATTAGTTGCAATGGCCAGCCTTGGTCCCAGAGAACAGATAATGAAACACTTCCTGTGCCTCCGTACAAGGGATACAGAACGTCACACCTGCTGCCAGCAAGGAAATTTTGATTTCACTTTGGTTTCACTGTTCCCTGTTGCAAACCAGGGTTTAGTGAGTGACTATACCAGGAAGCGTCTAGGGTAAGAAAAGGTGAGGGTATTGATAAAACTTGCGAAATCTGACTTACTGAATCAGGACTCTGGATTTGAGTATTTAACTGGGATGAATCCTTGATAACTCTTTAGAAACTTCCAGTCTACGAAACATCTCCAAATGGGAAAAAGAATTGTCAGTTTGGATACATTCTGAAATCAAATGTTAAATGTGTCCTAAAGACATACAAAACCATTAAACTCAATATTTTTGCATGGATTTAACATCACAACTACCTGAGAGTATTTATCACTACTATATAGGCAAAACTAATTTGATACTTTAAAAGTAATTGTTGTTGACAAAACTCGATTCTTTCATTAGTTGTTACAAAATACCTCTTGCTATAGATTGTCTCTACATCATCACAAATCTATTTTGTGTTTCCTATAAGTCACCATGGTATCATGGAAAGATCAATGACCTTGAAACCAAAAGTCCTGAGTTTGCATTTGCTCTCTGATACTCATGAAATTGGAGGTAGGAAGTGGTAGTTGTAATCACAAAAAGTGACAGTTTACTGAGGTAGTAAACTGTTGATGTGGTGAAAAGTAAAAAGATGTGTCTTGCCTTGTTATTCCTTTATGAAGTGTGAAAAGGTTTCCTTGATGAAATTGAAAGTAAACATGCCATTGGCTAGATGAAGACCACTGCTTGGGTTACTATTAAATGATAAACCTGCCAGTCTTGGAGACACTGGAGGAGCAGGTAAGGCAGAAAGTCCCTTTGTGGACTGAGACCCTGCACCTCTACCAGAGGGCAAGGTTGGGGACTTCTCTCCCTGTCCATAGGCTTTGTCGTCTTGCAGTGGAGTTACTTGCCTATCAAGAAACATGACATCCAGCAGGGTGCAGAGAAAGAATGAGTCGGTGGAAGCAATTCTAAGCAATGGGGCCCCTAGCAGCAGAGAGGAGAGCCAGCATGGATTCAAGAGATGAGTAGCCTGGCTACTCATCGAGAGTTGAGCAGGTCGAGAGTCTAGCTGAGTGGCCCACATAGCAGAAACTCTGTGCCCAGAGGGGAGGAGCATGAAGACACCACAAGGAAAAAAAAGAGATGGGGCTTCTAGTACCTGATACTTGAATTGTCTTGACCTATGTATGCTCTCTACATGTATTGTTTCCTACCACTGCACTTACTCTTTGTGCTAATTCATCCCGTGATACTCAGTGGATGTGTGGAGGAATGTACCTCTGGTTTATGGAAGCCATGGATGTTTTGTACAATTCTTACTATGCCATCTCAGCAAAATGCCTTTGCTTTGAGAAAATTGTGTCTACTAGTCTCCTTGTATCTATAACACATTGGTGGACACTTATGAGGCTTGAGGATAGACAAGTCAGTGTTTGGTCCTTTCTTTGATAAACACTGGTGAATTTTAAAAGAGCAAACCCATAAAGTGCCCTGGAACCACAGGTAGTAACTACCTGTGGGATCCAGCCTGCTATTGCAAACATGGGATGGAGAAGGGGTGCGAGTGCTCCTGGAGGAAACCCTACATTTACAAAATTAGCCTCAGTTTCCTCATCAGAAAAAGAGGTACTTACCCCACCACACAGAGCTGTTCCAAGAAAAGTGCTTTATACATCTTAAAGTCCTATATAAATGTGAATTATTAATAAGGGACTAATGGATTAATCAGATAAAATTCATCTATTCTAATATGTTAGCTGGCTAATGTGTTACCCCTTCAATATCATAGAATGCTTTATTGACCCAATTAAAATCACTCCCCTCTGGGCCTTTTTAAAGAATTATATTAACTGTAGGTGGCAAGCCAGCAGAGGAGATATCTTAAGTCATTTGGGTCTTTCTGTGCCGAGCAAATCACACCAGAAGACAGTTTCTCTGCCTATTTGTGTGACCAGTTCTGTTCCCCACCCCCACAGCACACATATATGTTCTCTGGTAGAAGTCTGAGGGGTAGAAAGAAGGGAGAGGGGAGAAGAAAAGGGAGAAGCTATGAATTTGTGGAAGGAATGAGAGGAAGGAAGGAAGCATCATCAAACCACAGGAAGCTCTCAGCAGCTGGTTTACAGGGCATTTGACCAGCGTTGTTGACAAAAGGCTCAGGAGGTATCTTTCCTTACCTAAAAAGCCCTCTTCTCCCATTGTGCGGTCTTTCTCTCTCCTCTCTTTCTCCTCTCTCTCTCTCTCTGTCTCTCTTTCTCTCTCTCTCTGTCTCTCTGTCTCTCTGTCTCTGTCTCTCTCTGTCTTTCTGTCTCTGTCTCTCTGTCACTCTGTCTCTCTCTCTCTCTGTCTCTCTCTCTCTGTCTCTCTGTCTCTCTCTCTCTCTCTTCCCCTCCTTTATCTTCATGTTGCCCTGCCCCAGTGACCTTCAGCAGCCAGGAAACCTTTTGAGACTTGAGGAAAGACAGACAAGTGGATATTTTTTATCACTGTTTTCTCTTTTCTTTGATAAATGTTTCATGAACTAGCTTTCAGCAGAAATACAGAATATACAGCTGATTTTTTAAAAATCACACTAAATCTTTCTTTTTTCAAATATTACATAGCAAAAGAAACCCTTGAGTTTTTAGATCTACTCCTTTTTACTAAGTCTTAAAAAGAGGGAACTTAATGACTCTTCAGTCAAATGACTATTGGGTAACTAAGGACTCCATTACATAGAATTACTTGATAGACCCTGAATGTCCTCAGGTCATGTGGTCCCAATCAGTAGGAAGGCAGAAGTCTGAGACTCTTCCCCCATCATGGTTTAAAGAGCCTTCAACAAAGGGCCTGAGTTTACTTCCTCGATTTCTCTCTAAAAAAAGGAAAGATAATCCCTTTTCATGTTCTGGGGAGATGGTTTGTTTGGTTTGGGTTTTATTATTTGGGTGCTGGGGGAGGCGATTTTTGGTCTTGTTTGTGTGTTTAATATCCTGAAATAACCCAAGTTAAGATGTGACGTTCTCCACCAAAGAATTTGTTCCAAAGAAGAGACTCGGCAGGGGCACCCCAGGCCTCCCTCGCCAGGGCTGCAGTGGCAGCCACTGTTTCCCCTGGATGAATTGAAAGCAATAAATGACTAAATTCTTCAGAGCAAAAAGCAGTTATAATTGGATAATGACCACAAAGCATCAGTTTCTGCTGTAGCTTTCATGCCCAGAGGGAAGCGACAGAATTCTTCCTCCCACAGCCCTATTATGGAGCTGACAGGGTCCTGCTCTGTGCTGTGCTCATTCATTTTCCTGTGGGGCTTCAAGATTTCCGACAGCTTTGTGTGACACGCATGTGTTAGACACGGATTGTTACGTGGCTGCAGAAGCCACGGAGGGAGCAGTGCCTGCTGCGGGCTCCTCATGTCACAGCAGCATGGGAAGATCCACTCAAGTCTGTGAGGAGAATTCTGGAACATAATAGAAGACTTCAGCCCTTTGGGAAGGCTCACTGCATTCCAGCCACAAAAGAATTCAGGTCCCTAGCTCAGTATCAATGCCCCACTCCTAGCCTTGTGAGGTTTATCCATGTAATAACCTGATGCTTCAGAATTAACTCCATAAATCCCCTGCCAGCCTTCCTAACCATGAGCCTGTTTCTATGGGGAGGGCAACCTTTTGTTTTGTAAATTACTTTAAGTCCCAAACTCTGACAGACTGGCCCCACATCCTGAATCCAAGGCTCAGAGATCCTCAGGGCTGGGCACAGAGACACTCTAGTCAGCATGGACTCCTTCCTGGGAAGCTGGGGCTTGCTCTGCTTGCTTTCTCTGTTTTTATCCCTTTATAAATGCCGTGATTTCAGGAATGGTTGTCATAATCACAGAGAGAAGTCATCACACCTTACAGGGAAAGGAGCCAACTGTTATGCCCTTCACGATCAGGGATAACTGCCTCTATCAAACAGAGTGTTGAAGAAAACCTTTTCCAGCAAATACTTGCTCTTGTTCTGATTTAATTTTTCTTTCATAAGAAGGCTGACCTTCCTGTTCATGCTCTGCTCACTCTTCCCTCTATACAGAAAAGTGGTTGGTTAGAAGATCTTAACAAGGGTAGTACTATTAAATAAAAATAAGACTCTAGAAAACTGCTACTACTTTTCAATGCAAAGAAAACTCTGTGCCTCAGTGAATGGTGTCCTAGGGCTGTTTCAACTAATTCAGCTCAAATTCATCAAACTGTTACCAGGAGACAAACTCACTGACCTTGGCAGTCCGACAGGGGTAATCTATATGAAGATAAATAATACCTTCTTCGTGCCCTAGACCCTGAACAAATTTCTTTCATCACCAGCAATTTATGCGTTTTTGTTCCCATGCATTCTTTCAGATTGAACATGGATGGGGGAGGGAAGAGGAGAAGAAAACGACTCCCTGTCTAGCTTTTGAGTGTTACTTGGGAGGAAGATGGATAGGTCTTTGGTGCCTGTGATTCCAGGATCCCCTCCTGCCTGAATATGTAAGTATGTCCAGGCTCACCCTTGGCTCTCCAGTCTACTACTCTCACTGCAACCAAAACTGTTCTGTATCCTCATGAAGTCCTGAGCAGCGTGGTAGACACAGCAACAGTCTTAGAGTGACTGGCGACTGAAGACCTAAGACACACTGTCCATCCATCCTCCTTAGGAGAAGGTGGGGTGGGCAAGAGAGTTGAGTTCCATTCTGTTTTCTCTCCAGGACTGATTAATAATTATTCACCTTGTTCTCCTTCAGAAGACTCCAATTTTAGATGCACAGGTAGAAGAAACCTCAGAGACCTTGCTAGTCCAGCCCCAATATTTCACAAATGGAGACACTGAAGCCCAAAGAGTAATTTGTGACTTGCCCACAGTGAGACTCTCTTAACTCCACACTTAGAACTGTTCCCCACTCTCTAGAACACCCTCCTCTTCCCTATCCTGCCATATGCTGTCATCTTTTCATGGGTACCTCCTGATGCCTCAGATTGTGAGCTCCTTGAGCATAAGGACATGTTATACATCTCTGCATTTCTTCTCGGTTTTGTGAAGTCATTTTCAATCATATCTGACTCTTGGTGACTCCATTTGGAGTTTTCTTGGCAGAGATACTGGAGTGGTTTGCCACTTCCTTCTCCATTTTATTTTACAGTTGAGTAAACTGAGGCAAACAGGGTTAAGTGACTTGGCTAGGGTCACACAGCTTGTGTCTGAGGTAGGATTTAAATTCAGGAAGATGAGTCTTTCTGACTCCAGGCTCAGCGCTCTACCCACTGCACCACCTAACAGATATTTATTTACAAGCTGTGGTTTTATTGTCCACATATCCATGAGAGTCACAGTCTTTCATTTTTACAATCAGATCACAAGAAGTTTCAAATGGAAGAAATAGAATATTCAGAAATATGTAGAATAGAATGTATGCAAATAAATAGAAATAGGATAAAACCACAATATGTACATTTAAGGTGAGGAAGAACATAGCTATGGTTCATATGATTTCAATTTGGCAGAGATCTCATATATCTAAAACTCTCCTTTTATAAATGAGGAAGTTGAAGCCCAGGGAGGGTATCTTATCTTAGGAAATATCGTGTCAGTAAAGGCTTGCTGCCCAAGAACATAACAGGTCCATGTGGGCTGGGACAGGATAGCCTGAGAACAAAGGTAAGAATGAGCTACGTTTAGATAGGTATCTCTTCTCATCCTCAAAATATCAACTAATGAATACAAGTCATTCCCCAATTGATAAATGATCAAAGGATATGAACAGGCCATTTTCAGAGGAAGAAATTAAAGATATCTATAAGCATATGAAAAAATGCTCTAAATCACTATTGATTAGAGAAATGAAAATCAAAACAACTCTGAGGTACCACATCTCACTTGTCAGATTGGCTAAGATGACAAAACAGGAAAATGATAAATGCTGGAGAGAATGTGGAAAAATTGGAACACTAATGCATTGTTGGTGGAGTTGTGAACTGATCAAACCATTCTGAAGAGCAATCTAGAACTATGCTCAAAGGGCTATAAATAAGTGTATACTCTTTGACCCAGCAATACCACTTCTAGGGCTGTATCCCAAAAAGATCATGGAAGTAGGAAAAGGGCCTGTATGTATAAAAATATTTATAGCAGCTCTTTTTTGTGGTGGCAAAGAATTGGAAATCAAGGGGATGCCCGTCGATTGGGGAATGGCTAAACAATTTGTGGTATATGAATGTAATGGAATACTATTGTGCTATAAGCAATGAGGAGTAGATGGGCTTCATAATAACTTGGAGAGACTTATATAAACTGATGTTGAGTGAGAAAAGCAGAACTAGGAGAAATTTGTACACAATTACAGACATATTGTATGTGTGACAACTAACTTTGATAGACTGGGCTCCTCTCAGCAATACAAGGTATAAGGCAACTCCAAAAGATTCATGACGGAAAAAGATATCTACATCCAGAAAGAACTACAGAGTCTGAAAGCAGATTGAAGCAAACTACTTGCTCTCTTATTTTTTTGTTTTGTTTTGTTTCTTCTTTCTCACTGTTCACTCCATTGGTTAAAATCCTTCTTTACAACTTGACTAATGTTTAATGTGAAGGTATTTGTAGATCCTATATTTGATTGCATGCCATCATGGCGGGGAAGGGGAGGTAGAGAGGAGGAGAGGGAGAGGGAGAAAATTTGAAACTCAAGGGATTGTGGAACTGAATGTTGTAAACTAAAAGTAAATAAATAAATTTAAATTTAAAAAATATATCAACATGACATGCAGCACTACTTTTGGAAAAGGGACCACAGGGCTTCCAAATGGTTGAGTTGCCCAAGATGTTAGTTAATATATTGAACAAAGTCTAAATACAATTCCGTAAAGGGTCTTCAGTAATTACATATAGGTGTGTAAAGTCCATATGACCTACCCAGGGTCACAGAGATAATAAGTGCCTGAAGCTGGATTCAAACTCAGGTCTTCCTGACTCCAAGTCCAGTGCTCTCTCCACTGTGCTACTTAACTGCCCAAGATCCCATTCTTTCTTTCATTTGCCCCCTAGAAAGCTTAGAAAGAAGCATTGAGAAAACTTATCGGAGCAGGTCTATTGTCTCACTTTGACCATCCTTTTACAATGACTCCTTATTTGGTTGTAAGCTTCTTAAGGACAGGAACTGTGTCATTTTTTTAATCTTGATATCCCAATGTAGCACATGCTCTGGAGCTACTATCCCAGTTCTATCACTATAGCTCATGAGTCCCCATCAGTGAGCTTCCCCAGTGATTAACATTTAATATCAATTAGTCAGCCAGATGCAATTACAGCTTTTAGAGAGAATTATTTCCCAAGGTGTTATAGTAAGTTGTTACAACATACTCTTTCCCAAAAAAAGTCTGGCACACTCTCTCACCATGGAGTCTCACATGGAGTCCAGGAGAAAGTGGACTCCAGTTTAGAGAGCACATTTACAAAAGGTAACAAACAGCTCCTGTAAGTCCCTTTAGCTGGAGTCCTCAAGAGGCTCCCCTTGGGTATAATGCAACTTTTCTTCTATACTCTTTGCAAAGCCTTAAATCTGTTTCCCCTCCCCCCTATCTAATCTGTCCTTGGTGGCTGATGTAGAAACTGCCTTTAATCTTTGCTATGTTGCTGTCTTGGAAATGCTGCTAGCATGTAGGTGAAAAGTTTAAATTCTCTGACCCTCCAAAGTTCATAAGGTACCCCTCTGACCAATGGGGGCAGAGGCAGTGGGGAGAAGAGAATGAGGTGCTCTCTTCCAAGTTATTTATCCTCAGGAAGTTTCTCTGAAATACCCTCTCCTAGTTCCTGCACACTCCAATTCCAAGAAGCATGTTGGCATTATACAAGCCAGAGAGCGTATGATCAAGTCTCTCAGCCAATCCAAACAGAGTTCATGTTGCACCTAAGGAGGTGTCCAAGACCCAGATTCTTTGCAGTATGCAATCATCTTTTAAATTTTCTCCTTCTGTTCTAGTTGAACAATATGTCCCTGTTAAAAAATTCCATTAAAAGAGAATGAGCATCTTGAATTAGAGTTCAGTTATTCCTTCTGCAGAAACATAGGACCAAATGTTTGTCCACTCCCTGTAAATTCTCTCAAAAATGTGCTCCTGGCACCTCGGATTCTGGCCCTGAGAGTGAGCAAACTTGCCTCAACCAGCCTCCTGTACTGCCTGTATGTTGTAGGATCATTTATATGTAACAGATCTAGATCATCAGAGGCTTTTCATCTTTTCCCTTAGACTACATCTCCCAGACGGCTTTAGAGAAGGAGAGTTCAGGGGGAAATAGGAACATGTAGGAATGGACTTTCTTCCTACCTAGTGATGAAAGTTCCCATCTCACTAACAGAAAAGCCAGCAGACACGAACACTGAAGAAAGTGGGGTCTCATACAGATGAGGCAACAAGCAGTGAGGAGAGAGAATCAGGTAGGACCAAGGCTAGGCTCTATAGCCCTGTTAAATGACAACCATGTGAGCATTTCAAGTCCACCCACTCCTTGCAGCAGCAGGAGCTGGGATAGCTCTCTAAACACCTGGACAGGCTTTTTATTCCACCTCTGAAGTGGGAGCCAGTTACAGTGGGGTGGATTGAAAAGAGCCGACATGGTTGCCATTTCTGAAATGCCTGTGTCTGCTAGCTATGTTTTTATTGCCTTCATGCCTAATCCAATTAAACTATTTACTAAGATCTTAAGACCTTGGATTGAGAGCTATAAGGGAAAGGGGCTAAGTAGGGGAGAGTTGGATTGAGAGATTTTGATTGGGGAATATACAGCTGTTCCTAGCCCTGGCTTAGACCCCAGGTTTGTGTCCCAAAGGGACAGAATGAGGAGATAGAAGAAACCAGGCAACACGGCAAATGCAGCATCCGGCCCCACCCCCCATGCCCCACCCAGTAGTTCTGTAGATGGATAGAGATAATCACCTATGTGGATATCTGTAGAAAAATAATCGTTGTGTCCTCTTCTCCCTACAGCTCCAAAATTTCCCAAATCAGAGTAATTAAGGGAAAGATGAGGCTCCAGTTATGGGGCAGGCTGGCATCTCAGAGACAGGCAGAAGGAAGGGTTGTGGAAGATTGTCTCCAACTGAAGATATTTGTGGTGCCCTGAGGGTCTGATGACCTGGAAGGGAGTCCTTTCCTAGATGACAGGCCCAAAGTGGAGAGCACCCCTCACCATGTCAGCTTCCTCTTTCATAACTAGAATTGTGGGGGGCCATGGCATTGTATATAAAGGACTGGCCTTGGAATTGGGAAGACCCGAGTTGAACACACATCCTAGCTATGTGAGACTGGGCAAACTACTTAAACTCTCAGTATCCCCAGCAATTCTCTAAGACTATATACATTTCAGAATAGTTTACCAATCCACACTGGCAAAGGGAATTGGGAGTTCCCTGTACTGGTGAAATAGCAGGTCCAAACCCCATCCTCCCCCACCCCAAACAAAGGAGCAACCAGCTTTATCTTGGACTCAATTGAGCTTTATCTAATTATCCAAGCTATTAGCAGAATCCCCAGACAAAGCTGACCACAACAGATAGATGTGCAATGGGGCTTGCCCTGAGCCCTGTGCTTTCCCAGATCCCCTAATGTGGAGGTCCCCTGCTATTAAATAAGGATAATTCTCTGTTCAAGAGTCTCAAAGTGTGAGGAAGAGTGGGGAGCCCCAGGAATATGTGCATCACCTTGTTCCCCCATCACAATCTAGGTGACAAGATTCTGTGTCCATAGCAGCTTGACAGCTACTGGGACAGAAACCTTCAGCACCCCAATTGCCTGCAGTACTAGTGGAGGTCCTGGCTAGGAGGTGGTGCTTTTTAGAATCTGATGATCATTTGAGGATTGTATTGTCATGCATTGGCTCAGGAATATCAGGTACTAACTATAACTCACAGGATAGTTTTACAGACTAGTCTTTCCTCCTCCAACCTTGTGAAATAGCTAGGGTCAGTTTTATTGTCCACATTTCACAAAGATGGAGATCAGAAAAGTTTGAGGGTAGCAAGAAGGCAGCTGATCTGCAGAATAAAGGCAGGAATGTAGAATCCTCCTGCCTCCTCCAGTTCTTATTCTGGTCCCTGATTCCATCTGCATGCCAATCAGAGAGGATCTGGGGAGTGGGGAGGCTTTCATCAATCCAACTGCCAGACTTTTTCTTGGGGTCTTTTGGAGCAGAGATTTCAAAATAGGTTCCAAAGACAGGCTTACAATTAGGAAAGGGTAACCTGATTTCCCAAAGCTCATGGGTACGGAGCTCTCCTTACTGGTGAAGACCAATGCCCTGAGCCTGCTTGAGAGGCTGGACAGAGTTAGCAACAGCAGGAGGGAGAAATTTGGTTTTTTTGGATCTCTTTGTTCTTTCAAGCTCAGAAGTCTCTTTGGGTATATCTGACTTTCAGCTTCAGGAGAAAAGATGAACAAAGCCAATCCTACCTCAGGTTGCTGAAGAAAGAGACTTGGAAAAACTCAACATGAAAGGAGCTGGCAGTCTCCATTATATTCCAATCCCCACCTCCCTGTACCAGAAAGTCAGGGGAACTTCCCCTTGGGTGAGATCTAGAATTCTCTCTTCTTGATTGAGTCGGGTGACTTCTCTTCCTGTGGAAGAGGTCCTTAACTCTGTATTGTCTGGCATATATTCGCCTGTGCATATTTTCTCTTGTTTCTATTGACTTGGATAAATGGATTTCTTTGCAATTTTCTGTATGCATTCATTGTGGAACTGGTATTTTGTAGGGAGGGAATCGAGCCTTGGCTATAAAGCTTGGGTCTTCCTTTTCCCATTAATGAACAGCAATCAGAAGTTTAGTTTGAACTACTAACTACAAACAACATTTAAGGGAGCAGATAAATATAATTCTAGTTTGGTATCTCCTCTCTCTGAGAAGAGCAGAGTGGTTAGTTAACCTCTGCCCCTCACTTCCTGCATCCCCTCCTGGCAGGAATTAAAGTCTCCTTTAGAGAAGGGTTGGGAGAGAAGAAGTTAAAAATGTCTATTTGGCCTTCCTTGAAACAACACTATGATGCCCCAATACTATATGTGGGGATGGCCTCACTATAGGAGTAATGGGAGTATGAGGAATTTCCAGCTCCCTTAAGATAGTTGTCTGGGAGCACAGACCCTAAATCAGCACCACAGAGAGGAGAAAAAAAAGAATATACAATCTTAGCCTAGGGCCTTCTCCTGGCTTTCTGTTGGCTCTCTGATGGCCTACAGTTGTGGCCATATGCATCAGCCTGCTCTTGTTACAGAGGCTTTGTGGCCACAGTAGATGGGAGCACGTGAAGACTTTCCCTGGTGGAATAGGTGGATGAGAACAGTTTGTTCCAACAGCTATGCAGATGATTGAAGAAGGTGCCGTGGAGCGCTTAGAGCTCGGTGAGACGCTGAAGATGCCAAGGTCACTCACGGCATCCATCCAAAGCCATCTTAACTTTTGTCTTACTGCTAGACTTCTGTGACTCTGGAAGGGTGAGGCTGATGATTTTAAGTCCAATGCACACACAAGTCAGGATGTGACTCTGTGATGTCTTTGAAAACAAAGGACAGACGACAACAGCAAGATGGGAACAGAGCACAGTGGATGGTCTTGAAGAGCAGGAGCTGCAGAAGCACAGCTTGACCCCCTGATCAGCAGCAATGGCCTGGCGCAGAGTGGGGATGGAGCCCCCAGTCTGTAAGAATCTGGGCATGTCCCTTCTCCCCTCTGGACCTTTTTCTATGTCTGTAAAACAAGGGGGTTGGACTATCTTCCTCCAGTTCAGGAGCACCAGCAGAGGACAAGCATTGCTCTGTAACGTATGAAGGGAGAGCTGCCCCCCTCGCATATGATGTACCCAGTGGCCATGTGTGTCTCTGCGTGTCTTTCCTTCATCGGGTGCCTGGGTGACATATGTTCCTGATGTTTGCTCTGTCCAGACTCTTCCCTATATAGGCTCCTTCCATTCTTGTGCCCTGGCCACATGGATCCCTGGCATGCACCCCTTCATACATGTTCCTTTGTCATACATGCTTCCCTACATGTGTGCCCTTCCTTACTGTGGTAGAGAAGAGAGACTATACCCTCTGTGTGCATGTCTGGGGAATCCCTTCCTGTTACTTTCTTTGCTAGGATGTTAGCCAGGCAGTTTTTGCTGTTGTTTTGAACTAATATGATCTCTGGCCGTCTGATTAAAGTTAACATATTGGAGATGGCACATGAACTATAATACTGACCCAGAAAGTCCCTCCAAGTCTGGGAGAGTTTTTAGGGGGGACCACTTTTGAGCAGGTTCCCCAGATGCTACGTCAGATGAGGAAAAGTGAAATCCAGAGAGAGAGAGAGAAAGACCTTCCCAGTAAGTCATGACAGAAGGAGGCATTGGATCCAGGCTTTGGGCTTCACGTTCAGGCATTAGAGACAGCCAAGTGGTACCATAGAGAGAGCCTCACACCTGGATCAGGAACAGCCACATTCAAATCCAGCCTCAGACACTAGCTGTGTCTCCCTGAGTAAATCATGTTATCAACCTGCCTGCCTCAGTGTTCTCATCTGCAAATGGGGAATGATAATTGCAGCAGCTGCCTCCCAGGGTTGTTATCAGGAAAAATGAGGTGATATTTGTAACGAGCTTAAACGGTCGTTGTTATTATAGAGGCAGCTAGGTGGTGCAGTGGGTAGAATACTGGACCTGCATTTGGGCATAACTGTTCAAATCCCACCTTAGATACTTACTAGCTATGTGCCTGGCCAAGGGATTTTACTGCCACCTGCCTCAGTTTCCTCACCTGTAATATGGAGATAATAAGAGCCCCTACTCATCAGGGTCATCATAAGGATAAAATGGGGTGATATTTCTAAAAGGCTTTGTAAGCTTAAAGTGATATCAAAATACAAGCTATTGTCGTGCCTGCTGATCACGCGTAAAGACACGGTTGCTGGCAAATCTCTACATTTGTCATGGACTCGCTAAGTCTTCTTTCTAATTACAAGAGAAGATTGTGTCTTCTGAACTGGGGCAAGTGGTGGGGGGAGGCAGAGGGACGGGGGTGGGGAGTAGGAAACCAAGTCATTTCAGCCTTAGTAGCCATGGGGCCCGTGGCAGAAAAGGAAGCACATGGCCTGCTCCATCTGCTGCTCATGCTCTGGCACTGTCGCTCCATGGTATCTTGGACAACTGGTAAGAGTTTGTTATTTCTGTTTAAAGTCCATGGCAATATTGAACTCCTGAATGGTGCACACCCCTCAGGGCCACTGTGGGCACTCTCTCCTCCCTTTCCAAATGTCAGAGTTAGTGAGTCAGTGACCAGATCCACCCCATGCAGGATGGAGTCGTTGGTTCCAAGGAGAAAGCCCAGCTGTAATCATGAATGTTAGAGCAGAAAGGAGCAGCAGGAGTCATCTAGGCCAACAGTTCACTTTATACCTAAGTTCACTAAGTCCCGGAGGCTCGAGGTGCCTGCTCAGTGTCACACCAGGAGTGAGAAGCAGAGCTGAGACTCCAAAGCTAGTGGGTGCTCCTTCCACTACAAGCGGTGCAGCCCATGAACCCCAAATCAGCCAGGAGGGCATTTATGGGGATTTATGAAAGAGCCCTTTCTTATTGAGAAGAGAGATAGATTATCTCTGGCCCCCTACCAAGCTACCCAGGCCAGAGCCCTGCCAGGGCAGATCACAATTCCAGGAGAGTTCCAGAGATGACTGTCACATAACTAGGCCTTAGAGCTTGTGTCTCTCTCTGTAAGTGGGCAAGTTTGTGCTTTGGGACTCCTGATCAGATCGGGGGGGGGGGGGGGGCGGCGAGAGGCAACCTCAAGGTAGCATGCATGTGGCATGGGCAGCAGCAGGACAGAGCCAGTCGGTCCAGGAACTGAGACTTGGAAAGAAACACACAGAGAATCTGGACCCCAAAACATGGACACAAAGCTCCAGGAGCCGTTATGCAGTAGAAATGGGCTAGGGTCTGGGAACAAGCAAGTCATGGCAGAGACCAAGGGATTGGAACTGAAGAAGGCAGCTCAGAGAGTCCTGAATTCAGGATCACTGCTGTATCTAGACTCGGCTGAATACCACTCCCTACAAGAAGTCTTCCCAGGTAGGAAGCTAGATGGCACAGCAGATAGAAGATGGATGTGGAGCCAGAAAAGCCTGGGTTCAAATCCAGCCTCAGGCACTTACTAGCTGTATGACTCTGGACAAGTCACTTAACCACTTCCTGCCTCGGTTATAATAATGGCAGTTCTGTCCCAGAGTTGTTGTGAGGATCAAATGAGACAATACTTGTAAAGAGCTTTGCACACTTTAAAGTGCACTATAATTACTGGTATAACTCTTATTAGTGTTAGTCAGAACAGCAATTAGGACATTTGCAGGTACCTGTTGTTAGAAGCAAGCCAAAAGTCTAGAAGCCAGGAAATCAAACAAGATAAGGCAGGGCAACCATGTAAAGGCAGGCAGGGCCCCAGATAACAAGAGGTTAGGTGGTTCCAAATAATAGCATGAATGATCATGTTGGGGTTTGTTTTTTTTTAAGTGAGCCTTATCCTGGGGCAGAAACTGACCAAAAAGCTATTTATCCTTCTTGTCAAGGCAGGAATTGGCAACCAAGAGTGGGGAGCTCTGGATCCATAGGTGTACACAGGGAAGTGGCTGCATTGGGTTCAAGACTAAGAAAACTGGGGCTCCAAGGCTGCTCAGAGCTCAGCTGGAGCAGGAGTGAGAGAGCCGAGATCACAGGAGGTATTTTACCACAGACTGTCCGCATCAGCATGCTCAGCCTTCATAGTCTGCCTCTCATGAAAAGAGACAAATTTTTTTAAAAAATTAGAATCCAGTGGGTTGTGCATTTAGTGAACTTTGGAACACAAAGCAAATTTCATATTTCCAATCAGGATTAAATGCTAGTTGGTCTTTATTAGCTTACGCTCAGGTAGAGGAATATTTTATACTAACCGTATGAATTAGCCCATTAAGGGGATGAGACCAGACCTAATAAAAACTCAGGAGCAGCATAAGGATCAGGGCAAGAGTTGCCATCCACTCAAACTTCACCAGAATTGTAGAGGCAAAGACAGGCCTTCTGGGACAGTTTTTATTCCAGAAGTTGTCACATCTGATCGGTCAATCATCCAAGTATTCTTAAGGATCTACCATGTTCCAGGCACTGGGGTTACAGGTACAAAGAATGAAGCGATCCCTACTCTCTGCTTATGTTTGGATGTCATACACTCTGTGAAAAATACAAGGGTGCAGACAACAGTTTGGTTGGCTGCCGTGCATAGTTATCCGAACGAATGTGACAGCCTTGAGCAGCATCCAATAAACTCTCCCTCTCCCCCCACTACCCTTCTATTTGGCTTTCATGGGAACTGCCTCTATGTGGGGGGAGCTCAACACAGACATCAACAGATGGTCTCTTTTCCTAGTGAAGGGAAGGCAGCAACTGGAAGGAAAAGAGTGAAAAGGTGGACGCCACTTCAGACCTTCAAGAGAAACCCACATTTCAGCCATATGAGTAGTCCTTCCCTCAGTGCACCTCTCTGCTAACAGAGAGACTTTGGTAATCATCACGTGGTATCTAAGCTCCTGCAATGAGTGTCTCTGGACAAAACTAGACTGGTCCTCAGACAGCAGACGTCAGCAGGCTGTTCTAACTGAGTAGGCAGCAACGTGATGGAACGGGTCAAGTGTGGGACACAGAGTCAGGAAGTCCTGAATTCAGCTCCTGACTCAGACACCAGCCAGGAGGAAAAACTACTTAATCTCTCTCACACTCAGTGTCCTCATCTGTAAAGTAGGGATGATAACAGCACCAAGCTCACAGGGCCCTTGTAAGGATTAGGTAAGATAACTTGCAGAAAGCACTTGGCAGACCTCAAAGTGCTAATCATAGGAACGTTTTATCTGGTGGCCAGACCACGTGGTCCTATACTTCAGGCCTCTTGTGGCTTAAATAGACTTTCATATTGATTTCATATGAAATAGACTTATCTGGATTAAGTAGGCTTTCTTGGGCGGCCTGGAAGCCTCATCGCCATTGCTTTTATGGGAAATGGTGATTTGAGTTCCAAGCAGCCAATTTCCAAATGGATTTTTGGAACACAAGCAAATTGGGAGTTTTCCCAACATGCTATTCTGTAACCCCACAGGGAGTGACGACAAGCAAAAAGGATGGTGGGAAAAGGGATCACCAAGGCTAAGCGCTGCCTCCACTCCAGCCAAGTGTACCACTTTGCATTGTCTGTGAGTTCAGGCTCGCCCATATAGCAAGGCCAGTCCTAGCCCAGGTCAGGAGAAACAGCAGAGCACTTTATCCCTTGCCTGCCTGGATTTATGGTGCTTTTCATCCTACCCCACCAGAGACAGGACTCAGACCCTTTAGACTACATTCCTGCTGCTTACCCATCAGTATCATGGACAACCAGGGCAATGGACTAGATGCCAGAGATACCAAAAGGAAAAACACATAGTTCCAGCCCTCAAGGGGGAAACAGCAGCCATACCTAGGAAGGATCCATCGCTATATTTCATGCTAGGCATGAACTGAATGAAAGAATTTCAGAGGAGAGAGAATCACAGAAGGGTTGGGAGTAGGGGCCTTATGCAGAAGAAGGGGAACAAGCTGCGTCTCAGAGGGAGGGGAGGATTCAGAAAACCAGAAAAGGGAGAGGGCTGTAAGCAAAGGAGGGAAGGCACCTGGTACATCCTGGAGAAGAGGATTCATGAAGGGCAGTGGAAGGAGGTGAGGTCAGAGAGCCGAGGACTGGGACGAGTCAGTGAAGGGTCTGTGCCAGAGATCAGAAAGCTAAAATGCCACAGGTGGCAGAGAGCTGACGCTGGTTCGCCTGTCTTTCTGCTTCTCCCTGACTCTATGGATCCTCCTGGACGTGACCCTTGGTCCACCCACTGTAGGATATCAGCCAGCCCCCTCTTATCTAGACAAGCTCCTCATTCTGATTTGATAGCCACTGGTGAGAAGTGAAAGTAGCTCTTTGCAGTGTTTGCAGGGGTCCAGTCTGCATCACCTTGACACTCTTGCTTAATTGTTTGGAGCAATGTGCTTTCTGTGGGAAACATCTGCCATCTTAAAATAAAATGTATGAGTTCAAAACAATTTTTTTTCAGAGTCATATCTGAGTGAGGGGAAGGGGAAATTAATAAGACCTGGGTAGAGCTCTCCACCTACCACCTACCTGCAAGCCCTGGGCAAGCAGACCTTCCCTGTTATCCAAAAAGTCCACGCAGGAAGGACAGTGTGTGCAAAAGAAAATGCTCTGTACAAGGAAGAGCCCTGCCCAGTGACACTGCCCTTCTTAGCTCTAGATCAGAGGGACAGTCCCAAGTCTTAGGCTCTGCTGTTTGGAGGAGCCAATGAGGTCTTGCATAGAAAGCTCTTGGTAACCATAAAGAGCATTAGGAATTAATTAAATTGGAAGGGCCCTCAGTCCCCGAGCTCACTGGTAACCAAAGGGTATACAATGAGCAGCACACTGGTGCCATGTGGTTTTGTGTGATGTAGACGCTACTTACCCAGAAGGATGACAGTATGGGAAGCACAGGATTCCCAAAATTAGCCAGGCTTGCTTCTTACACATCCAAGCTAACTTCCACCAGTCCAACAATGAACTTGCGACAAATTCAATGACAGCTGCACCTGTGTGCATGAGTCTCTTGACTCTAGCATAGCCACCTGAAACATTTAGTGTGCTGAGGTTCCCTATGGCAAAGGATATTGTGGAATGAATTCGTGTGTGTGTCTGGGTGTCTGGGTGTCTGGGTGACCCAGACACACACACACACACACATATATATATGCGTGTATATATATAAATGTTCATATACATACACACACACACGTGTGTGCATGTGTATCAAGAACTGATGATTTAGTCCAATTCTTCCTTTATGTTTCAGGTGAGGAGCCTGAGGCTCAGCATCTTGCCAAAAGTCATACGGGCATAACTGGAACCAAGATTTGAATCCATATCCTTTAACTATAGGCTCAGCATATTTTCTGTTACACTGCACTACCTCATGTCAGCTGTTATTATCACTATTATGGCTACCAATTATTACAATTACTAAATAGTTAAGAAGCCCAGTAGATAAGAACATGAAAGCTGGAGTCACAAAGACCTGAGTTCCAATCTGGCCTTAGATTCTATCTGGGCAAGTCCCTTCGCCTCTGTCTGCCTCAGTTTCCCCTCTACCTCTGCCTCTCAGGGTTGTTGTGAGGACCAATGACATAATCGCGTGAGCGCTTAGTGTGGTGCCTGGTTCATAGTAAGTGCTGTACAAATATTAGCTGTTACTATCTATAAAATGGGCACAGGAAGAGCATCCACCCCCCAGAGCTGTTGTGAGGGTTAGACGTGATTATATTTCTAGAATGCTCTGCAGACCTTAAGGCACTCTGTAAGCTCCAGCTGTTACTGCCTCACTCCAGGGTCACCTAACCCCAGCCCTCTCACACTGGTGCCCTCCCTGCATGGAGATGGACTGAAGGAAGCCATGGCACCAAGTGGAAAAAAACCAAGCCCACGACTGGAGACATACTTATTGGCAGTGTTGATTGTAGGGGGAAATACACTCTAATAAAACACACAACATGACACGTTCCCATAACAGATACGTGGCGAGTGCATGGCATGAGGCTCGTCCAGTGTCTGCCCACAGCACATTCTTTCACTGACTTGTTCCATAGGAAAGTGAGAAAACACACCCAAAAAACCAGAAAGCAGGATGTTATGATCTCATAACTAAAAGGATAGAAAACAATGTGGAAAAACACACATTGCCAAATAGTGTGGGAGATGCTTGTGTTTACTCTGGTTTTGAGTGGTAAGGAAAGATTAGGTTAGACAGCAGTTGAAATAAGCCCTTAGCTTATTTCAAGCCACCACGTTACCCTGTAGGAAATGCTGCTTTCCCCGAACTGAATGGCATGCAGTACAGTCTTTCTCTGAGGTTTAGGCAGGCCTGCTCAGACTAGCAGCACCCCCTGGGTTCCAGTGGCATCTCTTATCCCCAGCTGGCATTGAAGGAGTAGGAAGAAGGTGTTTTGCCACTATGTTTTCATTTCATACCCTGCAAAAAACTCTGCAAGGAGCAAAAATGTTGACCCAGCTAAAGAGTCAGTTAGCGATCGTCCAGTTAGCTCTAGCCAAGTGCTTTAAGTTGTTCCCTGGGTATATATCTGGCAGCTTTGGAAGCTGTGACTAAAGACAGGAAGGCCCCATTTCCCTAAACTTCAAAACTGACAGCATTTGCTAACTTATTATAGTGTATATGATAACCTCAGTAAAGAAAGGAAGCTAAAGCCACAGGTTGTGCCTGTGTGCGAGATATCTAGTTCAACTGCCATGAAAAAACAATGAGTATGCAGATTCAGAGAAACATGAGAAGACTAACCCTAACCCTAATGCCCCTCCAAACATACCCCAAGGAGGGTATAAGAAGAAAGTCCTCATGTACTCCAGAATTCTGAGAGCAGCACTTTTTGTGGTAGCAAAGACTGGAAACAAAATAGATACCTATTGATTAGAGAATGGCTAGACAAATTGTGGTACATGAATGTAATGGAATATTCCTATCCTATCAGAAAAGATAAATTATGAGTACAGAGAAGCATGGAAAGATTTACATGAACTGATGCAGAGTGAAATAAGCAAACCATCAGAACAATGTAATCAAGGATCACGATGATAGAAGGGAAAGGACAACCACCATGAAACAAGTGTAGATGACTATGTCAGAATTACAAAGTGTAGGCATGGCCCCAGAGGAGAGATATGAGATGGCATCTCACCTGAGGTGAGAGGTAAGTGGATGTGGAATTTCATGCACAATAAAGAACTCAGATCCAAGAAAACAGCATGTATGGAGACTTTGGCTTCATAAATAAAGACATTAAATGGCAACAAATACAATGGGCTGTGTTGATACTGACTTGTTCAAATCAAAACATGTGCCCTTCCTTTCTTTTAACAAAATAACATGTCTGGCTGTGTGCACTGTTAGTGGTCAGTCCCTCTTTAATGGTACTTCCTGTAACTTTTGAGGGGCAGGAGTAGGTGGAGATATACTTGGTTGGCCTTTTATTTGTGTGGCATCAAAACAAGATTTGTCAACCAAGTATATTCAGGACAATTCAGTGAGTACGTCCTGAGAACTTTTTCCATGCCCAGAATATAACAGTTTCTGGCACCTGGTTCATACCACTGGTCCTGACATGTTTCCCCCAAGTGGCTATTACAGCCCATTCAATTCACCACACTCATTACCCTCCACCAAAGAGGTTGTGATTCTGGATAACTCAAAGACAACTCCCACGCATGGTGATCCAGAGAAAGCCCAACCATCCTCCAGACCAATCAAAGACATCCTCTATCAGCTGGCTGCCTTTCCAAACGGCACAAATACCTGCGATCATCATCTTCTTTCTTCACCCTTGCTTCATTACGGTCTGGCTGCCAATGCCTTAGACTATTAACATGAAAGAACCACAAAGTTTCCAGGTAGAGACATGGATCCTGAGACTAGATCCACCGCTGGAGTCCTCATTAGGCTTCTGCTTAACAATGTCAGTGAGAAGGTATCACATGACCCAAGAACTTGTCCAGTTGTTGGTTTTTTTGCTGTCACTATTGTTTTCTGTTCTGTATTAAATCCTAGAAACTGCAGACAAGCCCGAGTCTCCTTATTTACAGCTGTTGGACTGTAGCGCTGACCACTAACTGGCTGCTGAACACAGCAGCTTCCCCAGTATCTCCCTTACAAGATCCTATAAACCAAACTACAACAGAAGAACTAAGGGATGCCATATTGAAGAGAATTTTCTGGCTTGGATTCTGCTCAAAGTGAGGAATCAGTCCATTATTTGAAGCTGCTCACAATTTACAAGAAGAGATCCACCCTTTAACTCTCTTGGCAACCATAAACTAAGACATGACCTTCAAGCATTAATACTCAGACAATACAACATTTGTGTGTTATTTAATTAGCTTATGGCTTTTGTTAATATACATTCCTGTGGTTAGACCACTTTCCACTTGGATTAGAAGAATGCTACATGAGCCTTAGTGTTTTTGTTGGTTTGGGTTTGGGGTTTGGGTTGGGTTTGGGGGGGGGGGAGGGGCTGATGAGTTTAACCTTTTTTCTCTTTGACAACAATCCAAAAAAAATTGCATTTTTTAAAACCTTGAGATCTTTTCCTGCTTTTGTTCCTTGGGTTATCACTCAATGGTACCTATTATTAAGTCCTGGAAAATCATCCCAACAGCCAAGCTTTGTGCTCAGTTTTGGTGAAAGGGCCACAGTAAACACCCTTTGCCACCTTGTCCCTTTGAATCCCCGTGGTAAGGTGATTTGTCCGATTTAGAAGCAATTGCCTGATGGCACAGAAAGAACTGTAGAGGCGATTCTAATAAATCAGTGGCTGTTGATTCCGTTGACGTTACCCACCTATCTATTTGTAGGAAAGAGACAAAGTACATGAGAACCCTACTCATAGTTACTACTCACAGACCTCTTGAGACAGCCAGTCGGCAGACATTTTAATAAATGCCCCTACTGTGTGCCAGACACTGTATTAGGTGGTGGGGCTGGAAAGATAAAAAAATGAAATAGTCTCTGTCATCAAGGAACTTACATTATGGGGGAAACAGCAGAGCACACATAGAATGAAGGAGTGAATGAAAAGCATTTATGAAGCCTTTAGGGTACAGCAAGCAAATTAAAATGGGATAAAAATGGAAACTAAAAACAAAAACAAGAGTGTCCCTGCTCCCAAACAGTTCATACTCTGATTGAGGGAGACAACACATATAAGAGAATTTAGCTGTGAGGCAGATGGCAAAGCCCAGAGAACTTTAGGACACAGCATTAAGACATGTGGGAAGGACTGCTGGTCTGCCATCTCACTGAATAACTTGCAGTTGGGGATTCCCAAATCATTCAAGTGCTGGAGGAACCATATTGGCCCTCCTGCTGGCTTGTTCTCCCCGCTTGGCTGCCCATAGGGTCTGAGTGGTGCTGGGTGGGAGAGTGATGAAGAACAGGCAAGGAAGAAGGACACCCTTCCTGCCTGGTGGTCCCATGACATCTGGGAGACCAGGGAACTGTTAGGGGGAAAGGGACTCTCTCCCTTGCCCCTCATTCAAGCAGAAAGTAATTTAGGAGCAGACACTAGTAGAGGGTAGGTAGAAAAGACTTCACTTGAACCATGCCAGGGATTCTAAAAGGTGGAAGTGAGGAAAGAGAGCCTTCCTGGCTGACTGTCCCATGAAGGACAACCTAGACAAAGGTCACCTATGATGAGCAGCAAAGAGGGAGCACACACAGTGCACACCTCCATACAAAAGAACAGAGAGGGCTGAAGAGAAGGAAGGAGCTAGAAGAAAGAGAGCAAAGGCTCCTCATGGATCCAGAGGCTTCTCCCCTAGCTTGTGCCTCCTTCTACAGGCTCTTACAGACAATTGAGCTATTGATTTAGCAGCAGCTGCTAGCCCACTGCAGCGCTGGTGCTTCTGGTAAAAGCAGGAAAAAGCTAGAAACTGGGCAGTGAGCAGCACTGCCAATTAGAGCCAATTCTAGGGACCAGCCAAGGCTATGGTCATCTGGGATGTGAGTGAAGAAGTCCGGCAACACCAAGAGCAAGGTTCAGTACTACTGCCTTGGATGAGTGACTGTCATGTGAGAGAGACAGAAGGGTTCATCTGGAGGAGGCAGACCCACCTGGGTCTTCCCCCACCGTACAGAAGTTACAAGGGGATTAGATAGGAATTGTACTCAAAACCTGGACGTGGGTGGAGAGGCTTGGAGTGGTGTGACCACACTCTGCTCCAGATACTGTATTAGGTGCTGGGAAATATAAAGACCAAAAATGAAATAGATTTTGCTCCTTTCCTGTCATTTCTCATTTTCTCTTTTAAATAAATTGTCCTTTTTTGCATTACCCCCCATGTAATGCTGAAAAGCACCATCAGAGCAAATGAGCTCAGTTTGGCAAGATCCAGAAGGAAAACGTGAGTTCACTGGCAATCCATTTGAGGACCCAAGACAAGCCTTAGGAATTTAAATGTAACATTTAGGGGTATTATATAGATTAGATCTAGATTTAACCATTTGACTGAACTAGGTTGCTGAGAAAATGCAGAACCTTCTTCCCTGTGAGGATGGGTGTCGTAGCCCCTTGCCAGGACTCTGACGTCCTGATAAAATTTCTTCTCTTCTTTTCTCTTCAGGGATGGGCCCTGGTGGGGACTGACTTTAACTGTTCTGCTGGGCACAGTTTGGAAGGCGAGCAACACACAGAAATTCAAAGAGAGATGGGGATTGGGAGAAGAGAAGCCAAGGTCATCCTCTGCAGTTCTTCCTGGCCCAGACTTGGACAAGACTTTGAGGCTTTTCCCTTCCTCTCTGGCAGCTGCCATGAGACCAAGGACAGTCAAGCTGGAGCAGGTACTTTGTCTATCATTGCCTGACCTGAGTGATGCCCTGGAGAGCTGAGGGTCCTGGAAGCAGCGATCCTTATCTTCTGTTACATGGGAAAGCAGCAGTGACTTCAGGTGAAGGAAAGGTCCCGAGTCCAGCTCAGTGCTTATTCATGGCCAGGCACTCATGATGCTCCCCTGAGGAGCAGGATTCAAAGGAGAAATGAGGTATATTATAAGATGTGACTTCTGGGTTAGCTCCTGTCCCCTCCAGTGCTACATCTAGGAGGCTGAATGAAGAACCAGACTCCAACCTGAGAGGGGAATTTGGAAGTCAGTCAGTCAATCAGTAAACATTTATTAAGAGTTTACTCTACGTCAGGCACACATCAAGGATACAAAAGTCAGCCCCTGACCTCAAGGAGCTTGCAGTCTAATGCATTGGGAGACAAGCGTATACAAGCATACATATAAACAAGATATGGGCAGGGTGAATTAGAAATCGTCCACAAGGGGAAGGCCCCAAATTCAGAGGGATTCAGAAGGGCTTCCTGTGGAAGGTGAGATTTTAACTGGGACAGGAAGGGAATGAAATGTCGAGCTTCCTAATTTTGCATTTGGTTCTTCTAGGTTTTTAATCTAATCTTACTAGCCTGTAGCTCAGTGTGACCTTGAGTAGGGATGAGCAGAAAAAGCAAAATGCTGACTTTGGAAATTTGGAGTCATAGCCAGTAGGTGGGGGAAGAACCGTATGAGGAAATGTCTCATGTGTGACCTATGCTGAGAAAAAGGCATGTGGGCTGGGGGTGGGAAGGGCTGGGGGTGGGAAGGAAGGGCTGGGGGATGATAGCTACCAGTCTGATGACTGCCACAGGACAAAGTCACAATACTGTGACACTTGGATAATTCAAAGAGCAGGACGTGAGGACGGTGGTTTGGGGTTTGCATAGGATGGGTTGTGCAGGCAGGGAGATGGATGATAACCTTGGGGATTCCTCACCATCATGAGGAAACCTCTGATACTGTGACTCCTGGATACTTATTCTAGTGATAAGGATGGAATGGGATTGTCTCCCATCAAAAGTAGGTTTTCTCCATTAAGAACAAGCAAGGAAACTTACCACTTTCATAAGCCAGAAAAGGCCATCGTCCCCCAGAAAACCAGAAAAGCATGGCCATCCCCTTGTGAAAAGTGGGAAAGCCTCATCTGTCTGTTCTGAGAATAATAAGAGGGCCTAGAAGCTGGGGTCACAGTTCTTTTAAGGATTTAGCCAAACATGGCTTAGGAAATCTTCCTAAACCATAAGCTGTAGTTAGTTGGCATTTGCCAGCTGTATGAAAGAGCAAGACTTGAAGGAAATGGGCAGTCCCTCTCAGCCAGTCCCCTTGAGGCCCTTGGGTTGGAAAGGAGAAGATCAAGAAAAAAAAAAAACTAGCTCTATCTGAGGGCAAATCAAGGTGTGAGTCAGTGTCGCCAAGGAATCATTTATATAAGAAGAGTGAAGATGTGAACTTCCAGCATCTGGTCCAGGAAACTTCTCCCCAGGACCGACCTCCCTGAGCTGGGCATTAGTCCCTGCCTGTTTCCATTTCATTAATGTTGTAAGCATGGGTGTGACCTGGTCTGCAAAGGAAGATGAGTTTTCTTAACTAAGAAATGAAACTACTTTATGAGGTACAAGCCATTTTGCACTAGGGTTCCTTTCGAAATGCCCTGGGTGAGTCAGTTGGGAGATATTAAGAGAAGAAGGCCCTTCCCCCAGCTCCTAACAAAGTCTGGCTCAGTAATCAGGGAAACCCAGGAAACAGCCGAGTATGGACTGGCTGCCCCACCTCGCTTGTTTTGCGCCCCTCCCCCCCAAAAGCTGGCTTTCCTTTGGCCTTCATGAGAATGTGACCTCGTGCCAGGCCTGCTCTGCTCTGGGTGTAATAATTCTTCATCAAAACATGAAACCAGGAGCCTGGTGTAGCTCTGATTTATCCGTCTTAATTAAAAGTGAAATTCAGAAAGCCCACACTGTTGGCAAACAAGTCACAGAATGAGGCTCAAGAGGTAAAGAGGGCCAGAGCCAACCGGCAGGCAGGCAGGAGAAGGAGAGAAGGGAGTGACCGAGGAAGAGAGAGGGAGAAAGAGGTTAAAAAAAAGATCCAAGGTATGCGAAAAGAAGAGCATGTGGTAGAGGAGGGATTGCTTTGGTGCTTTGGTCAGTGAGCACTTTAACAAGGAAGCTTTTTTTTTAACAAAGTTGGCCATGATACAAAGGGGAATTGGGGGAAGTTCTGTCCTGCCTGGGGCTTAGTCAATGGCAATGGGAAATGCAGGATTCAGTTCATTTCAATTTAATGAATTAAACTGTTGAAACAAGCATTTATTAAGCGCCTACCATTTGAAACATCTAGTGCTGAAGGTATTGATAATATGAAACCAAAAGTGAGATAGCTCTTGTACTTTGGTAGGGAGAAGTCATGGTGCTGATGCCCAGGTCTCTTTCAAGAGAAGGCCAGTATTCCTAAGATTCTAAAGAACAGGTCACCTAGAAGTAGTCACATGCAGCCACAAGAAAGGAGGGAGCATCTAGACGTGCTAGGAGGGTCCTTGAGCTCCAGCATCAGCTACAAGGATGGCTCATGTAAGGTATGTAATGCAAATATTCCCATTTTGCAGATGAGGAGACTAAAGCTCACAGTAGTTAAATGACCTTCCCATAATGACATATAGCTCAATCAGTCAATATGCACTGATGAAATACCTCACATGGTGTGTGCCCAGCACCAGGTTGGCAGCTGAGGATACAAAAACGGAGCAATCCTTCCATTCTGAGGGCCATAGCCAGGACTCAAGCCCAGGCCTCTGCTGACTCCAAGGCCTGCAGCCACAATTTCCCAGGTACCAGCTGCATCTGTAATATTCCCTCTAACGGTAATTCAGGTGAAAAAGTCACACATTTGATTTTCCAAACCATCACTAATGTGGAGAGAAGCAACAAATCTTACAGTGGAGAGTATTTCTGCTCCCAAATAACATGATTGCTGATACGACATTTAAAAAGATGCTTGGTCCCCCAGGTTTCCCCCGTGTAAAACTTCAAGCTGTGAATTTTGTGAGAGGGGCAGATCCCTGTTTCATAAGGGCTAGTCCAGGACGGAATCTGGACTCAGACTGTGCACGACTAAATAAAAAGAATTTTCCTCTATTGTGTCACATTCTTTTGTGAGGGAATGGAGCGAATAGTTAACAATTCACCTAAGGCCTGGGGTGCCTGCCAAGCTACCTGCTAGTTATTCTGTTCTCCAGTCTCTCCTGCTTGGGGGCCTCGCTGGACCTCTCAGCTTTGGGGCAGCTTTTCATCCCCGTTCCAGAGTCTGCCCAGGGTGAGCTTCTCTCTCTTTTTCTCTTCCCTCTCACATGCCCGGACCCACAAAGTAAGGCTTCCTGGCAGAGAAGGTCTCCCTCTGTGAGTCATACTTTCCTACCTGGAACGCTGCAGGGGGTATGACAGGTAGAGACATTGCTGGACTTTTGCATTTAAAGAATTAATAAAAATTCCTCATTGGTTTGAGAGCTCTATGAAGTGTATAACTTGACGCTTTCTCACCCCCTGCTGTTCTCTCTCCTCGAGTAGCCAAACAGGCCCCACGCAGATCAGTCTTTGAAAGCATGCAATTAGTGCTTTACTGCTGGAATGATGCAGTTTGCTGGCCCCAGAATTTCACAACAGGGAAATAAACAATACAGAACAATGAAAAGCATTCCCCTGGACCTGTATTAGCCTTTGGGTCACTCGTATTAATGACTGACCATTTTAACTCCAGGCAGGCAATCTGGAGCGGACAAAAAGGTCAATGGTGCCTTTCTCCAGACTGGCACAACCATCAAATCATGTTCTCCCATCCCCGCCTAGCACGTTATATCTTCAGTCCCAAACGTGTTGTCATGAAGAAAAGGAACTAAAACTATTCCCTTTGCCCTTAGAGGGCAGAACTGAGAGCAAAGCATGGAGGTTATAGGGAAACAGACCTTGAACAGTCGGTCAGTCAACAAGTCTTTATTCAGCTCTTCCTGTGTGCTGGGCCTTGGGCTAAATTCTAATGCCCAGGTTCAGATCCCACCTTTGTACACAAAGAAACAAGAAAAAAAACCACCACATGAAAAACCTAAACCACAGACACAATATATAAATATCTGGGTTTATA
Organism: Pseudochirops cupreus; assembly: GCA_028627135.1. NCBI lineage: Eukaryota > Metazoa > Chordata > Mammalia > Diprotodontia > Pseudocheiridae > Pseudochirops > Pseudochirops cupreus. Next base: position 346,246,238 of record CM053581.1, read on the forward strand.
GAAAAGCAAGATCTGTACAGAGAATATGGAGGTAATCTGAGAAAGGAAATCTTAGGCCAACTCAGTTCAGGAAGAAATGAATAATTAGACCTGTTCCAAAGCAGAATGGACTATTCCATGAGGTACTGAGTTCTTCCATCACTAGAGATGGAAGGAAGGAAGGAGGGAAGAAAGGAAGGAAGGAAGGAGGGAAGGAAGGAAGGGAGAGAGGGAAGGAATGAGGGAAGGAAGGAAGGAAAAAGGGAGGGAGAGAGGAAGGGAGGGAAAGAAAGGAAGGGAAGGGCAGGGAAGGGCAGGGCAGGGAAGGGCAGGGCAGGGCAGGGAAGGGCAGGGCAGGGAAGGGCAGGGAAGGGAAGAGAAGGGAAGGGAGAGAAGGATAGAAGAAAAGAGAGTGGAGAGAGAGAAGGGAAAGATAAAAAGAAGAGAGGAAGGATTTAAGTGCTTACTATATGCAAAGCACTGTGGTAAGTGTTGGGGATAGAAAAAGAAAATGTATACTTTTTGCTCTCAAGAAGCTCTTATTAGAAGTCCTCCTACTTGGGGTAGAGCACATATAGGAGGATTCATTTGCAGGACAGATGGGAAGGCAGAGTCAAGAGGACCCAAGTTCAAATCTGACCTCAGATACTTACTAGCTGTGTGACCCTAGACAAGTCACTTAACTCTGATTGCATCCCCACCCCACACCCCCAAAAACCTGCCCTCTCCAAAGTTGCCGGTGATTCCTTATTGTGATAACCAGTGTTCTTTTCTCAGTCTTCATCCTTCTTGACCCTGTCTAGTCATTGCTGACTGCCCTATGCTCCTGAATACTTGGTCCTCTCCGGTTTTTAGTGACAGTGCTCTCTTGATTCTCATACTAACTATTTAACCTCTCCAAAGCCTCCTTTCAAAGGACCATTATCCATATCCCACCCCCTAACTGTGGGTATCCCTCAAGGTTCTCTTCTGAGTACTCTCCTCTTTCTTCTCTTTCTATAATCTCTGTCTCTTTTTGTCTCTCTGCCCCTATCTCTGTCTCTCCTTCTCTCTCTTTTTCTCTCTCTGTCTCTCTCTCTGTCCCTCTCTCTCTGTCTCTGTCTGTATGTGTGTCTCTGTCTCTCTCTCTCTCTGTTTCTCTCTCTCTGTCTCTCTCTCTGTCTCTCTCTCTCTGTCTCTCTCTCTGTCTCTCTCTCTCTGTCTCTCTCTCTCTCTCTCTCTGTCTCTCTCTCTCCCCCTCCCTTCCTCCCTTCCTCCCTCCCTCTCCTTCACTATCCCTCCCCCCTCATCAGCTCCCATGGATTCATTTATCATCATCATCATACCAACAATGAGCACCAAAGTGTTCCAGAAGTCTCTGAGCTATTAAAGCTACCCCTATATGTCCAGCCCTAGACTTTGCCTGGTCCTGTTACCAATTACATATTATGCATGCCAAACTAGATGTTCTATAAGCATCTCAAGCACAGCTCGTCCAATCCAGAGCTCACTATGTTCACCACCCCCAAACTTTCTTATTCCCATTAAGAGCACTTCCATGCTTCCAGTCCCCTAAATTTCCATCTCAGAGCAGTCCTCAGCACCTGGCAAACCCCATGCAGCTCAGCAGCTTTCGGGGCCTGCTGTACCTCACTCCTCTCTTCTCCAAGCAGACAGCTACAGCCTCAGTCACCTTTTGCCTGGACTAGAGCCCCCCGGCATCCTTCAGACTCCCACTGCTCCCATTCACCCTCCACACAGCCGCCAAAGTGACACCTGCTGCAGCCCAGGTCTGGCCATGTCACTCCCTTTCCCAGAAGTCTCCAGCTCTCTGTCATCTGTGTGATAAAGCACCAGCTCCTAGACTGACATTTAAAGCCCTTCACAAAATGACTCAACCTCCCTTCCTACGACTCTGGTCCGGGCAGACTGTTCTTGCTCTGACTGCCTATGCTCTTCTGTGTCGTGCCATGTGTCTCTCCCACACCTCACACACTCCCTTCTCACTTGGCCTCTCACAATCCCTCCTTTCCTGTCAGCTCCTGTGGGGAGCCTTTCCCTATTCCTGCAGTTGCTGGGATCCCACCCCTGAAAGCACCTGGTACTCACTGTGTTCGCCTTTCTCTGAGAGCCTGGTACAAAGGAAGACCCCTGAGGACAGGGACCGGTTCGGTTTGTGTCTGCGTAGACACAGCACCCAGAACAGTGCCTTCCTGGCACCGCAGGCCTTTAATAAGTGTCCCTGGATTGATTGCTTCATAGGAAACCTGGGTTCGAATCCTGCTTTCTGACATTCGCTCTTTGTGACCTCAGGCATGTTATTTCATCCCTCAGTTGCCTCATCTGTCCGATGAGGGAAGTTGGAACAGAAGACCATGGAGGCTGCTTCCAGTTGTAAATCTGCAATCCTTTCATTTCCACCAGCACCCAAGCAGAAAACAGTGGCAGCCCACCAGCACACCACAGTTAGGGAGCAGACGTAGGCAGCGTGCAGACCTGGTCTCTGGGGATTTGTGGCCTCTAAAAGGCCAAGTCTAAGTCTTAGTGTAGGCTCTGTGCGACATTTTTGGAGGAGGGAGGCTCACAAGATCGAATCAGTCGTTATACTGTGCTGTAACGCACCCAGAGTTGGGAATCGTGGTGTTTGTGTGGTAGTCCAAAAAGCCTCTCTGCTGTTTAGGGTCCAGCCTCTCTTGCAGCAGCCTGCCTCCACTCTGCCCCGTAGGCTTCCGCATTCAATTGTAAACTCCTTGAGGACAGGGACTATCTTTTATTTGTCTTTATATCCCCAGTGCTCAGTACAGTGCCTGATTACCACCCCACCCCCACCCCACTCCACCCCTCCCTTTTCTAGAGTCTTCCACACCTGTGTGATAATAATTGTCTGAGGCTCCATTGATTGGGTATCACTGCCCATCATACAGTCAAAGAGGCTGCAGTTTGAAGTCACTGAGACTTGAGCATTAGTGCTAAGCTGTACTATATAGGCTTTGGTTACATAAGCCAAGAGCAAATAAGGGAAGATAGTGATTGAGAGATCAAAGAACAGAGGGCAGAAAGGGGAGGGAACTGTCCAGCTAACGGGAGAGCTGTAGCGACCATCTCAAGCTTCGTTTTGCAAGCTCTAACTAGTTACATGACATCCTCATCTTAAGTAAATAGTGCTAGGAAAGTTAAGCCAGAAATTCTCTTATCACACCTAGAAATTTCCATGGTCTATGGATTTGCATCTGGGGCCTTGCCAACCAGTCCCCATCTCCTTGCTTTTGTCACTAGAAAGGGGAAACCAATCAGATGTGCCTGATCTAGGGCCCAGGTCCCACTCTACTCCCCATCTTATAAACAGTGATCCTCACCTGCCCCATCTACCTGCCTGCTTTTTCCAACTACCCCAGGAGGCAGGGGAACAAATGAATGGTCCAACTGAGGGAGCCACCAGGCCCTCCCTATCAAGAATCTGGACAACCCCTTCACCTGAGGACAATTGACAACTTCAAGGCAGCAGAGGGATGCTGTCAGGGAGGCCAGACTTGGAGAGGCGGGTTATCAGTTGCCCTGATTGGGGATGCCCCTGGGGGAGGAGGGTCTCCTAAGCCAAGGGCTTTCTTGCATGAGTTAAAAACACATTGTAATAAAAATCTAGTGCTTTGAGCATTCAATGGCTACCTGGATTCTTTGGTGAAATTTCATACTGTCCCAAAACTACAGCAATGGACTGGGAGCAACAATTGAAAATTAACCTCATACAGGGAAGAGGTTCAAACATACTGAAATGTATTATCACAGAACTGTGGAAACAGACCTGGAAGACCTCAGGTGCCACCTAACCCAACTTCTTCTGTTTTAAAGATGAACAAAGGAGCATATTGTTCTTTCAGAGACCCAGGCCCTGAGCTTCGAAAACTCTCATCAGCATCAGACATAGGGTCATAGTTTTAGAGATGAAGGTACTTCAGAGGCGATCTCATCTAGCCTCTCATTTTTTGCATGGGAAACTGGGGATTGTGGGATTGTGACCCCAGAGTCAACCCTCCTTCCCCTGTACAACAGCCACATTTTGTTTTTTGTTGAGAGGCGGCTAGCCAGCACTATCAATAGAGCACTAGAACCGGAACCAGGGAGAACTGGGTTCAAATATGTCCTCAGACAAGTTGAAAGACCCTGAGCAAGTCACTTATACTCAGTTTCCTCACCTGTTTAAAAAAAATGTGGATAATTAAAGCACTTACTTGCCAAAGCTGTTGTGAAGATTAAATGAGATAATATTTGTAAAGTACTTAGCAAATCTTAAAGCACTATATAAATGTGTGTGTGCATGCGTGTGTGAGTGCGTGTGTGAGCATGTGCATGCTTGTATGAGTGTGTGTGTGTGTGTGTGCGTGTGTGTGAGTGTGTGTGAGTGTGTGTGTGTGTGTGTGAGTGTGTGTGTATGAGCATGTGCTTGCGTGTGTGAATGTGTGTGTGTGAGTATATGTGTGTGTGTGAGTGTGTGTGTGTGTGTGTGTGTGAGTGTGTGTGTGTGTGTGAGTATGTGTGTGTGTGTGACATTATTGTTCTCACCGCTAGCCTTCTGGATTTGATTCCAGCTGGCCCACTGGATATCCACTGGATATTTTCCTGAATTTAGAGCCCTGTTTAGTGTGAAGCTTCCTCTGTGAGAGTTAAGGCTTCTTACGCGATAATCTGGGCCACAGCCAAGGACATATCTCCTGTAGGTGCAAGGCTCCATAAACTGCCCATTAAACAGTCACCACCAAGTTTCATCGTCACCAGCTCATCTAGCCGTTGGTAGGGCCTGATTCAGTTAGTCATTTTCTGGCTCTCCCTTCAGGACAAGAATTTTTCCAAGGGAAATCTCCTATTTGCTCCTCTCCCATCCCATCAAACAGGCAGCACTTGGTAATGTGGGACCTTTTGAAATGGTTATTTATTGAGTCTCATGAAGCAACTGTTGTTTTTTTGCCACAAATCTTTCCCAGGGTGTGAAATTGTTGCAATACTAAGTGAGTTTGTTTTCTGGATCTCCATGGTTTCTCTGCAATGTTAAGGAAATACCAAAAGTGTATGGTGGAGAAAGAATGTTGGTTTGAATTGGCAGAGAAAGCTCCTCCAATCATTTAATGATGCAAAATAACCAGAATCACATGTCAGACTAGCTGATTACTTCCTTAGTTTATTTTTTCTAATTTATTTCTTTTTAAGTCTTTTCATTGCGCTAATCTCTTCCGAATGTATTTTGTTATCTTGGTACAGAGAGTGGTTCAAGGAATGGGAACGACTAGTAGAATCACAGAAAGTTGATAACAGATGTTGACGTTTCCACACAAAGATCAATACCCCAAAGCATCTAAGTACTAAATCACAGAAAGTCTGAACTATTGCAATTTCAAACAAAACTCCCAATTCTGTATGTATTTTATAGATATTTCCATCTTTTGGAATCAGTTAGTGAGCATTTATTAAAGGCCTACTATGTGCCATTAAACTAAGTGCTGGGGATACAAAGACAAAAGTGAAACAGTTAACTGCCCTCAAAGAGCTTACGTTCTGTCAGAGAAGACAGTATGTGTGTGTGTGTGTGTGTGTGTGTGTGTGTATGGATGGATGGATGGATGGATGGATGGATGGATGGATGGATGGATGGAAGGATGGATGGATGGATGGATGGATGGATGGATGGAAGGATGGATGGATGGATGGACGGATGGGTGGATGGATATTTACACATATATATATTTACACATATACATACAAACATAGGTATATGTACAGGTAACTCAAATGTGGTTGGTCTCTACCTCATATCTCTTATATGGGCATGTGGATACTGACTCATTCTCTGTGCTCCCTCACTCCAACGTTTTTTTGCAGTGGCAGGTTTAAGTTCCCAAAGAAGAAAAACCACCTTGCAGTTACATTCAAATTCTCTAAGGGGTAACCCAGTTGTAGGGGAATATACTCCTCCGACTCACAGCATTAGCTTTGGAGCAAGCCCCTATTGATATATTTCCATTTACACAAATTAGCCACTCACAAAGATATTAGTTTTAGACCTTAAATAAAAGCATTTACTTAGCAATAAAGCAAAAGAAATAATAGCAACATCACAGGTGTTTACATATTAAAGTATACATCATAATAGTAAATATATTACATTCCACACAAAAACCTAGGTCACACTCTTCCACAAATTCAATCAGTATCTGTAAGGAAGAGTAGGAACACACATGCTCCGTGGATACCTGAAACCTGTTGCACTCTGTTCCCAAGAGGCATTAAGCCCACATTACTAGAATGGAAAAGCGCCAGGATAGCTAGATACCTTCAGTTCTCTGACTGCAGATACGGGATGAGGAACCAGAAGTTCTTTCATTAAGATTCCCTGAAAGGGAAAAGGGGGAAGAGAAGGAATAGGGAAGAAATTCTTAGGAATATGATCTGAGATGCCACAGAGGACCTAGAAAACCATAGTGCTCTGATAAATGTTAGTACAAAGGATTTGGAGACTATCCCCAACACAAAATATCCAGTCAGAAGTTGATGCTGGAGGTATGATTGGATAGAAGATGCTTAAACCCTATGAAGAATTATGGGTCTATAGATGTCCGAGAAATAAATCCAAAAGAAAAGAATAATTTCACACAACTGCATACAGAGCTTCAGAAAGAAAAAAAATGGCTTGCTTACAAGAACTATAAAAAAATCTAGAAAAAAATGAAACAAGAGTGGGGAAATTATAAATAAAAGAAGAATTCAGGAGGAAAAGATTGAAAAGTGGGGAAAAAAAATAGCTCAGACCAGAAGGTGGAAAACCTTTTTCAAGTAATGGCATTCCTGAGAATTAGAATGGAGTAAATAGAACTCAGTAATTCCATGAAACAATAAGAAATATTACAATAAAAATTTTAAAAAGAAAAATAGAAGAAAATGCAAGGTATTTACTATTTAAAAAGTGACCCGGGACACAGATTGTTGTTGGTGGTGAGTTATTTCAGTCATGTCTGATTCTTCATGACCCCATTTGAGGTTTTTTTGGCAAAGATACTGGAGGAGTCTGCTTTTCCTTCTCCAGATCATTTTACAGAGGAGAAAACTGAGGCAAAGTGAGTTAATTGACTTGCCTAGGGTCACATGGCTAGTAAGTGTCTGAGATTAGCTTTGAACTAACTTCTGACTCCAGGTCCGTTGCTCTATGCGCTGCCCTACCTAGCTGCCCCATCTGGGAAGCAGATTATGGGAAGAGCATTTACGAGCTTTCTACATTAATGAAACAAGAAACAGAGCAAAATGAACAGAAATAAGAAAACAATTTATACAATGACTGCAACACCATAAAGAAATACAACTTTGAAAGACCTAAGAACTTTGTTCAATGCAACGATCAACCGTGACTCAAGAGGACGGATGATAACGCATGTGGTCGACCTCCTGAAAGAAAGCTGGTGAACTCTAAGTAGAGAGGAGACATGCATTTTTGTACATGTGGCCAGTGAGTGGCTTTGTTTTGCTTGACTACGCTTATTTGGTACAAGGGAGTTGTGTTTGTTTTCACGGAGAAGAAGAAAGAAAGAAATTGGTGTCACTGACATTCGTTTTTTTAAATTCTCAGAAAAGAAGGAAATTCAGAGAGACATGGGAATAGGACAACTTTGAAATTCATGAAGAATTATATACAATATATGTACATATATGTATGTACATATCCACATATATGTGTACACACATATATTTTAAAACAATAGTAAGGATTTGACATTTCATACATAGCCCTCTTCTTTATTCCTTGTATATGGAAATGTGCATTTTCTCTGTATTTGTCAAATTCAGGGAACAAAATATATTTTTTTAAGAAAGAAATAAAGGTGACTCCAAGACAAAAAAAAATATGAATAAATTTTTTAAATAGTATTTTATTTTTTCATATGGAAAGACAATTTTAACATTGTTTTAATAAGATTTAGAGTTACAAATTTTTCTCCCTCCCTCCTCCCTAAGACAGTAAGCAATTTGACATAGGTTATGTAATCATGTAAAACACATTTCCACAGTAGTCATGTTGTGAAGGAAGAAACAGAACAAAAGGAAAAACCAAGAAAAAATGCTTCGTTCTGCATTTGGACTCGGGATGGGGACAGCATTTTCCACGGTGAGTCCTTTGAACTTGTCTTGGATCATTATTCAATACCCTATCCTGGCTTCAGAATCTGGCACTGCCATTTGCGACATATTTGACCTTAGGCCAATCATTTAACCTGTCAATGCCTAATCCTCCTCATAGGCAATTTAGACTAGACACCCATATCTATTATTTCTGCTCTAACCGATTTCATATTCTCCATGACTTACAACTTGTGTAGCCTTGGGAAAATACATTGACCTCCTTAGGTCTCTGTTTCTCCACCTGTAAAATGAGAGGATTAGACTAGATGAGCTCTAGGGTCCCTTCCAGTTCTAAAGCCATAGCCTATTTCTCTCAAACCCTCCTCGCTCTCCAAACATAGATGAGGACATTGTTCTGGCATTGGAAATTGCTCCTTAATGAGGCAATCAATTCCTTTGATCACATTCAGCCCTCCCTAAGATGTAGCTTCCTTGCCTGGTCCTAGGCTGCCCTCTTGGCATCATATGGAGATTGATTGCCAGTGCTTACACCTAGATTACATAATACCCTTTGTTTGTCACATTTTAAAAGGGAGAGCAGAGACCCAATTCAGAGTTCGGTATTTCCAGGAGAAGCCCTGAGTGAGTACATTCTCCATTAAGTGTTTAATGGGAATCGTCCACGGTTGAACCTAGTCAGTGTATGCCCAGAGGCTCGCAGCTTGTGGTTCTAGGGCCTGGATTACAGTATTGAATTAAAATAAGGATCAAAGGGGCCTGATGATAGTAATAATTCTGTTTCTTCCAGCTGAAAAGATTAAAATGTAGACTGCTCATAATCAGAATTGTAAATTAACTTTGCTATGCATTGAAACAACCCAGATTTCTGCTCTCCTGAATTAGAAGTTCTCACTTTAGTGGCCCCATTATATCTAACTCCAGACTGTACAATAATCACTAGTCCTGATTAGTGGTCAAAAGGAGGGGATACATCAGGGGTGTTAATCTCTCAGAAAATATGAGGAACTAGAATGTGTTCACAGTCATTTCAAAATGGTGGTGTGGGAATTCTGTCTAGTGTATCTCTTCAAAGGATTTATGTCATTGGATACACAAATCACAAAAGAAAAGCTAATTATCCATCTAATTATCCCAACTGGTGAAGGAACGAGGAGTGAATTGAGTGGGGGTGGGCAGGGCAGCCAACATAGTCCATCAGCTTTAACTCTCCATCCTTCGTGTCTGGGAAAGAGCCTGCTGTTGTTAGGACATATCAGCGAGTAGAGTTCTAACACGCCCACAAAATACTCTTTCTTTGGCCAGTTATTTATAGAGTTAGTGCCAAATGATTTAAGGAGAAGAAATGATAGGATGTGAGTGTGAAAGCATTGTCTGCTTGCTTTAGCCAGGATTTTTAATTGAAGCCACCACAAAAAAATATATAAATAATCAGGGCTTTTCGTCATTTATCTGTGCAACCACAGGACAGAAAGGGCAGAGGAGCTTCAGAGAGCTATTCATGCGGACAGAGTTGGTGCACTGAGTCAACTATTTACACACTGCAAATGTATTTCATTCTCACAATGGCGGCAGTGCCACCTCTGACGGTGAGTAGAACTGGTACAAATGAGCTGCCTGGCCATTTGAGAAAAACTGGAATATCTTCTCTTTCTCTGTGTGCCATCTTCCAGGAAAAAAGGGTGCAACAGTTCTCAGAAAACCATTCAGGACAATTGGATTGCAATTTAAACCCCCTGGACCAGGCACCTTGGTCGTTGTTGATCCACGGAAGGTGTCCGCACTGGAAAGCATTTCCCAGATAAAAAAAAGCCAACATAGTTCAAGGTTGAGGCCTTATTAGCATTTGCAAGGACTCATGAAAAGCTTCCATTCTCCCTTCCCTGCCAAGTAAATTTTGTTTTGCCCAGCCTTCAGTACTGCTCTTGTGTGTGTTTAGCGCTGTTGTCATGGAGGGCTATTATTGTCACAGCTGTCTTGTGGGGGAGCATGGCCTCAAACATGGTGAGAAAGTAATTGTCAAAGAAATGGAGCCCCATCAGCTATGAACCAAGAGAGGCCTCAAAGGTCTGCAGTCATTCCATAAGACAACCACACACCCTGTGCAAATTAGGCCGTTTTCCAACAGATTTCTGGCCAGGCTAAAATAGCTCCCATTTTCACTTGGCTAAAATTACCTTGGGTCGATATGGGCAAATATCAGCTTATACTTTTTCAGTTAAAGAGAGAGAAAAAAAGGTTTGATCCATCCAAGATGGGAAATATGAGGAAAATAAACTAACATTGAAAGACTTACAATGTAAAGGAAGTAGAAACCAAGACCGACTTCAGCCCCACAGGACAGAAAATCTGTACCTGAAGGCCAAGAGACAGACGTTCAGAGAGTGGAAGGGGCACAGAGGTGGTGACCAGGGTGTTTGTCAGGCTAGTATCATGAATAGACATGCATTTTTAGGTATAAGTCACCATAAGCACACATTTAATTAATGTTGTTCAAAGTTTAAAAAGCTGTGTATGACCTCCAGAGATGCAGATCATGGCCCACCCATGCCTGTCCATACTGTGTGACTCCCTTCTGTCTGTGTGTTCCCATCCATCTTCCACAAGAGATCCACCCCAAGTGGTGGGAGGATTCCCCAAGAGCCAGGGCTCTGAATCTCTCCTTTGGCCTTTGCTCAGAATTATATTTTTAAATACACAAAATACAATAGATAGGATGACAAGGGAAATCAATTATAATGAAGTAAAATTTCTTTTTTCCCCTCCAATACACCCCCTCAGAAGTCTCTTTATGAATCCCTAATTAGGAAGCCGTGCCCTTGCTCTCCTGAGATTGGGAAGGTCCCACTGGAACATGCAAACCATCCATGGGTTAATCTTCTTTCTCAATATGTGGCTGACTCTCCTTTCTTTACAGTCACACATTTCATATTCCCTCACTTAAACAGGTCCTCATTTGCGTGTTGCGTGTTGCAGCCTGCCTCTCATACACCCCTCATTTGTCTTTTCAGTCATCTTCAACCTTGGTTCTATGAAGACAGAGTCAACTAATACATATGTATGTATGTATGTATGTATGTATGTATGTATGTGTGTGTATGGATGGATGTATAGACACACCTATATGCATTTACATATAAACTCACATACGTGTGTATATGTATGTATATATGTATATGTATATATATATACACATACGCACACATTTTTTTCAATTTTTGTGCAAAGGTTTAAATGTACAGCACCTGGGGCCCCTCGCCTCTCACGCACAGGAGAAGTAGCACCAGTACTCTCAGGGTCCACATCCACTCAAAACAACAGCACGCTCCTCCCCACCAATATGATCACTCTCTCAATAGCCAGCCAGAGGGCCTAATTATTAGTTCAAAGTAAAGGCATTTAGCAGAATAGCCTAGTAGAACATTCCCACTACAAAAGTAGCACACGCCTTCTACAAAGATCTGTGCCATCAGTAGGAAGGAGGAACGTGCCCAGAAAGGCCCAGACTGGGGAGGGGGTGCAGAAGGGCAGCTCCCACCTCTAACCCTGCAAGGGACCTGGTGACATCATCAGGCGGCTCTCAGCAGGCCTCCTGCTGGCCGAGTGCAGCCTCTCTGGGGGTCCCTATGGCTCCTCTAGCTCCACTCAACTTGGTGCCTCTTGTGGGAGTGCTGCACACTGGTCCACAATAGTCTTCCCAGGTGGTCTTTGCTTTTCTCTTGGTGAATTCACTGCTTGTGGTCTTTGCTGGTGCATTGCTGTGCCTATCTCAGGATCTCCTGTGCCAGTGCTGGTCCCTGTTGGCCCCAGCTGTGTGGTGTTCTGGTGACTGCCAGTCAGTCAAATAGTCTGTATTGTCCCCCCAAAAAAAGGGCAGGCTGCCAGCTCTTTGTACATAGCCACCACACCCAGCTAACAAAAAACCAGCCAGAGTTGCCCCCAGGCTGACTAACATTTGAGATCTTTTTCATTTGCTACTGCTGGCACAGCTGGAGATCAAAGTCTTCTCTTATAGATAACAGTCTAATTTAAGATTAGATGCTCTTAGATATTTCCAAGATCCCCTCCAGCTTAGCTGCAAATGAGTTTAAGCCAAAAAAAAAAAAACCAAAAAACAACAAAAAAATCCTGGTAGGCTCAGGAGACAAGGTCAGGGTTCTCTACCCTCCTAGACCACATTCCTGTCTTCATTATGCATATCTGTAGGCTGCCAAGTCTGAGTGGTTGGCACTTTGTTTTGGACAAAAAAATCCTCATTCCCTCTACAAACGTGTTGCTTCCATACTCCGTCCAAGCCGAGGGTAGCTCACATAACAACCCTAAGTCATGGGCATACATGTTTTCACTGAAAAGAAAAAAGAAAATGTTGAGAGACATATTCCCTAGATACATTTCTTCTTGTTCAGTCATGTCCTACTCTTCATGACCCCATGGACCATGCTGCCCATGGGTTTTCTTAGCAAAGATACTAGAGTGTCTTGGATTAAGGCAAACCAAGGTTAAGTGACTTGCCCAGGGTAACACAGCTAGTAAGTGTTTGAGGCTGGATTTGAACCAAGGTCACCCTGACTCCAGGCCCAGTGCTTGATCCACTGAGCCACCTAGCTACCTCCTAGACATATTTCTAAACATTGATAAATGATGTCAACTTTCCCCAAAAACAACCCCAGTTAGCTTACTTGGGAAAAGAGCAAACCACCCTTGATAGTTCCCTTGTTCTACTTACTTTTAGTGAACGGTCACTGTCTGGGGACACAGAATATTCAAGCATTGTTTACAGTTTCTTTTTTATCGTGAGTCAAACCAAAATAGCAGGGACCTTGTTGATAGGACATCAGATGACTTCAATGGAAGCTAACTATGTTAGTATGAGATTGACTGGGTTTTCCTTTCTGGAGTTTACTGCCTCAAGCCTGGTTAGGTCACACACACTGTCATGGAAAGGTCCAATGTCTTGGCAGCAATTCCCCTTGAATACATGATTATTTGCCATGAGTTAGTGGTACATTTATCAGAAGAGCAGCTCCTGTTTATGCAGCACTGAAAAGTTACAAAATTCTTTCATTAAAGATCCTCTGAGCAATGTAAGCATCATCATTCCCATTTTGAGGAGGAAGAATTACATTCACAGAGGTGAAATAACTCCCCCCAAAAGTGCCTTGAGTAAGAACCCAAGTGTTCTGGCTGACCATCATTCACGGCTCTCCTGTGGTTCTAAGGATTACAGCGTACTTCCTCTTCTCCTCTCAGAAAAGAGATTCTCAGGCATCTCCTAAGAAGCTGGGAAGAGCTTCGAACTCAGAATTATCAGCTTAGATGTGAATGGTGGTTCTGCTACCGGCTGGCAGGATGACCTTAGGCAAGCTATTTCCCTGATCCACAAAATGAGGGGCCAGATGACCTCCACTGTTCTTTCTGGCTGTCATTTTTTTAATTTATTCAATCATTCATTTATTTATATATTTTTAGTTTTCAACATTCACTTCCATGAGATTTTGAGTTCTAAATTTTCTCCCCCTCCCCAAGATGGCATGCAATCTGATACAGGCCTAGCTGTCATTTTTAGGATCCTGTGTATATATGCAATTACAGGGTGGGTTGTCTCAACAATATCTAGTCGATAAAGTTTACAAAACAAGATCATATTTGTGAAAGGTTGTGCATCTCTCAAAGTACTATAGAAATCATTGTGGTGATGATGGTGATGATGATGATGGTGATGGTGGTAGTAATGATGGTGATGGTGGTGGTGGTAGTGGTGATGATCATGATGGTGATGGTGGTGGTGGTGGTAGTGATTATGGTGATGGTGGTGGTGGTGGTAGTGATTATGGTGATGGTGGTGGTGGTAGTGATTATGGTGGTGGTGGTGATGATGGTGATGATGGTGGTGATTATGGTGGTGGTGGTGATGTGGTGGTGGTGGTGGTGATGATGATGGTGGTGATGGTGGTGGTGGTGGTGGTGGTGATGATGGTGGTGGTGATGGTGGTGGTGGTGGTGGTGGTGATGATGGTGGTGGTGGTGGTGGTGATGGCGTGGTGGTGGTGATGATGATGATGGTGATGGTGGTGGTGGTGGTGGTGATGGTGGTGGTGGTGGTGATGATGGTGATGGTGGTGGTGATGATGATGATGGTGGTGATGGTGATGGTGGTGGTGGTGGTGATAGTGATGGTGGTGGTGGTGGTGGTGGTGATGGTGGTGGTGGTGATGATGATGGTGGTGGTGATGATGATGGTGGTGGTGGTGATGGTGGTGGTGGTGGTGATGGTGGTGGTGGTGATGATGATGATGGTGGTGGTAGTGGTGATGATGGTGGTAGTGATAATGATTCTGCTGTGGGAATAGATTTTTTTAATGACGCAACCCCTGCCCTCAGGAAGCTAACAGTCTACTAGTGGTGGATGGGATATATACACAGGTAACTATGACACAAGTAAGAGGATACAATGAACTGCACAGAAGAGATCTGGCTAAAGGACTCTAAAAAAATCTGAGACAAAAGTGAATCCTTTCACTTTGGCCTTAGAGTTAGCAGTGTCTAGCTTCAAGTCAGTCAGTAAACATTGATTAAGTGCTTGCTGTATACCAGGCACTATGCTAAGCACTAGGAAAACAAATGCGAGCAAAAAAAGAAAAAAAAGACCATCCCTTTAAGGAGTCTACATTCTAATGGAGAAGACCATACAGAAAAAGAAGCAGAGAGGGAGCAAGGTGCCCAGCCCCTGGACATGATGGAGAAATCCAGAGTACACAGCCTGGGGTGGGAAGTGGGGGATGAAGAGGAGCCCTCCGTTCTCCAGTCAGGGGGAAGGGCTCCTTCAGAGGTGATCTTCCCAAGGGCTGGAGAAATCTGCTGAGTAGCTTATCACACTCCTTGTCTGCGCACCCCTGGGGCCTCTCTCCAAGACTGTGAGTCCTCTCAGAATTGCTGTAAGGAGCTTCCTCACCAGGAGTCCCCCATACCAGAAAATCCAGAAAATAAGAAAACAGAGTTTATTTTCCAGGACCTTCCCAGACCTTGGAGAAATCTACTTTCTCATCTCCTACCTCAGATAAGTGATTAAAAAAAACACATTTGAAAGTAGATCAGGTTCACAGAGCCCTGAGTCTTCCTAAGCAAAGTACAGCTTAAACCTCTCAGCCTTTTAATACATGATTTTATCTGTGGGGTCAAGAGGAGGAAACCTGAAGTGGAACACTGACAGGCTTCATTAGAACAAACTCATAGGAGCCAAGCCCTGAGTCCCCAAGTTCCCCTGGTGAGGTCAGAAATAGTCTATGACCCTGTGATCCCCAGAAGCAGCCAGTGAAGGAGGAATTCGATGAATCAAACCTTGTTCTGACCACATAATGCCAAACCTCAAGCTCAGTGGATTTTTTTCCAACAAATTGACCAGTTGTCTTGTGTGGAAGTGGCCATAGATCCCCATAGCTTTGTAGGGCCATTCTACAAAGAAAGTTTTCGGGTCCCAGTGACCCCCAGTCATCAGCAAAGGGAAACCCCACAGCATTTACCCATGTGGAATGAGCTGGGCAATCGAGGTAATTAGGCAGATAACTCAAGTGTGTTTGCCTCAATTGTCTGAATATTTTGGAATATTCTTCCTTTTTACTTTCTTGGAATATTCTTCATTCTTACCACAATAAAAATTAAAACTAGTGTTTATAATGTAAAATTTATAAAGCTGTTTATGAATATTATCTCATTCGATCCTCACAATTATTATAACCTCCATCTTACATTTGAGGAAATTGAAGCAAGCAGAGGTTAAGTGCCTTGAACAGGGTTACCTAGCTATTAAGTGTCTGAGGTTGATTTAAATTCAAGTCTTCCTGACTCCAGGTCCAAGGCTCCATCCACTCTGCCACAACAGTAATGCTTTTCTTTAAGGATATAAGTATAAGCTTCAAAATGAAAGAAATGATCATATCAACCTTGACCATAACAATGGATGGTTTAGGTCAAGGGTTCTTAATTTTTTTTGTGTCACTGACCCCCGAGACAGTCTGATGAATCCTATGGATCCATTCTCAAAATTATGTTTTCAAATGTATAAGAGAAGATATGTTGGATTACAAAGGAAATCAATTTAAATTGAAATAGTTATCCAAATTTTTGTATTATGCTATAGAAATATGTACTGATGGGTCTAGTAACTATAATAGTTTCAAAGTGACAGGTATGAGCATTTTGAGGTATCAGCAGCAACTACAGTATTATATAAAATATTTGAGATTTCTGTTGTTGACAAAGTCAGAGGTACAAATCATTGCTACTGTGGTTTGTCGCCCACATTCACAATTGAAGAAAATGCTTCATTTTAGTCCGAGGCTAGAGAAAAATAAAGATGTCTTTTTTTTCCTCACAGACTCCCTGAAATCTATCCGCGGACCCCAGTGGGTCTGAGATTAAGAAGCCCTTGTCTAGATCATAAACTAGAAATCATAGTCCAAACTCTTCATTTTACAGCTGAGGGAACAGAGAGGCCACATGGGTAGTAAGTAACAACACCAGGATGTGTGGCCCTGGGTTCCCTGAGTGCCCTCCAGCCCAAGTCATCGTCCTGGGCGGAAATTGCCTTTCTGATACCTCCAGAAGCACTTGGGCCTTGCCTGGCACCACCCTGTGTGCAGCCCCATCTCAGCACATCATGTCAGATGGTCAGCGCTTCCCTGTCACATGACTCACACAAACTGAGATTAGCTTTATAGTGACAGGGTTGGGGCTGGAACCCAGGTTCTCGGACTCCAGGTTCTGGGCTCTTTCCTCTGCTGTAGAGCCAAAGAGAAGCAAAGACAACCTTCCATGTCTCCTGCTTCTGAGGCTTTTGTTGATGGAAATAAACAGATTATATGCATTTGGTCTCCTGCCTTCTTGACTTCCATGCTCTTTATGGTCCTGCTTAGCAAGAGGTACCATGAAAGCCCTTGGTCCATTTTCATGTCCTTGTCATGTCCACCCCCAACACACACACACACACACACACACACACACACACACACACACACACACACACACACATATATATATACATATATATATACATATACATATATACCCTGTGTCCCTTTTTCTCAGCAGAAATCCTTCCTGCTTTCCATAAGTTTTTCTACCTTTCTTCCCCACAATGTAGAAGATCCTCTAGGGCAGTGGTTCTCAACCTTCCTAATGCCACAACCCTTTAATACAGTTCCTCATGTTGTCATGACCCCCAACCATAACTGTAATTTTGCTGCTGTTATGAATCGTAATGTAAATGTCTGATACACAGGGTGTATTTCCATTGTTACAAATTGAACATAACCCACAGGTTGAGAAACACTGCTCTAGGGGATGTTTACTTCTCTCCTAGGGATAAAAAGGCTCGACCCCAGAGCTGAGGTTCAGGGATGGGACTCCAAATGGTGGCCCCTTGAACTGGGAACAAGGGAGCTTTGAAAAGGTCATGTAAGTATTCCTTAAAGACAGGACTAATGGAGACCACAGTCAACCAGATCTCAGAGGCTCTAGAAAGCCCTTGGACATTCCCATGGCCTCTGCCCTTTGGGGAGAATTAGGCCAGATTGGATTTGGCCTTCTCCACCAAATTTGGCGGAAGGCACCCAACCTGGCAGTCTACTGGTTAAGCCCAGCATGCGGCTCTTCTGGTAGCTTCTTGTTTGACCACAGCCAAGTTATTCAGCTCCTAAATCCCTCTGAGGCATTCACAGTAATATTGATAAAGTACATTAACACTTTTCACTTTCCTCACCACCACCCTGTGAATCAAATAGGTAATGCAAGTATTGTTGTCCCCATTCTACAGATGAGGAAACTTGAGGCTTTATGGTGTGAAGTCATATTAGACCTGTACCCCAAGGAGGTAAAAGACAAAATGAAAAGTCCCACATATTGAAAAATATTTACATCAACAGTTTTTGTAGCAGTAAAGAATTGGAATCACAGTCGTCACCAACTGATTAGGGAATGACCAGACAAACTGTGGTATATGAATGTAATGGAATATTATTACTCTGCGAAAAATGAAAAATATTAAGAAGGAATTTGGGAAGACTTATATGAACTGATGCACAGTGAAGTAAGAAGAACCAAGGGGAACAGTTTCCTGCATAACCACAGAAATGCAGAAGAAAGTCTCTAGAACTCTGATCCATGCAGTAAATGATCATGATTCCAGAGGCCTGGAGGGAAGAATATCTCTTGCCCCTCTGCAGACACGCGGGGGGCTCTATAGGCACAGAAAAGGTCATACATTTTTAAAACTTGGCCAATTATATTGATTAGTTTTGCTTGAATGTAGTTATTTGTTACATGGAGGGTTCTATTGGGATGGGTTGTCACTGGGGAGTCAGGCTGAAATGCAAAAAATGAGATTAAAGAGCATCCTGAAACATTTGGGGTTTTGTTTGTTTGTTTTAAAGATGGGTGATTTGCTAGGGGTCACACAGCTATGGTCACAATTTGAACACCAGTGTTGGGAGTCTAGGTCCAGCACCCTGTCCACTAGGGCACACTTCCTCTCTGATATGCATCTGGAGGGCCAGAATGACCGCATGCCAGTACTGGAAGCAATTTCTAAGCCCTTCCACATCCTGGGAGGAAAAGGGTCCTCACCCTAATCTCTGAGGAGCCTGTTCCCATTACTCATGATGACTCCACCTCATACTTGGAACTCCCCTCGAACAGCAGAAACAGATGTTCTGCAATGGCTAAGTAATGCTCGGAGTTGTTTGAGAGACATGCTGAAAAATCAATCACTTTAGTGCTCTCCAAGCTTGAAGGTTCTCCCGACCAAGTCATCACAAAGACTGGTCAGCATTTATCAGGCTTCATCTCTCCTTTTTCTGGAATTAATTCAGACCAGAGACTGCAGATGTGCTCGGGAAATGAGCCTGTGGGGAAGCAAGGTAGCCACAGCCATGAGCCCATCCGATGGGAGA
Source organism: Pseudochirops cupreus (assembly GCA_028627135.1). Taxonomy (NCBI): domain Eukaryota; kingdom Metazoa; phylum Chordata; class Mammalia; order Diprotodontia; family Pseudocheiridae; genus Pseudochirops; species Pseudochirops cupreus. The sequence goes on from CM053581.1 coordinate 346,265,260, forward strand.
AGAACCATTGGCCTTGGGGCTTTCCAGATCACAGGGGAAAAAAAAAAAGGCATGACTAATTAGCCACATGATTCATTAACTTCTGGGCAAAGTGAACAGACCACCTCATTTGGAGCCAGGGTAAATTGGGTTCAAATCCATCCTGCCTGTATGACCCTGGGCAAATCATAAAACCACCTAATGTGCAACAGGCCACTCTCTAAGATGGACCTGCCTTGGTGGAGGAAGTTTCCTTAACTGGGAGTTCCCCATGACAATGAAATCTCAGGCCCAGTCCTTATACTAACAACTTTAGAAACGCTCTTATCTAACGTGCTGCCAAAGACCAAGGACTTGTATCATGATGCCTACTGTAGAGGGTTCTCCATGGTGCTTGGGGGTCTTCTGATACCCACTCCCATAATATGTTCTTTTCAACAGAATCATAATTGGTATTTGCAAAGCACTTCAAAGTCGATGAGCCATTTTGCCGTGGATCATTTCTTCTGAGCCTAACAGCCTCAGGCCTGTGAGGTAAATGTTAGTATCCCTACTTTACAGAGGAAGAAACTGAGGCCAAGGGTCAGTGGTTTGCCAGTCACACAGCAAGTGTCAGAGTTAAGCTCTGAACCCACAGCTTCCTGTTTCCCTTCCTCTGTTACCGATGGAAGACCCTTGAGGACCCTGGAGGAGCAGGAAGCTCCATCTCACACTTCAGCTTGTTCCTTCTGTGATTTCATCAGTGTAAAGAACTCCCAGTGAGGAAACTCCCACCAATGTAGATCGGCAACTATGCTTCAAGGTATGGCCTTAGAGCAGTTTCCTAACCTGGGGCCAGTGAACATCTAATACTTCAATTACCAGAGCACAGAATATCTGGCTTCCTTTATATTCTCTGTAATTTACTTTATGTATTTAAAAGCATCATTCTGAGAAGGCTCCACCAGACTTCCAAAGGGGTCCATAACACAGAAAAGGCTTAGAACCTCAGCCTCTTAGAGAGTTGCCGATGCAGTGAGAGGGGTGGCACGGTGAGCAGAGCACTGGGCTTGCAGGCAGGAAGACTCAAGTTCAAATTCAACCTCAATAGCTGCATGACCCTGGGCAAACCCCTTAGACTCTGCCTCAGTTTCCTCAGCTATAAGGGGGGGCTAATAACAGCTCCTCACAGGGTTGTTGTGAGGATCAAGTGAGATAATATTTATAAAGCCCTTAGTGTAGGTCCTGACAAACAGTAGGTATTTAATAAATGCCTCTTCCCAACACCAAGGTCACAGTCAACATGGGTCAAAGACAAGACTTAAACCTAGGTCTCCCTGTCTCTACGCCTGGCTCTCACCCACTCTGCCTCACTGCTTCTCATGTTCCATATATAGAGATAGACGCATATATGTTGTGTGTATATCTCTGCCATGGTCATTCCTGAGTTTTTTATGCTTTTGTTCAGTCGTTTCAGTCATGTCTGTCTCTTAGTGACCCTATTTGGGGTTTTCTTGGCCAAGATACTGGAGTGGTTTACCATTTCCTTCTCCAGATCATTTTACGGATGAGGAAACCAAGGCAAGCAGGGTGAAGCGACTTGCCCGGGGTCACACAGCTAGTGAGTGTCTGAGGCCGGATTTGAACTCAGGTCTTCCTAACTCCAGGCCCAGTGCTCCATCCACTGTGCCAACCAGCTGCCCCCTTATGCTTAGATAACAGTAATCCTAACAGCTCCCATTTCTTCTGTAGCTCTCTCCTCAAAGCAGCCCTGAGAGAGAAGCAATATCGATATCACTATCCCCATTTCAGAGATGAGAGAGCTGAGGTTCAGAGATGCAGTGATTTCCCATGGTCACATGGCTAATGGGCAGCAGAGCCTGGGCTGGACTCCAAGTCTCCAGTGATGTTTATACTATATCATGCTGCTGTTCCTAACAGATGGGCAGGCAAATGGACAATCAGAGTGCCTGGAACTCAGAGGGCAGCTATAGAGTGAGGACCAAGCCTGGGCTAGAGACATTAGACTGGAGGAGCAGGCAGTTTTCTGGGCCCTGAACTACCCAAACCAATGCAAGCCAGATTTATCCAAGTGGCCAAAAGAGCCAGTGAATCAGCCAGTCGATCTGTGGGAATGCAGCTGTGAGGCTGTTGTCCGGAATGATGAAACAAGAGTCAGGCTCAAAGTTCACAGATGACAGTGATCTGGAAGGGGTGCTCAGAGCCCTGGAGGACAGAATTAGCACTTAAAATGGGTCACCTGTGGTCACCAGCCTCCTTAAAAATGAGCTCAGTATGTAGCTAGGCTGGGGTTCAAACGGTGGGCCCAGTTTCTCATGGGAATGATCCTAGAAGCCTTCCTACTTTGTCAGAAACTGCCAGCAGTTACAAGACTGTGCTGGCAAAGCATGGGGATCTCAGGGGCTCAGCTGGGGCCGTGTCTTCCTTCCTGAGGTCTGAGTGAGTGTCCACTCTACCTTTCCTGCTCCTGGGCCATCCTTCCTGTCTTGTCCAGTCACCCAGCTGGACCATCTTGCCATCTGCTCTGCTGCCAATGTCCTACTCCTCCCCATCTGGACCAGCCCCCTTGGCACCAGGCCTCTGGAACCCACATCATGGCCCCAAAATTAATTCATTCAACTTTGGAGCCTGTGTATGGTTCAGTCATCTGAATTCAGCACTGAGTGAGTGTAAACTGACTTTGTCCTCTGTATCTAAGCAGCCTCCAAATAAGGCCTCCAATATCCCATCCAGCCTTCCCTGAGTCTGATCTACTGCCATCTGGACACTCACCCCACCTTCCACTCTTGCTCTAGGCATGGTAGTCAAACCAACATTATCTTTACTTCTAGAAAAGGCATGTCAATTAACTACACTCTCAATAAACTCATCATCCCTGTGACTCAGCTGGCCAAAATGTCCCCTGACTAATGCTACCCTATATGCATTATTTTTCCTTATTAGAATGTAAGCTCCTTCTAGGGCTGTATCCCAAAGAGATCATAAAAATGGGAAAAGGACCCACATGTACAAAGATATTTTTAGCAGCTCTTTTTGTGGTGGCCAAGAACTGGAAATTGAGGGGATGCCCATCAGTGGGGTAATGGCTGAACAAGCTGTGGTATATGAACACAATGGAATACTATTATCCTATAAAAATGATGGACAAGCGGACTTCAGAAAAACCTGGAAAGATTTCTATGAACTGATATTCAGTAAAGTGAGCAGAACCAGGAGAATACTGTACACAGTAACAGCCATAGTGTGTGATGGCTGACTTTGATAGACTCAGCCCTTCTCACCAATGCAAGGACCTAAGACAACTCCAAATGACTCATGATGGAAAATGCTGTCCACATCCAGAGAGAGAACTGTGGAGTCGGAAGGCAGAGTGAAGCAGGCTCTTTTTTGTTTTGTTTCTTTCTCATGGTTTCTCCCATTCTTTATCAGTCTTCTATGCAATATGACTACTGTGAAAATGTGTTTAATAGGAATGTATATGTAGAGCCTGTATCGGATTGCATGCCATGTTAGAGAAGGAGTGCGGAGTGAGGGGAGAAAATTTAAAGCTTATGAAAGTGAATGTTGAAAACTAAAAACAAATAAACTAATAATAGAATGTAAGCACCTTGAGGGAGAGGTAACACATACATGGTAGCATATGTGTTACATACATATTACATGTGTTACATACACTACCTGAGATGCGTTAGGTAGCACAAAAAGTGACTGCCACACTGTTTTGTCTTTCTATCCCCTTCCCTTCTTGGCACCATGTCTAACACAGAATAAGCACTTAATGAAAGCGTTCTCATTCACTCATTCCATTCCATCCACTAATTTATTCATTCACCTTCACAGCATAGTACTATATCATCTTCATCAACACCCTTTTCTGAAGGCTGTTTAAAGTCTGGCTGGCTATCAACAGGTAGCACACTGATGGGGGCTTGTCAACTAAAAACCCTAGTCCTTCAGAGCTAGCTAGTCCAAGCTTGAGAAGGAGTAGTCAGTTGCCTGTTGGGCACTCAGTCTGTCATTTGGCATGGGAATTGGCAAAGTGGCCCTGGAGGAGGTGCTACACATGGCACAAGAATCCACAGGAATAACCACTGGACATGGGAAATACTGGCTACTTGTGAGCCAAGGACAAAGAATATCAGGGCAATGGTTACCACACATCACGTAACAATAAAATAGAGTGTGTAGAAGCAATTAAGCTAATGCTCAACTTTGAAGCCTAGGAAGCGTATGAAGGATTCAGAGAACCATGGGGGAAAACTGAATCTGCTACTTCCTGATGGGCTCCATTCTATCCGGACATCCTTAATGATTCAAGTCGTTTGCCTTTCTTAAAAAGATGTGTATATAGCAGGAAGAGACCTAGACTTGAAGGAGGGAGATCTGAGTTCAAATTCTACCTCTTCTGCTTAATAGTTGTACAACTATTAGCAAAACTAATGCACATCAAACACTTCTCTGCCTCAGTTTCTTCAACTTAAAATGGGGATAACCCAATTACCTTATAAAATTAGTGTGGGTTTAGGGGGTGGCTTGGTGGTGCAGTGAATAGAGTACCGACCCTGGCGTCAGGAGGACCTGAGTTCAAATCTGACCTCAGACACTTAACACAAAAACTAGCCATGTGACCTTGAGCAAGTCACCCATTGCCCTCAAAAAAAAAAATTAGTGTGGGGAAAATCTTTTGTAAACCTTGAAGCACAAGAAAAATGTGAACTTTTATTATTGGGCCAAAATCTGCCTTTTCCAACTAATCCCTCCTCCATATGGCAGCCTTTCAAATATCTAATGACAGTCATCCCAGTCCAGCTAATTCTTCTCTCTTCCAGGCTGAACACCCCCAATTCCCTCAGCAGTCCTCATATGACGTGGCTTTACCACCTTGTGCGCCTCTGCTGGCTACTCTCCCACTTACCAATGTCCCTCCCAAAACATGGTGCCCAGAACTGAGCACGGTATTCCAGAGAAGTGATCGGACCCACCAAGGGATTATGGCCCCCTGAAGCCTGGACGTGAACCCTCTTACTGCAGACTGATGCTGCTTTGGCTTTCTGGGCCTCCATAGTACAGTGTTGACATGCGATGAGATTGCGGTCCACTTAAATTCCTCAGTGTGTTTATTCTTCAAATGAATGGCTCTCCAGCCACATCTCCTGCTTCCATTTTGTGTTCATGAAATTAATTTTCGAGCCTAAAGCTAAGCCTTTATGTTTGTCCTTTGCTAAGTTTCATGTTACCATTGTTGTCGAGTCATTTTTCAGTCATGTCCAACTTTCTGTGACCCCATTTGGAGTTTTCTTGGCAAAGCTACTGGAGTAGTTTGCTGTTTCCTTCTCCAGCTCATTTTACAGATGAGAAGACTAAGGCAGACAGGGTGAAGTGACCTGCCCAGGGTCACACAGCTGACAAGTGTTACTATATTCAGTCTCTAAGCTTCTAGACTATCAGAATCTTCTTGAATCCTGACTCTGTTATCCTAGCTCTTGGCTACCTTCCCCGACTTTGATCAATATGCTATCTATACCTTTATTCAAGTAAATGTTGAACTGTGCAGACCCTAGCATAAATTACTACGGCATTCCACTGGAGACCTCCTCAGTCAGCAATTAACCATTCATGACTGTTGTTCAATCAAATCTAAACCCACCTGATGATACTATGGTTCAGTCCACATCTCTCCATCGTTCCTACAAGAATAAGAAAAGAGACTTTATTAAATGCTTTGCCAAGATCTAGGAGTGGCTGTAGCTCCCTGAGACTCAGTTTTCTCATCTTAAAATGAGGATATTAATATGTAGGCTTCCTACCTCACAAGGCTGCTGTCAGCAAAGTGAGCTTTAGAAATACGAGCCATGTAGATGCAAGCCATCACTCTGCCTCACACTGACTGAAGGTCAGATTGTCCCTCTATGTCACATTGTAAAGATGCACCACAAAGAAGCATTCTGTATAGCAAACCTATTTCAGGATCCAAGAAGAGGACTCAGGAAAGAGCTTCTCTTGGTCTGGTTACAACACACTGTACAAGAAATACTCCTGAACAGCAGATGTTTCCTTTGGCTCCTGTCCATGTAAAAGGCACTCTCTTTAAGAAAAGCATGTGATTGTGTTCTGTTGACATTGTGAGAAGGGGAGAGAGAAAGAGACAGAGACAGTGAGAAAGGGATGGAGAAACAGGGAGAGACAGAGAGACAAAGGACAAGAGAGGAGAGGCGATTCGATTGGTGGTAAAGGTCTTTGTCCTTCTTATGGCCTGCCCCCAAGTAGCAATTCCCGTTCAACTCTCTCCACCCCTCCACTTCCCAACCACCTTCAGAGAAAACCCCAAAGAAACTCCCAAACAATTCCCCAGAACCAAACCCAGGGGCATATGCCCAAGCCCACAGATCCAGTATCCAAGAGGAGGAAAGGAGCATGAGGGGTGTTTGCACGACATCTTTCCTTCCCATGCTGTGTTCAAAGTCCTTCTTTTCACTCGCAGATCGGCTGCAGAGGCCTCGATAGGCTCCGAAGCCCAATCACGCCCTGCAAATGCTAACTGACTCCTATCAGGGTTTCACCACCGAGATCCGTCCTTAGGGCCAAATGTGTCACCTTTCCTGTGTATTCTTTCTGTGGCCTCTGCCTTTACTGTGCAATGACATCTGTGACATTTATTAGATGGTGTTTAAGCATCTGGATATTGTGTGATATCGTTTACTACAGAAAAAAAATTACTGATGTTTTTATAATCACATTCCTTTCTGAATAGATCCCTCCCCCTCTACCCTGTGAGCCATCCCTTATGAAAAATATTTTATTAGAGGAAAAAATCAGCTTGGCAAAACTAACCAACGCACACTGACTCTAAAACTGCAACATTCCACACTCACAATCTCCCCCCTTATCAGTAAAGGAACCATAGTGCTTGTCCTCAGTTCTCCAGGGGCCAAGCTTGATCACCATAATAACGTGTTGTTCATTTATCTTTTTATAGTCATTGTGTATACTCTTTTCTTAGTTCTGCTTATTTCACTCTACATTGGTTCATGTCGGTTTTTCTGTATCTTTCTGGATTGTGTACAGTCAAAAAATGTGTTAATTAAATTAAAATATATAAAATAATCTATAATAAATGTATAATACATACACCTAATCCATATCATACTCACTATTAAAGAAATCAATACGGTGTCTATGTAGGCCAATATTTTCCGATTGAAAGAAATCGATTAGTACAATTATGATTAATAGTAACACACAAGTTCCTTGAATGCATGGACTCATACTTATTATTTCCTATAGCACAGTAATATTTCATTATGTTAATGCTTGTTTAGTCATTCTCCAATTGAGGGGCATCTGTTTTGTTTCCAGTTCTTTATTGCCACAAAAAGTGCTGTTAGGAATATTTTGTTTTGGACAGACCCATTCTGGCCGTCACTGACTTCACAGGTCTACATGCCTACTAGCTGGATTGTGAGCCAAAGAGTGATTTTAATCCAAGAGCCTTTTTAGTCAAAGAGTCTTTTAAATTTAACTTTTAATACATTTATTTTCTTCAAGTAGTTTTACAAGGAATCTGAAAATATATGTACACACATAGAGAAGTATATTTATATCCCAGTTTGTGTGAATATAGATAGATATTTTTAGGTCTTCCCAAAATGGACATTTTAAAGGCTGATTTAAAAGAGTATATCACCCTTTGAATCAGAATCCCACTTAAAGGCATATATACATACCTCTCTCCCTCCCTCTTTCCTTCTCTCTCTCTCTCTCTTTCTCTCTCTCTCTCTCCCTCTCTCTCTCTCTC
>CM053581.1:346273533-346327574 GCA_028627135.1 Pseudochirops cupreus
TGTGGATAAGTTGGTACCACCATTGCTAGATATATAAAATAAAAATAAATACAAGGTAGTTGGGAGACAGCTTGGGGATCAAGAAAAATCTCATGTAGAAGGGGTTATTTGGACTGAACTTTGAAGGAAAACTAGGTATTCCAAGAGGTGGGAATGAGGAGGAAGAGACTTCTAGGCATGAAAGACATCAGTGCCAAAGCATAGAGATGAGAAATGGAACATCACACGTAAAGAACATCAAGAGGGTTAGTTTGCCCCAACCATGGAGTGGTATGAAGTGGTATGAAGACTGGAAAGATATGCTGGAACCATTCATGAAGGACTTTAAATGCCAACACTAGCAGTTTCTATTTGCTCCTAGAGGTAATTGGGAAACCCTGAAGTTTATCAAGTAGAGGAATGCTCACAGTCTTGACAGAGAAGACACCATGTGAATAACTGTGTACAAACAAGATATATATGGCTGAATAATAAATGGCGAGAAGGCACCAGAAGCAAGAGGGATCAGAAAAGTCTTCCAATAGAACGTAGAGACAAATAGGAGGAACATTCCAGGCATGTGAAAGTCCCTAGAGCCCAGAGATGGAGTATCTTGTTCAAGGAATAGCAAGGATGACAATGTCACTGGATCACAGAGTACTTAATGTTGGACAAAGTCTCAAAAGACCAGAAAAGTGCAGGAGGGGAGCTGGTGAAGGGCTTTAAACATCTAACAAAGGATTTTGTATTTTATCCTAAAGGTGATAAGGGGTCACTGGAGTTTATTGAGTTGAGTGGCCATGTTAGCCAACATGGTCAGACCTGTACTTTAGGAAGATTGTTTTGATGGTCTACAGTGGGGAAAGACTGTAGCAGGAAGATCCCTCAGCAGGCCATTGCAGTAGTCCAGGCACAAGGTGATGGGGGGATAGTGACAGTGTCAAGAGGTATGAGGAAGGCAGAATTGGCAGGTCTGAGCAACAGGTTGGAAAATTAGAGAAAATAAGGAGTTGGGGATGACAGCTCGGTTGGTCACATGGTTGACTAGGAGAATGGTGATACCCTCAACAGTACTAAGGAAGTTAGGGAGAGGAGAGGGATTTGGGGGAAAAACTACAGTGCCTGACATGTTGAGTTTAAGATGTCTACAGGATATTCATTTCAAAATGTCCAGTATGCAGTTAGAGATTTGAAACTGGAAGTCAGCAGAGAGGTTAGGGCTGAATAAGTAAATTGGAAAATCATCAACCTAGAGATTATCGCTGAATCCATGGGACTGATGGAATCACTAAGTGAAATAGTATAGAGGGAGAAGAAAAGAGGGCCCAGGACAGAACCCTGTGGTATGATTCCAGAAAAGGAGAAGGAGTAGTCAAAGAGGAGAACTAGGAGAAATGTTCGTATAACGAACCTAGAGAGAAAAGAGTGTTAAGGAGAAAAGGGTGAGCAATATATAGCATCGGCAACAGCAGAGAGGTCAAGAAGGATGAGGATGGAGAACAGGTCATTAGATCTGGCAGTTAAGCGATCATCGATAGCTTTGGAGAGAGCAGTTTTGGTTGAGTGATGAGACCAGAAACCTGACTTTGGAGAGGTAAGAAGAGAGTGAGAGGAGAGTAAAGGGAGGCAGCTGTTAGAGAGAGCCTTCTCAAGGAGTTTAGCCACAATGGAGGTTCAAGTGAGAGCTTTTTGAAGATGGAGGAGAAATGGGCATGTTGGTGGGCGGTAAGGAATCACCCAATAGACAGGGACAGACTGGGCCATTTATGGAGATCTGTTTAACACCTGCAGCCTTGCTGAAGTTGTTCATTATTTCAGTTAATTGTAGCTGTCTCTTGAGGATTTGCTCTCCAGTTGTCTTTCTGAGGTCTGCCATCATCTACAAGCTATAATGATTTTGTTTTCTCTTTGCCTGTGCTTATTCTCTCAATTCATTTGTAAGTCTTATTGCTTCATTGCTAACATTTCTAGCCCTATATCAAAAAGTCACAGAGGCGGACGTTCTTGCTTTTACCCCTGATCTTATTGGAAAGACTTACAGAAGTATATTTCCATCACGCATAATGTCGACTCTTGATTTTGCATAGATACTGTTTCTATAAAGGAAAGGTCTATTTATTCCCTATGTTTTTCAGTGTTTTAAATAGGAATGGGCTTCATATCTTGTCCAAAGCCTTTTCTGCTTCTGCCTATATAATCCATGATCTTTGTCACTCTGGTTATTAATATAGTCTATTATGGTGCTAGCTTTACCAATATTGAACGTCCACTCCACCCCCGCCACCTTCATTTTATAGAGAGGAATACTAAGCCCTAGGAAGATCATGTAGCAACTCACTGACCTCTTATTTCCAAGAGTTGAAGCGAGGTATAGTAGTTATCATCGTGATGTTTTCTAAACCTAGAGGGTTTTTTGCCTTTTTCTTTGCATACAAGACTATGCATTTACACATACTGTAGCCTAAGCAACCTTACTGACAGATTGTCTGGGTCACAGTCAGCACTATGTGTCTACGTATCTTTCTACACCGCCTCATGAGCTTGCAGGTCCTGGGCTTTCCCATTTCTAGTTATCTTAAGGAATTTGAATTAAATGTGCTAATTTTTATGGGTAGTTTGATTCTGCCGTTGTGGCATTCAGGCATCCCCAGCTAAATTCAGCTCAGCAGGAGAAATCTAAGAAGTGTAAGACCAGGGATGAACCTTTTTAGGCCAGTCACTCATCCCTGTTTTCCTCAGGACGCTACGTGGGCTCAGAATTGTGAAATGTTAGGGCTGGCAGGGACTGCCTAGTTCAGCCTAGTCATTGTATATAAAGGAATCTGGGGCCCAGCACAGATCTAGAGCTGGAAGGGATCTCGGCAGCACTGAGTTCAGGCTCCTCTTTTTATAGCTGAATAGAGAACTTGAGTTCCAGGGAGATTCCATGACTTGTCTAAGGTCAGGTCTGAGGTGAATATCGAGGTGGGCTCTTAATCTCAGTCCTCCAGCTGCACAGCCTGCTCCTGGTTGTAGAGGGGCTTTGGAGATGATCTAGTTCAACCTTCTTATTTGATGGGCGAGGAAACTGAGGCCCAGAGGACTGACAGAACTTCCCTAAGTAGGGGGCAGAACCGATACTTCTCCCACATCTTCTAACTCCAAGCCTCTCTACTTTCTGCTGCCCCACTGCTTCTCTGGCTCGGCTTCCTCTTTCTCTTCCTAAGTAGTCACACTGTCTGTGGTGGGGAGGACATTTCACTGGAAGCCAGGAACCCTGTCTTCTGGGTCCTGGTAGGCTGCTGACTCCAAGGTCACACAACCAGTCATCTCCAGTTCCTTCTGAAAACTTAGAGGCTAGATCAGATGGTTCTCCAAGGTCCTTCACAACTCTTAACTTCCATTAATGGGTTCAGAAAAGGCACATGGAAATGATCTGCCTCAGGAAACTGTTTGTATTAATAAAGCAGTTTTTTTGGGGGGGGTAGGAGGTTGATGACGAAGGTATACTGGCCTACAAGTACTTCCCAAAGAGACCGATGATGTGGCTTTGTGCCGGTTAGTACCAGGCTGATGGCAAAGGTTTAGCTGTGGTTTGCATCAAGCTGGGAGGTCCCTTTGAAGTATTTCACCCTAGTAGCCCGGGTCTCCCTACCAGAGTAGCTGTTTAAAATCTGACTTTATATTTTAAAAGCTTAACCAGGACTTTTTTGTTGCTCCTGTTTAACTCTCTTGAGGGAAAAGTTGAAAGCACATGCTGGTGCATATTTGCATTATGGAAATCGCCTAGTAGGCACACACATGTTCAACAAGAAATACGGCTTTCAACATTTGCAGCTAATTGACAGCTGTGGTTTTCTATAGCACCTACTAAAGGGAAAGGCCTTTCTAAACATCATCTTTTTGGTTGTATGTTTATGCATAAAGGTATTTACAATATGTGTGCATGTACAGGTGTGTGTATAATATACAAAGTGACATGTACATATATGTGTCTATACATTGTGTAAAGGAAGCTTGTTCAGAGGGAGCAGAAAGGGACTTTGGTTTTTAAGTGACACTGTCACTGAACGTGAGAAATAAACATGGATTAAAGTGTTTCCTCCAATGGGTCATTTCCCTGGAACTTGTAGGAATTGTTTCAGGATTGTAAAAGCAAGAGTTGAGGTTGATGTGATTCTTTCTTGCTCTGTGGTCATACAAGAGGTTGACCTTTTCTCCAGTGAGACCCACCCTTGTATGATGGGCCCTTCCAGAATGGGCTTAATTTAGACGGATTCTTCCTTTACTCTTGCTCCTCTCCTTCCTTAACTCAGAAATCTGGTAAATGCCACAATAGCACCTTTCTCTTGATTTTATAATTGGATGAGTGAGACATAAAATGAGTAGCATTCTCTACTAGACTGTGCGGCAGCTGGATGGTAAAGTAGATACAGCACCAGGCCTGGAGTCAGGAAGACAGACTCAGACATTTACTAGCTGTGTGACCCTGGTCAAGTCACTTAACCTCTACTTGCCTCTGTTTTACTCATCTGTACAATGACCATAATAATAGTACCTCTCTCCCAGGGTTGTTTTGAGAATCACATGATGTAATATTTGTAAATATTAGCTTAGCCCAGTGCCTGGCATGTAGTAGACTCTTCATAAATATTTGTTCCCTCCCCCTTTGTATGACTTTGGGCTAGTCACTTCACTTTGAATTTAATGAAGATTGGGAGAGCTGTCTCCAGTCATCCTGATCTCTGTCTGGCCACTGGACCCAGATGGTTCTGGAGGAGAACGTGAGGCTAGTGACTTTGCACAGCCCTCCCTCACTTAAATCCAATTCCCTTGCATGTCATGGCATTATCTTCCTGACATCATGGTCCTCTTCCAGAAAGAAGGACAGACAACAACAATGACGAATATTTGAATTGAATTTAAAATTTCTCTTAAGACACATTGAATGAACTATGGAGCTAAGATTTGTCTCCAAGGACTTTTGCCTAATTAAAGGACGTTTCCAGATGTAGAGACATCATTATCTCTAAATGTTTGGAAAAATGGACATTTAATTCGCTCTAGCTTTTTATGTAGGAATACTGACTTCACTTCCAAACGGACTAGTTTCTACAAGTTTCATTCCTCAGGGGGAAAGGCTCGAGGAGAACTGTTTCCCTGGTATGTTGTTTTTGATAGGCGAGTGCAGAGTAGGGAAGATGGTGTGGGGAGAGAGAGTGTAATACTTTAGCAACTTAAGCAAGCTTCTTTTAAATAAGATACCGTCTTTCCTTTCATTTCTTTCATAGAACTCCAAAATGTGTCACAAAGGCTTGTTATTAATTTGAAATATTTTAGGCAAAGCAGATGCTTTTAAAAAGGTGAAAAAATGTGTGCTTAGAAATCCTCTGATTGACTATCATATTTGAAAAACAGGTGGAGGAAAATCCATGAAAGTAATTAGCACACAGAGATTCTGGTTTTTGACTTGTCCTGTTTTATCCAGTTCCCATAGACAATAGTCTGCACCGTGTGCACGCTATTTAAATCTAGAGATCATTTAGAGGAAAATTAGTTATGAGCCAGGGATTGGGATTATAGAGGTAGGAAGACTGGAAAAAAGTGTATAGTAACTTAAGGGTGTGTATGGCAAGGCCTGGGCATGTAGCCTGAAAATAAACTGAGGTTTTAAATCCAGTGAAAATCACGAATCACACACACCTATATATGGACATTACGTTTGTTGTTGTTTCAGTCATGTCTGACTCTTCATGACACTTTGGGGCTTTCTTGGCAAAGATAATGGACTGGTTTGTCATTTTCTTCTCCAGTTCATTTTACAGATGAGGAAACTGAGGCAGAGTTAATTGACTTGCCCAGGGCCATGCAGCTAGGAAGTGTCTGTGGTCAGATTTGAACCCAGGTCTTCCTGACTCCAGGCTGAATATTCTATCGACTGAGCCATCTAACTGCCCAAACATTACATACTCAGACAAGATTCTCATTTTTTATTTTCTCAAAAGACTGCAAAATGAGCTCATGAACTATCTTAAATATTTGATGCTAAGTTTTTTTCTAATATAACGTTCATTCTTTCCGCCTTTCTCCTCATTTTCCTTTGGTTTGGTTTATCTCTTCTGGGCCAATTTGTCCCTGGTGTCCTTAAAGCCACACCACTTGCTCCAAAAGCGTCGTGCCATGTCTGAAGTGGATGACGACTCTGTGATGGGAATCGGTGGCACAGTCTAAAGAAGTAATTGCCCATCACAAGGAAGGCGATGCACCCCAAAGAAAGATAAGGAATTAAACTGATTCCTGCAGGCTATGCTGGAGTATCCATGGCCCCTGTGGAGAATGTTTTGCCCCTTGGCACTGGACACATGTATTGATAAATTGCTGAACTGTTCAGGGCCAGTCTTTTACCAGTAGTACTGGAAGAAAAAGATCTTAGCTTGTCATTGTCCAGTATAATCTGCCAGTAAAGCATATTATTTCACCAAAAAAACCCCAAACCACTTACCTGCAGTAGCCCTATTCTGTGTCCCCTGGGGATAGCATAGCAAAGTCTTGCCATACTTCCTCTACCACAGCTGCACACGTCCTGAGCATAAGCAATGGTTCTGTCCACCTTCCTTTGGGAGACTTGTGGCCCTGAACTTGGAGAAATATTTTCTGCCAACATGCTCTAGGCAGATGTGCCACGTCTAGCAAAAACAGACTTTTCAAAGTTGTCATATACTGTTGCCCCTCGTGTTCTCTACCTGAAACCCTTACACAGTGCATTCACATCCGTGCACCTCTGTGTATGTACACAGATATAAGGGAAGTAGTGTGGCATAGGGAATAGAGAGCTGGTCTCAGAGTCAGAAGGACCTAGGTTCAAAGCTCGCCCTTGACCCTGGCCAAATCACTTAACTTCTTAGTGCTCTAGAGATTACAGAGAATGTGCCAGCCTGAGTTGGTAGAGGGAGGTTTCTTACCTGGGAATTCCCCATACCAGTCAAATCACAGGTCCCTATTCATATCTGTATCAATACAGATACATGGATTGCCTTAAAATAAGCACAGGGCGAATGTTCGATTTATCTTGGTAGTAATCTGACCTATATATTGCAGTCTTCTCATTAAATTCCTTCTCTTGACCCCAAATTTGACTGCTTCAGGGCTTTCCTCTTCGTTACCTGAAACTTCTCCTCCTTTGCCAATTGATCTGGCTCCTTAAAAACCATCATGAAAACTCCCAATGCTGGATCACTACTTTTTCTACTAATGCATCCCCTAAGCATTGTTGGGGAAACCTGCAGAACTGTGTAGACGTGGCTCGAGAAAGCAGAGCTGCGCTCAAAATATTGTTTGCATAGCAAACCTCTCCCAACTCTCCTCACCACAGATTCTAAGATACAGTGAGTGATCACTTTTTCCCAAGTTCCCATTATTTCCATTCTAGTGACCAGTTCCTTTTGGTAAGAATTAGATCCAAATGAGAATTTCCCCTCTCAACTCCCAGTCTCTCTTTATCATCCTTCCACACAGCTTTCAAAAGACTCTCTTTGGATCACAATTCCAACTCTATCATTTGCCTCATACCTCCAGGAAAGATACCAGTTCCTTAGCTTGGCATTTCAAACCATTTACAGTTTGACTGCAGCCCACCTTTCCAGACTTAGTGGATGTCACTCCCCTTCCTGGTACTCTGGACTCCAGCTCCTCAAGCCTTCTTACTCTTCTTTACATTCTACACATGTCTCCTGGTTTCTGTGCCTCTGTACAGTCTCTCCCACATGTTTGGAGTTTGGGGAGTTTATTCCCCCTACTTCTGCTCTTAGAATCCTTAATATGCTTCAAGGCTCAGCCCTGGTGCCACCTCACTCAGGAAGCATTTATTAAGCATCTCCCATGCTTTGGGCAATGTCCTTAAATGCTAGAGATACAGATGCAAAACTGAAACAGGTGCCTGTCTTCAAGGAGCTTGCATTCTGCTCAGGGTTATATTTGTTCAGTCAGTACATTCTAGTCCCTTCCTACTTCTAGCCAAATATCAGCCTCAAATTCTTCATTACTTTAGTAATGGTGAGGGAACTCACCAAAAACATTTTACATCAACCAATATAAAATTGAGTTCCAAATATAGTTTTCATCACACGCTATTGTAGGCTCCCTTTCTTGACTCCGTCTCATCTAATTCTGTGGCTTCCCCAACTCCCATAAACAGGTTGAAAGATGGCCATCTCCACCCACTATCACATAAACACCTTCCTTCATATCATTAACAGGGAGTGGAAGTCTTCCTCCGTGGTCTAGCTCTGATGGGATGTTTTGGCATTCAGGGGCCCTGATTGCCATAGATGATTTTTCCGATCCGAGAAAACCATCAAGAAACTGAGCAGAATTCCTTCTACATTCACATTTATGAAGAATTCTGTTGGGTAGGGTAGCAGAGAATCTGCTGGAATTACATTAATGGTCAGCTCATGCCTTGGAATCTTGAAAGCCCAGCTGTTAAGAGGACCCTGAGTTGTTAGCACTCTGTCCCTCTTCCTCATATTATCATGGATATCCCTACCAGTTTATATGCCATAACTGCACTTCACCTGCCCTGTAGAATGTAAGCCCCCTGAGGGCAGGGATTGTTTTCCTTTTTGTCATTGCATCCCCAGTGTTTCTTGCGCAATCTGTTGTGCATGGTAGGCATTTAACAAATATTTATTAAATTAGATTATTTTGGTTGATTCCTTGACCTTTTGAGGGGCTAAATTATCCCTAAAACAAGTCAAGAAGTTAATAGATCTCCAACTTTTGACAGAGAATAAAGCGCCCCAGCTCCCACCGCTGTCATTTCCCTTCCCCCTTGAAGAGACTTTCAGAATGGCTTTCTCATCACTTTAAAACTGTAAATATGCTTTAAAACATGAAAAGAGGCTTTCAAGCACTTCTAACCGGTGAGGTTATTATCGTACAAGCGAGTTACTTGAGTGCGTGGCATTCCTCTGCGTTGCTCTCCAGAGAGCTCCGGGCAGCTCCATTGTCCTATCTGTACAGTAGATAAGACTCCCCTATTTCTTTAAAAGGTGAAATGACCTCCCGGAGTATGTGCCTTCTGCTCCAGAGGTGGAGAAAAAGGCCTTCTGAGCTTTCTGAAAGACAGACACACTTCTCCCAGACAAGTAGGTGCTTTACTTAAAGTGGAGCCCTCAAGGACGAGGGTGCTAAAATTAAACTAACCAGCTGCTCTCCTCTACTGCAGACACCCACGTGGAGATTATACTGTCTTTTCCTATTCCAACTCTCCCTTTTCTTGGGACCAGGACTCCCACACACCCAGAATTTTGAGATGATCGTCAGTGAGCCACCTACTCAAGAGAACAGGGCTGATGCTCCTCCAGACCAAACAGCCAGGGGTGCAGACACATGTGCTCTGGACCACATCCTGAAGGGGTTTGGCCACAGTTACCTGGGAAAGGAAAGGGGGAGGAGGTTGAATGGTGCCAGTCATTGTCGGAACTAGAGCAAAATCTCTCTAAGCTTCGTGACAGCTTGGCTTTCTTCTGTGTTCCTTTAAATGTTAAGTGTAAATCATAACATCTTTTTGTTCGGACTCACACAATAGCTCCAGTGTGTGAACTCTCAGGGAGCTAAAAAGATACTAGAGCTTTCAATCCTTTTTGAGATAGCAGAGTTAGCTGACTAAAGAATACACAGGCTCCTGTGTTTGAGACTCAGGGTGTGGCTTCAGGTTAACTCTGGGCAAATCCATTCACAAGGTTTATTAATAAGACATGAAATTTAGCAAATACTGTTTGCTGGTGGGCAGCTGAATAAAAAAGCCATCAGGCTTTACAACTGAGCTGAACATTTTCAGCTGAGTGCTAACATATTCTTGATAAATGCACTGCTCCAAGCCAACCTTCAGAGAAGAGATAAAATATTTTTTGTTTGTATTGTAAAAACAATTTGTCCTTTTGTTAGATAAGGCTATGCAATTGTTTTGGTTTTCCAAATCTTTACCTTCCCTTCTCCAGGTAGTTTAAATAGACTGCTCTGTTTACAGAACATATTAAAAATGCCCTGGCATTTACATGGAGCCTTTTCTGAGAAGCTAGAAGTGCTTTTGGAAAGGTAGGGGTGCAGAAGGGGAGGCTCTAGACACCTGGGGCACTGAAAAGGTTTTTTTTTAATTTTTAAATTTTTGGGGGGGCACTGAAAGGTTAAAGGACATGGAGAGGGTCATACAGCTAAGGTATGTGGGAAGGAGGACTTGAGCTTGTTTTCCTAACTCCAAGTATGTTGCTTCTCATTTTATATCATTACTAAATCAATTCTTTCCATAAATTGATGGAAAACTTAACTATGCAAATTTTATAGGTTATTATTTATAACTAAAATTTATTATATACATTTTATGTTTTCTGAATGAATGGTTAGATGGATATATAAAAGATAGAGAAAACATTTATTAGGTACTTACTTTATATCAAGTAGAGCAGGTTAGGTGGCTCAGTAGATAGAGCGCCTGGGCCTGGAATCAGGAAGACCTGAGTTCAGATGTGGCCTCAGACACTAACTAGCTGTGTGACCCTGAGTAAGTCATTTAATCTTGGCCGCTAGATTTCCTCATTTATAAAGTGAGATGGAGAAGGAAACGGCAAAACCCCTCCAGGAGGTGGCCAAGAAAATCCCAAATAGGATCATGGGGAGTTGGATACAACTGAAAAGGACTTAACAACAAAAGCATGTCATGTGCTAATAAATAATCACTGGGGGTGCGGTGCAAAAAGAGAGACTGTCACTGACCTCAAGGAGCTGGCATTCTAACCGTGCAAAGCAGCAGGTTTAGGAAAGTGTTGTCTGGAGAAGGGAATTTGGGTGTGAGGAGTCACAGAGACAGAGACTTGGTGTACAAGACCGTCAGTTGACACGCTCTTTCCAAAAGCAATGGTGCTATTGATTTCATTACTGTGCCAAGATCAAGAGGTGGAGGAAGGAAAGGTGGGGGTAGGGAGGGATTTAGAGCCAGGGAGTGGTTGCTCATGTGGTGGCAGGAAGGCTTGGCCGGGTATCTGGGTGATGGCAAGGGGAGCAAAAGTAGAGCATGCTAAGTCAGAGGTGCTAAGTGATCCAATCAGACCCATAGTTTGTACTCATATGGTTTCAAAAAAGACAACAGAAAATCGATTTTTTCATGATCATCCTGTTTGTTCTGTTGATTTTATATATATATATATATATATATATATATATATACACACATATATGTATGTTTATATATATATATATATATTCAAACAATAATGTACTTACATTTTAGCACATAAAATGTCAGGATAGAAATTATAAAATATAGCATTACTCAGGAAACATTAAACATAAATGCTTACATAATGAATTATTTCTTTTGTTTCTCCAGTCTACAAAGGTGAGATGCAAAAAACTATTTTAAAATCCCATCCCTGCTCTGTTTGGTTTCTTTCTTCTCCTATACTTCTTAAAATATCCAATCTGTTGCCATGTTCAATCGAGCTCTTACAACCATCTCTTCTCTCTGTTCCCACTTAGTGCAGGAGCCTCTGGATGGGTCTTATCCTTTCCAATTCATTCTTCACATTGTTGCTAGAATTATGCTCCTTATGCATAGATCTAGTCATGACATTTCTCTACTCAGATGCCTTCAGTGGTTCTCCATAGCTTACTGAGTAAAATTAAAACTCCATTCAAGATCTCCACAGTCTGGGGCCACCCTAACTTTCCAGGCTTCTTTTTTCCTTTTCCCTTTCACTAGTCTATATTCCATCCAAAGTGGATTGTTTAATGCAACAAGCATTTAGTATGCACCTACTGTCCACAAGGCACTGTGCTAGGTACAGAGTATACTAATAAAAAATGAAATTGTTTCTGTCCTCAATGATTTTACATTCTATGAGGAGGAAACATGTTCATAAAAATCACAAACTAAATATAAGCTAACTCTAAGAAGGTGAGCAGAGGTTGGATTTGAAAGGCACCTTTTAACAACAGAATACGAGTTCCAAGAGTTCAAGATGGAAAGATAGGACAGAGTGAGACAGAGGATGGATTTACAGGGATGGGCGTGAGAAATATGGGAATGGTGACCAGGGAAGGAAACTTCTGTCTAGACAATCTGCAACTCAGAATCACAGGGACCAAGCCAAGCTAGCCAGACAAATAGGTGGTCAGAACCATTCACAGTGGCATTGCTAATATCGATCAATTTTGTTATGAGTCACTGAGCAACAGGCAAAGGGGGTGCTATGTGCAAGAAAACGGGGCAGATGGCAAAATGCTTGCACTGGCTAGTCCAATAACTAGGACTAGTTATTAACCCCATCCTTTCCTGCTTCCTTGTCACTCCTCACATTTTTTTCCATCCTTGCAGTGCCCTTCCTTCTTTCACTCCACTCCATCCCACCTCACATGTTGCATTTATACCTGTCCTTTAAAGGCCAAACCAAACAAAGGCCATCATCCCCATGAAACCTTCTCTGATTCTCCCATTTGGAAGTGAATGTCCACTCCCTGGGCTTCACATTGCACTTTGTTGTACCTTTCTCAGGGATTTATGTATTTCTGTGTATTATAATTATTTGTGATTGTCATATCCCTGTGCTAGAGTTATAAGCACTATGAAAGGAGGAACCATGTCATAACTAAACTTGGTGTCTCTCCCAGCACCCAGCACAGAACCTTCAGATAGTTTTTTAAATTCAATTTTAATTTCAGTTCCAGATTCTTTCCTGTCCCCTCCCCCGACCATTGAGAAGGCAAAAATACAAAACCAGTTACAAATATTAAGTCAAGAAAAACAAATTTTTGCATTCGCTACATTTAAAAAAAAAACACAAGAAAAAGAAAGGAAGGAATATGCTTCAATCCAGTTCTCTGTCTGGAGGTGGATAGCATATTTCATCCCAAGTCCTTCAGAATTGTGGCCAGTCATTGTGTTGATCAGAGTTACTAAGTCTTTCATAGTTGATTATTCTTACAACATTGCTGTTATTTTGTAAGTTGTTCTTCTGGTTCTGTTCACTATGCATCAGTTCATAGAAATCTTCTCAGATCTTCATGAAACCATCTCTTTTTTTCATTTCTTATAGCACAGTTGTATTCAGCCACAATCCTGTACCACAAATTGTTCAACTATTCCCCGGTTGATGGATATCCCCTCAATTTCTAATTCCTTGGATCACAAAAAGAGCTACTATGTTTTTGTAAATATAGGACTTTTCCTTTTTCTTTGGCATCTTTGGGATGTAAGCCTAGTATTGCTGGGTATATGTAGTTTAATTACGTTTGGGACATAGTTCCAAATTGCTTTCTGGAATGGTTGGACTCATTCACAGCTCTACTAATAATACATTAGTGTACTTATATTCACGCATCCCCTCCAGCATCTGGCATTTTCTTTTTCTGTCATTTTAGCCAATGTGAAGTGGTACCTTAGAATTTTTTTATTTGCATTTCTCTAATTATTAGTGATATGAAGGATTGTTTCATATGACTATTGATAGCTTTGACTATTTCCTCTGAAAACTGCCTGTTTGTATCAATTGGGGAATGATGGTTATTCTTATAAATTTGTCTCAGTTACCTATGTATTTGAGAAATAAGACCTTTATCATAGAAACTTGCTACAAAGATATTTTCCCCACTTTCCTCCTTTTCTTATCATTTTAGCTGCATTGGTTTTGTTTATGCAAAATCTTTTCAACTTTATATTATGAAAGTTATCCATTTTACTTCCCATGAATCTCTCTAGCTTATATTTGGTTATGAACTGACAAGTAATTTTTTTATGTTTTGCTAGTTTGCTCTATGTCTAAATCATGTATCTATTTTGAGTTCATCTTGGTATATAATGTGAGCTATTGGTATCTGACTCATTTTTGCTGGACTACATTCCTGTTTTCCTAGCAGTTTTTGTCAAATAGTGAGCTCTTTCCCTTATAGCTGGGATCTTTGTAAACAGTAAGTGTTTAACATTTGTTAAGTTATGTTTAATATTCTCAATGCAACTAAGCTTATAGTTTATTTAGAAACTTACCATATGCAAATTCTGTTACCTTTACTGCTAAAAAATAGCTTTCTTTTTCACATATCATTTTATGATTTTCATTTCACATCTTAAAGTACACTGAATTTATAAAACCTTTAAATTATACTTGTGGTCTGTATTCTTAACTTGCATTTTTGGCAAATAAGAAACCCTTGGGGTTATGTGGGGTACTTGATACAGGGATATGTTTGGGCTCATGCTCACACCTGCCTGATCCTTTTTTCTCAGAACACAAAAGAGTTTGCATTCTGTTAAGGAAGAGGAAACCACAACAGCCTTTAGAAATGTGTTACTAAAGACAGACAGACACACACGCACGCACACATGCATGCGTGCGCACACACACAGAAACAGACACACACTCACACACACACACACACACACACACACACACACACACACCCACACACACCCTTGTCACAGGCTCAGGACTTTCATTTCTAGTCAGGACGTCTTGTCCTTTTCATCTCAATCAGTACTTCATTCTTGATTTTGATTTATTAAAGGAATATTTATATATATATATAGAGAGAGACTCTTGGGGTAGACAGGGGCTGTAATTCCAGGAAGGCTCTGTGTGTGGGGCATAAGCTCAGCTGATATTTAATTTCTTGACTTTCCTGCTACTCATGACCAGTATATCCTATTTCCTTCACATTGTGTTCACTCTCAACTCACACCGTGCTCAAAATTTCACCTCATTCATAGTAGAAACATTATAAGATGTGGGGCATAATTGTCACTAATTCTCAATAGAACAGTTTCAACTCGGGTTTTCAGTTGACATCTAAGCTGCTATGAAGCTGTAGAAGGTCTCCTTGGGTCATGTGTGGAGAGAAGGAAAGCAGGCCTCTTTAATCAAGCAGAGGTGTTACTTGGAGTCCAAGTCCTGGGCAGATCTGAAGATCTCAGACAGGTGTCAGAGTCAGAACAGTCAGGAGACTTGAAGGACTGGGCCTATCCAAACATCAAGACAGGCAAAGATTCTTAGTCCAGGGCTGGCACTTTGTAGTCATATCACTAACAGGTAATATACCAAGTGAGTATAAGCCTTGGTCAGGTTGTGTTTGCCCTCTGAATTTTTTGCTGGAGCCCATCCAAATCCTAGGCCTGCAGATGTGCTTATAGAGGAAGGGTGATACCCACAGATGTGCTTACAGAGGAAGGGTGATACCCACAGATGTGCCTTAATTCTGCCTGCACCAGGGGCAGAAAGGCTAGGGTTACAGGGAGGCCCCTGTACCTTTTCCAGTTCCCTTCTTTAGTGAGTGCCATATTGGCATCTACAGGGGAATTTTGAGAAGAAACTGGGTGGGAACCAGAGGGCAGTCTGCCAGAAGCTTGGAGCATCTGGATTGGCGCACTCTTTGTTTTGTGGTATAGAGTAGATCCATTTCCCAGGGTATCAGATAGAGGTGTCTCCTTTCTGAAGAAAAGATTTGAAGGTTTAAATTCTCATTCACTTTTGTGCCTGTAGAAGTCTGCTGTCTCCTTTCCAGAATGCGACTTCAGGGGCCATGATGTCTCATCCCTGCTGATACGTGCATGCCAACAGCAGTGTCATACACACCAAACACAGAGCTGCCATTCAGCCTTCACAATCTGGGTTCAGGAAGTTAAAAAAAATTCTGAAGTTCCTTCTAACATTGACAGATCTTCCTTTGACCTTAGCATATGAAGAGCTGATTCCAGGAAAGTCCACAGTAAACATCAGAGAGTCACCAGTACTGAGGAAAAGGACAGCATTAAGGTGAACATTCGCCAGGAAAGTTTACAAAGGAACATTATTTGGTTGCCTCTGGTTAGTCTTTGTCCTGCTGTCTTAGTACTAACTGTGGTTGATTTTAAGTGTATCAGGCCTTGCAAAATGGAGGCCACAAAGCTTTGACTACTAAGGGGATGGTGGAAAGAACCAAAAAAGACAGAGTGAGGCTGGACCTGGAGCTTCTCAAGAATCCCTCCTTGCCTTGCACCTCTTTTCCTCTGACAATAAGGAGAAATGTCCTGAGCAGCCTTACACCATGGTGAGAAAGGAGAAACTAGGATGGGCAGAATGGAGCATATGGGTAGATGGGTGTGGCTGGAGGGGAGGAGTCGGCTTTGAATTTGGATTGTAGCGGCTATCTTTAAGGGTGTCAGAGACCCCTTGGGCACTCATGTCCCTTACTTCCCCATCCGAGTAGACAGTGGCTCTCAGGAAGGCTTGGCCATGACTGAAATAGCAGATGATGCATTCTCTTTCTCTGTTGGAGCAGCTGAGGGGAAGGTTCAAAACTAAGTACATGAACTATATATTTTTTAAATCCCTGTGTTCAGGGGCATCCCTAGAGACTGATTTGGGGTTACCTGGTTATGGGAGGAGCCACAGTGGCTGTTTTCAATATATTTGCTTTTTATTCCATTTGCTTCTATGCTTATGAGGAAAGAACAGAAGGCAGTTTGCTTCATGCCTGTGTGTGACTGAGTCCATTATGTCATGCTACTGTGATTGGAGTGTTTTGAAATTTAGAAGTCAGGGAGAAGAGGGTGGAGTCTCCCAATAGATGGGATCACTATGAGCCATAAGAGGCTAATTGCATAAATCTACATATATCACACAGAAGACAATAAAACTAATAAGACTAATCCTGTTACCCATAAAATGGGCAGAGTTGGAGACAGAGGGCATGAACCCTCTGAGACTACAGAGAGCCTGACATTTTCCTGGCATGACCTGCGGTGTAGGGTAGCATATAAGCACAGCAGTGAGCATGGAACTCTCAGTCCATCTCCCTTATCAATAAAGAGGTTCAGAGCAATGGGCAGCACCACTGCCTGTGGGTGAAAGACAAGCAGCAACATAATTCAGTGCTTGAAGAGTGACTTGTTGGGGAGCAGAACCAGGAGAACATTGTACATGATTACAGACACATCATATCTGTGATGACTGACTTTGATAAACTGAGGTCCCCTCAGCCATGCAAGGTTAGAAGACAGCTGCAAAGGACTCATGATGGAGAGGGCTATCCACATCAAGAGAAAGAATTATGGAGTCTGAATGCAGATGGAAGCCAACTACCAGCTCTCTCTTTTTTGTTTTGTTTTGTTTTGTTTCTTCTTCTTCATTATTCATTCCATTGGTTATAATTCTTCTTTACAACTTGACTAGTGTTTAATGAAGGTATATGTAGAACCTGTATCAGATTGCATGACATCATGGGGGGAGAGGAGGGAAAAAGGGGAGGGGGAGAAAATGTTGAACTCAAAAACTTGTGGAACTGAATGTTGTAAACTAATAGTAAATAAATGTTTTTTAAAAAAAGTGACTTTTTTACGCAAGTTCTGCTCTCTATATCCCTAATGAGTTTGACATCAGGTTATACATTTTGAACATATATCATATTATATCAGAAATACTGTTCAGTAACCTGCTTTGAAATCAAAGATATATAAACGATTTTCTTTCCAAAGATTGAGAAAGAACTGAGAGAGTTCTTGGTCAGATGTTCGTGTGTGTGTGTGTGTGTGTGTGTGTGTGTGTGTGTGTGTGTGTGTGTGTGAGAGAGAGAGAGAGAGAGAGAGAGAGAGAGAGAGAGAGAGAGAGAGAGAGAGAGAGAGATTTTGTGTTGGGTTTGTTTTTTGGGGTTTTTTCCTATGACAAGAACCTTAAGATTTAGTTATGCAAAAACTCAAATGATTGTATCTGACAGCCCTTCCCAGGGAAGTAAATCATCCCCTGTCAATTAAATCAAATCAAGTCATACCTACCTGTCTTGTGTGACTCTTGTCCATGTTTTCCCCAAAGTTCATCATAAGTCTTTACTCAGATGGCCAAAGAAAAGGAGCAAGAAATGAGACCCAGGGTAGAACCACCATAAAGGCAATGGGTAGAAGGTTGCAGATAGGCAAATTTTGGTCCTATATCAAGAAAAACTTCCTAACAGCCCTCCAAAAGCAGAGAATGGGATGCCTTATAAAACAGAGTGGGTTCCCCCCTCATTGGAGACCTTCAAGTGAAGGCTATGTGACCATGTGTTAGAGAAGCTATAGAGGGATTTTTTTTTCAAGTTAGGGTTGAACTAGATATGCATTGAGTTCTCTTCCAACTCCAAGATTCTGTGTTCCTTTGAAAGTTTTAAGAGATAGCATGGCAGTGGAGGGAAACCAAGCAAAGCATGAAATTTTGCTGATATTAACTATAATATAATCAATCAACACATTTATTAAGTACTTGCTCTACTAAGCATTGAGTCTGCAAAGACAAAAATGAAAGAGGTCCTGTGCTCAGGGAGCTTATATTCTGCCAGGGGAGACGGAATAAATACAAGGCAGTTTATGGAGGGTGGGATGGCCCTAGCAGGTGAAAGGTTTGGGAAAGGTTTCATGGACAAGGGAGTGAATGATATACATCCCGAAGGAAGTAAGGGATTTAGTATAAAGTTCAAGGACTATTGGAAAGATATGATGAGGCCCTGAGACACAATGGCAGATAAATGAGTAGTGTGGAGTTGGATGCAAGAGAGATTATAAGGAAAGAAACAAGATTTAATGAGACTATGTTTTGTTTTGCCAGATATACTAGAAGTCATAAGTCCAGTGTAGGATAGAAGGAAAGTTTTCTCATTTTTTCCTTTAAAAAAATAGTATTTTTTTCCAATTACATGTAAAGATAACTTTTAACATTCACTTTTAAATAAAAATTTTAGGGGCGGCTAGGTGGCACGGTGAATAGAGTGCCTGACCTGGAGTCAGGAGCACCTGAGTTCAAATCCAGCCTCAGACACTTTGCACACACACACACACACACACACACACACACACACAACAATTAGCTGTGTGATCTTGGGCAAGTCACTTAACCCCAATTGCCCTACCTTCACCCCTCCAAAAACAAAGTGAAAAAAAATTTAGTTCCAAATTTTCTCCCTCCCCCCTATCCCTTCCCCTCCTTAAGATAATAAGCAATTTGATATAGGTTTCATATATATATATATGTAATCATGTAAAACATATTTCCATATTAGTCATGTTGTGAAAGAAGAACCAGAAGAAAAGGGGAAAATATCACACACAAAAAAGTGAAAACAATATGCTTCAATCTACATTCCAATTCCATCAGTTCTCTGTCTGGATATGGATAGAATTTTCCACCATGAGTCTTTTGGATCACTCTATTACTAAGAAGAACTAAGTTAGTCATTGTTGATCACGCATGATGTTGCTGTTATTGTCACTGTGTGCAGTGTTTTTCTGGTTCTGTTCACTTCACTGTGCATCAGTTCATGTAAGTCTTTCCAGGTTTTTCTGAAATCTGCCCGCTCATCCTTTCTTATAGCACAAAAGTATTCCATTACATTCATATACCACAACTTGTTCAGCCACTCCCCACTTGATGGGCATCCCCTCAGTTTCTAATTCTTGGCCACCACAAAAAGAGTTACTCTGAACATTTTGTACGTGTGGGTCGCTTTCCATTTTTATGATCTCTTTGGGATACAGACCTAGTAGTGTAGTATTGCTGGATCCAAGGGTATGCACATTTTTATAACCCTTTGGGCATAGTTCTAAATTGCTCTCCAGAATGATTGTATCAGTTCACAACTCTACCCACAATGCATTAGTGTTCTGATTTTTCCATATCTTCTCCAGCATTTATAATTTTCCTGTTTTGTCATGTTAGCTAATCTGATAAGTGTGATGTGATACCTCAGAGTTGTTTTGATTTGCGTTTCTCTTATCAATAGTGATTCAAAGCTTTTTTTCATATGACTGTATATAACTTTGATATCTTCATCTGAATACTGCCTTTGATCATTTATCAACTGGGGAATGGTTTGTATTCTTATACATTTGACTCGATTCTCCACATTTTTGAGAAATAAGGCCTTTATCAGAAGCACTTGCTGTAAAAATCATTTCCCAACTTCATGCTTAGAAGGAAAGTTTTCTTAAAAATTATTGTCTTTAGAGTTTATAAACTTATTCTAATGATTCACCGTTGCTCAAAACACATTCAGAGCTCCTTTCTTGGCATTGACTTCAGAGCCAGTTTCAAAGACTATGTGATCATCTTTTAGTCATGCTGTTTTTAGCTAAAAATATTATGTCATTTGGTCATCTACCTTATTATCAGATGTAGATTTTAATGCCTTTTATCTATTTCAAATAAATAAATAAAATCCACCCTCAAAAGTCTAAGATATGATACTATCAAGGATTTTCACAAGAATATACCAGACAGTTGTGGGTTGTTTGTTTTTTTTTTTAATTCAGACAGTTTTATAGGAACAGACCTAAAGCAATTTCTTATCTGTGGCAACATTATTGGGATGAGTATCTATTCCCCTCCTCTTTTGAAGGCAGCAGGGCTCACTTAGCTATGTAAGTTCTATAGTATGTGTTTAAAAATCAGTTATTTTTATGGACAGCTAGGAGGTACAGTGAATAGAGCACTGGCCCTGGAGTCAGGAGGACCTGAATTCAAATCTGACCTCAGACACTTAACACAAAAACTAGCCATGTGACCTTGGGCAAGTTACTTAACCCCAATTTCCCTACCTTCCCCCCCTCCAAAAAAAATCAGTCATTTTTTTAGATTCACACTTTTATATGTTTCTCATCTCATTTTTAAGCAATATATTCAAAATATTATGAAATGTATATCCAGTCATATTATTAACAATCCCAGCAGCTACCTTCTTCTCTGTGCAACTTCATCAGACCCATGCTTTAGGAAAATCACTTTGGCAGCTGAGTGAAAAATGGATAGGAGTGGAGAGAGACGAGACAAGGAGACCAAGCTGAATGCTAATGAATAATCCAGGCATGAGGCAATAAGGACCTCACCAGTGTGATGGCTGTATAAGTTGAGCTAATGAGACTCAATACAAGAGATCTTGGGAAGGTAGAAATGTGAAGACTTGGTGATTAGATATTTGGGCTTAGTAAGAGTGAGGAGTTAAGGGTGATACCAAGGTTACAAGCCTGAGTAACTGGGAGGATGACCACAACATGGAAGAGGGGAAGGTTCGGATTCTATTTTGAGTTTAAGGTGTTTATAGGACATCCAATTTAAGATGTTCCAGAGGTATCAATGATGCAAGACTAGAGCTAGAATTCAGGGGTAGGGAACCTGCAGCCTCAAGGATGCATGTGACCTCTAGGCCCTCAAGTGCTGCCCTTTGACTATTCTGTGAAGTTTGGATTTAGTCAGAGTCACGCTTGAGGACCTCAGGGCCACAGGTTCCCCACTCTTGGCTAGATATATAAACATGGAAGTCATCAGCATGGAGATAATAATTGAACCAATGTGAGCTGATAAGATCACCAAGATAATACAGAGAGATAGAGCCTTGGACAGCACCCACGTTTAGTGAACATGACCTGGATAAATATCCAACAAAGGAGACGGAGAAGGAACAGTCAGACAGGAGGAGAATCAGATAAACGCAGCATCAGAAAGGAGAGAGGAGCGAAGATTCTTCCAGAAGAGGATTCAATCAGTAATATCGGGGGCTACAGACAGTTCAAGGAGAATAAGGATTGAGAAAAGTTCCTTGGAGTCAATTACGAGATTAGAGACGACTTTGGAAAGAATGGTTCCAGTTGAATGATGAGGTCAGAAGCCAAAGTTTGATCCGGTGAGAGGAGGAGAGACCAAGTACAGACAGCTTTCTCAAGGAGTTGGACCACAAAAGGGAACAGAGTTACTCAATTATATCGAGCAGGGATGGTCGCATCAGGGGAGGGATTTTTTAAGAGCTGAGGAGACAGGTGTGTTTATCGGCGGTAGGGAAGTAGTCAGAATATAAGGAGAGATTAATGAGAGAATGAGGCTGATAGTGGGGACGATCTGCTGGAGAAGAAAGAGTGGGATAGGGTCAAGGAACATATAGAGGGGTTTGTCTTGGCAAGGAGAAGGGCCACCTTTTTTGTGAGACCGGAGTGAAGGAGGCCACAGTAGAAGGAGACAGCTGAGTTTTATGAGCTTAAAGAGTTCTCAGCGAATGTCCTCAAGTTTTTCAGTGAAACATTCAATTCAATAAGCATTTATTAAGTGCCTACTCAGTGCCAGAGACTTTGTTAAAGAGCTAGGGATACAAATAAGAAAAAGAAAGTCCCTGCACTCAAAAGACTTTATTATCTAAGGAAGATGGAAAGGGCCAGGGGCTTGGGGGGTGGGGGCACCTCGCCCTAGGGGCATCTTGTTCTGTGGAGTTCAGATCAAGCTCATCCGCTGAGGATAACGGGACGGTTAGCTGGGAAGTTTAGATCCTGGCCTTATATAAAGGAAATTTTGGGATGGAGTTTAGAGCTCCATCCTCCAGTCAAAGGGGAGAATAGGCTAATTAAGGTAAAAGGTGTTAGTTCAGACCACATAGAGCTTCAGCTTGGAAGTGAAATATTAGGCAGGGGAAGAGGGGCCAGGAATAGAGCTTGAGAAGTTTAAGGAGAATGAAAAGGTTTAGAAAAGCTGCTGGGGTAAATGTGTGGTGTGTGGGACAGTAAATCCATTCATGTATAAAAGGATTGCCTTGCTGAAGGGAGGACGCAGTTGAGATGCATGTAATGTGAATTTATGGTGGACCCAGCCAGTATGGCTTCACAATTTTTCCCAGCTCAGTTGAATAGCATGTGACAGCCAGCGGAAGGTCAAAGTAATATATAGTTGGGGTTTGTCAAGGCATGACCATAGGACATGTCCTTAGCACAACCCATTGTTCCTCTGAGGTCAGTGGTTGTGCAAATGCATGGCATAGTCCAAAAAAATAGACATTTCTCCTCCATGTTTTTCCTATATAGAATATCAATTTATTGCTTTTGAGTAATCCTGAATTTCATTAAGGAGGCTCTATAAAATTATTAATCTTGATAAACAAATATACTGTCACCTGAAAATAGAATTGTGGAGGACCCCACCACTTATTGAAATTCCCTTTCCATTCAGACCCTTCCTTGGAGATCTCCCATGATAGTGATAAACCCCTTTATTGGCAAGCATACATCTCCCAATTTTGTGCTTCAGTTGATTATAATCAGAGACCTGTTTAACAGAATCAGCTCTTTGGTTATATTTATCAAAGAATCTTTTCTTACAGTTTGAGAGATTCGTTATTGAAGGAAAGCCTTTAAAACTGTTTTATTCTACCAATCAAGTTGTTTTCTAATGTGTGAGGAGGGGGCTATCTGGTTTGGTACTCCAGATCAGCCTATTACACACTCCCTGTGGTAATGAGCCATTTCAATATTCGCTCTACCAACTTTTGACAGTTCTTGCTGTGCATATATGACTTTGAGAAGAATTCCAAAAATGTATCTTTTCTTATGGGAAAAGAGAAATGAGGTCTGCCAGATAAGTACTGAAGACTGTTGTCTGATGTCAATTAATGCATTTTAATGAGTAGATGAATATTTAAATTAAAAGGTAATTTTACTGGAAAGACTGGTTAAATTTTCAAAGAAAATATCTTTCTATGGATTCTCTCTATAGGATTGGAATAAACAGGCAAATGCACAACCAGATTCATGACAAGGAGGACTCTCAAATACAATTCTGGTGTTCCATTCAAGAAATACTCACTGACCCATCCTGGCCCATTCTGAGTGACTCTTGTCCATGTCCTACCAAAAGTTTACACTGGGGTGGGTGATGGGGAAGGAGAGGGGTGGCCACTCAGTGTGCAGGAGGCCTCTGTGCTTTTTTCTTAGGAAAAAATGGTACCAGTGCATTATCCCACTTGTCTACCTGTCATCCTTCATGCTTGCCCTGTGGCCAGATACTTCTAGTACTTGGAGAAGGTAGACCTGGGTTCAGGCTCCAGCTCTGATACTCAGTAACTAGTGATTCCAGACACATAAGTTACCTTTTCTGGTCCTCAAACAAGCACAGGTATTTATTAAGCATTTATTAATTTATTATTAACCTGCTAGATTCCTGACACTGCTAGACTCTAGGAACAAAGATATAATGAATGAAGTCATCCTTATTTGCAAAGAGTTGACATTCTAATGTGGGAGACAACAAGACCTCAGTGTCCTTATCTCTAAAACAAGTGTGTTGGACTAGAGGGATATGCCCCAAAGTCCCTATCAGCTCTAAATTTTCTTATTATAAACATGCTCCATCAAAGATCTATGTGGTCATTCTCTCCACACATGTGGTTTTCAATACTTGCATATCCCTTTTACAGATGTCACAGGTTACCCTAGAAATCAAACCAGAAGCAGGCTAACCAAACAAGGTGGTGTTTTAATAAGGTTTCGTGCATAAGCAAGGTCCACTCATTCCAAAGTCTTCTTTTTTCATCCCCTTTCTTTGCTCAACTGCTGCTCCTCTCTCTTGACAGGTCATCTACAGAGCTCTGTCCCCACCACATTATGCTGAGGATCCATACAGTGCCAAAGCCCAGGAACAGTTAAAGATCACCAACCTCCGTGTACAGCTGCTGAAGCGCCAGCCTTGTCCCTGCCAGGGCAATGACCTGAACACAAAGCCCCAGCATTTCACACACTATGCCATTTATGATTTCATCGTCAAGGGCAGCTGCTTCTGTAATGGGCACGCTGATCACTGTGGGCCGGTGGAGGGCTTCCGCCCTGTCAAGGTGGCTGGAGCATTCCAAGTGGTAGGTATGCCGGGGCCTTGCACGTTGGGCTCATGCACTTCATATTGACTTGTTGCCCTCTTGGGGACTCCTCAGTTGATTTCCCTTCCCCCCAACCTTCACTAATAGAGGTTGTTAAACAAATTTTTAAAATGCCTTCAGTTCAACATTTAGGACACAGTCAGACTCTTCTGTGTAGAATACCTAGCAAAGTGGAGTCTCAAATGTCGAATTTAAGAATCGTGATTCACAGACAAAAAAGAAAAAGATGACTAATGACATGCTTGCAAAGAAGAGCCTGACGAGCAGTTTACAATCTCCATCTCTTTGAAAAGGAGGGAATACCTTTGTTAAGCAAATCTTAAAAGTCATTGATGAGACCTATAACTTTAACTAAATTTTCAACACAATATGTTGCCAGTGCAGATTAACATAACGAATAAGCTTATGAAGAATGCTAATTCCTTTAAAAATCACTTTTAAGTTCAGGAAGCAGCTTGGCATAGTGAAAAGCTTATTGGATTTGGAGTCAAGGGGCCTGAGTTCAAATCCTAGTTTAGCTCCTTATTGAGGAGTGTGACATCAGGGAAGTCACCAACCCCTTTGGGCCTCAGTCCCTCATCTGTAAAACCAAAGTATTGTTTTAAAGGCTTCTGAGGTCTTTTCTAGCTCCAAGTCTATGACAATGACTTCCGAGATATATTTGGCCCTCCCAACAACTGGTAAGATAGATAAAGTAAGCAATGTCTCCTGCATTTTGCCAAAGAAAACCGTACCTTTGAAAGATAATGTAATTTCCCCAAAGCTACATAACTAGTATGTGGTAGATCCCAGATTCACGTCCAGGTCTAATGTACTTCTCATTACACCGTGCTACTGTTCTTGAATTACGTTCAGAGTGAGAACAAGGAGGCTGGACAGATCAACTCAAGGAAACCTTTATTAAGTATCTATCATGGGCGTCACCATCCTCCTGGCATGTCCCTTGCTTGGTAAAGGTGGTAGAATAAGAGAGAGTTTATCTACTTAGCTGCTTTATCAGTTATGTTTTTTCTATTAAGGCATTAATCTGCAGACATTAAAAAGGCTCTGAGGAAAATGCTGAGATGATTTAAGTCAGTTTAATTCTCCAGATCCAGATAGAAGAATTCTGTACCAAGAATTAAAAGGGTTTCTTGGTCTTTGAGAAACAGGGAGAAGGGAAGAGGTACCAGAGAACTGAACAGGGGTGGACATTAAGATTTTCTAAAAGGAGGGTGGGGTGGATTCTGCCAAGTACAGATCAGGGGCTTTGATTCTCTGTCTCCAGTAAATCCCGAATTGTTAAATAGGTGGTTTCTGAACACTTAGGTAAGGAAGCAGCTTTCCCTGGTGTCCAGTAGGGAATCCAGAGCAAGGGAGACAATTGTCCTGCTGTTCCATGCCTGAGTTAGACCATTTTTAGAACATTAGGCTCCAGCCTGGAGATCACAGCTGAGGAAGGATGGAGAGAAGGAACCGGGATGTTTACCAGGAGGAGATACAGTTACAAGGGTTTGAGGGCCTGACTTGGGAAAGGGGGGAGTGTCAATCTGCTTAGACCCAGAAGGCAAAACTAAGAAAATGACACGGAAGCTTGAGTCAGAGCTGGAAGGATAAGACAGACCAAAAGGCCAAAGCTCGGCCTCCCCATAGAGCCACCTTCCATACTGGCTGGGTTTTGGATGGGAGAACTACTCTCGTTGCTTTTTATCTCTCTTTCAGGAGCTTATGGCTTTCTTCCCCTGAATTATAAAGATACGGCATTAAATTTGGGAAGGGTTACATCTTGTTCTTTGTAAATTGTTTTTATTCCGCTGATGGCCTAACTGAGCAAAATTGCGTACTGAAAAAATTATGTTAAATTGCTTTAATATGGGTGCAACCAGCAGTGCAAAGGCATCGTTAAGTCTCTTATTTTTAAATGTAAATTACCAAAGTACACTCACTCTTGTGCAGTTGTGGACTCTATTACGGGTTCACAGATAATTTGCTGCAACAAATTAACTGGATTTAGAAGTTGTGCCTGTAGGATAGAAAGGTGGCCTTTTAAGAAACATTCCTTTTCCAAAGTCCAGCTTGAGATTAAAATGGAAAATGTTCATTTTTATTTAAAAAGTAAGTGTTTTCCTGTAATGGGGACCATGTTTTAGAACTGAATCATTCACTTAATTTGTCACAATGTTTTTCTGAACTCCAGGCTACAGTGGTTGATGGAAACATGAGGGTGTTAAGGAAAGGATATGTGGTTTGGCTCCCAAACTAGCTAACATTTCACAGTACCTTTCCCATCTCTGTGAAAATACTGAAGGTGAGTGATGAAGGCTCAATATAACAGATGAGAGGAAACAGAAAATAAATTGTAATTAAGACCAATAGAAGCCACTCAGAGACCTCCAGAGCAACTGCATTGAGCCATATTTTCCCTCAGGCTACCTGCAGTTCCCCAGGTCTGCTCTATTACCTTCTCTATGTGATGCCCTTTAGCCATACGACATCTGTTCCCTGATTCCCTCTCTCCTAAGCTTCCTCAAATCAGGGATGATGCCTCTCCTGCCTTGTACATAGGAAACACTTACTAAAGCCTTGGTGACTGATTGACTATGTGCTCGTAAGACTAGTTGGTTTGTGACAAGAAACTTTTCTACTGTGTTTTTAGTCCATTCTGGTCACAGAAATCGTATGAGGTCTGAGATCTTGAATTTATCTTCCTGCAGCTATGCTGAATTGACTCCAGATTCTTTCTCTTTTCCAACAACTATAAAGTATACCAGCTGTTGGATAATGGATGTTAATAAGAATATGGAATGTTTCATTAAAATACCAATAGTTGGCCCTTGGCAGAAGGCTTTAGAATAACCACAGAGAAGCATTTAAAAGTTCTTAGCTACTATACCAATTAAGTATGAAGTAGGCTCATTGTGACCATAAGTTAACAATAAAAGAATATTAATATTTTGACTTATGTACCAGAAATCCAAGAGTAAACTAAGAATTAGGGCGCCGAGTCATGGAACTGAATGAAAGTGTCTCTGCAGCTGCTCAGCTGTGTGATGACTCATATCAACATCTCTCATATAACCTGAAAACAATAGTCTGCCCCAACTAGCCCACTGGTTAAAACAGAATTTCTCTGCTATTTTTGCCTAAATAATGTCATATCTATATAAACTTTAAATGATTTTAATTTTATATTTGTCAGTTCCATTTTTATTTCCCTAATGAATTATGATGAATAATAAAATTTAGTAAATAAATCAAAATGATAATTTTGATACATATTGTAACAAAATATGGTATAATATTCTAGTAAAATATCAAAGTACTGGTGAAAAACTTTGATAAAAGAGCCAGAAATTTTGAAAGCCTATAAATACATATAAATCAGAACACACACATAGATATAGATGTAGAGATATATATATATATGTATATGTATATATATACATATATATACATAGAGAGAGAGAGAGAGTCAGAGAGTGAGTATCAGGATTTAAATTTTTTCTTTTAAAGTAATAAAATTGTATTCACTTGTAAATGTGTAAACAAACAGGTGCATGTCGTTTTCAATTCTTTTCGCCACAGAAAAATGCTCGCCGTAATTATTATACAATAGATAAGCATCTGAAAGGAAAGACCCTTCTTGCTCCTAGTAGTCTAGGAAAGCACAGCAGGTTCATACGGTAGTATGACTAATACAGGCTTTGGTATTAATATTCCAAAGTTGGTGAACATGCTTTTCATCCCTTCTCTATTTCCTAGCTTAACCTCTAATAAAGCAGCCTAAAGGCGGATAAGAATACAAAGGAGAAAGAAAAGAGACTCAGACTTCTCAAAGCAAATCACTGGGAGTTAAGCATCTCTTCCTGTGTCCATCACCCATGATGGATACCCCTGATGCTCTTTAGAGTAAAAGAACTAGCGGGGTTTCCAGGGCCACCATTCTTTGCTCTGGCCTCAACAAGATTTTAATTTGGAGTGAAAGAGATCCACGACCCCCAGTCATTTTAGATACTACTCTATGATCTGAGATAACATGTCACCACACTGTGTCAGTACAGAGGTGTCATTGGAGATAGCACTGGACAGAGAGGGAGTTGGGAGATAGGAGTTCTAGTCCCACTTCTGCCCTATGGGATCTTGAACAAATCACTTCCCCTATAAAGGAGAAGGTTGGAGTAGATGATCCCTAAGCTTCTCCTTCCTCTCAAGTTCTCTGACTTCAATGGTACCATACTACACAGAGAATGTCCTAGAATTCTGTTTAAGGATAGTCAGCCATTCCTCTGAGCCTTATTCTCCATCCAGTTCAGGATTGTAATCTTACTCTTCAAATATTCTCCTACCATTTGACCACTGAAGAGTTAACCATACCCATCAAATTGTTGATTCTACTTTACAACTTTTGTCACATCCAGGACAAGGAAGACCTAATAAAATAAGTGAATGGGCTCCTGTTCAGTATTTTATTGTCACCCTTCCTTAAGGATCTACTATGTTTTCTAGAGTCTAGATTGTATTTTTGTCTTCACTTAAGGCAGAGGTTCTCAACCTTCCTAATGCTGCGACCCTTTAATACTCATATGTGGGCGTATCTGCATGTGGGAGGATCTACCTGGACACGGATAGAGGAGCGGTGTCTCAGTTCCTAGGACCACTGGAAATATCTGTTTTCCGATGGTCTTAGGTGACTCGGTTCAACCCCCAAAGAGGTCGCAACCCACAGGTTGAGAATTGCTGACTTACGGTCTGGAGAATAGAGTTACAGAAATTGAATTGTGATTTTCCACATTATACATGAATTCACAGCAGAGTTCTTTTCAAAGAGTAATCTTAGTACATTTAAGTGTTTGTTTATAGACCTTTAATTGCATACTCAAGAGGCTAAGAAATAAATGACCTGAAAGCCAAACCGCTGAGGGCATTCGTAGTTGAAGATCAATTATGGTGAGGTATCTTTCAAGGTAAAATGGAAGTCAGTCCTGGAATAATCTTTTAATAAGCAACAGCATATGTTGGCATTAGGGCAAATTTTAGCTG
The DNA here is from genome assembly GCA_028627135.1 of Pseudochirops cupreus. Taxonomy (NCBI): domain Eukaryota; kingdom Metazoa; phylum Chordata; class Mammalia; order Diprotodontia; family Pseudocheiridae; genus Pseudochirops; species Pseudochirops cupreus. Next base: position 346,303,186 of record CM053581.1, read on the forward strand.
AGACCCAAAATTTCCAATTCTTGCAAAACTGGGAAGACACAAATCAAATATCTTGTTTTCTTGTGTTTCTTAAAAATAAACTTTCCTCTTTAAACTGGAGGATTCATCTTGCAGGTAGGTGTAAAACCAAAGGCAGCTAAGTTGCTCTCTCTCTCTCTCTTCCTCTCTCTGTCTCTCTGTCTCTCTCTCTCTGTCTCTCTTTCTCTCTCTCTCTTCCTCTCCTCTCTTTTTCTCTCATCTTTAAAAATAAAAACCCCATAGAATCTGAATTAGTCAAAGGAAAGAGTGCTAATGCCTTAGTTTAAGCCCTGATAACCACCAACCTGCATATTTTAAGTCTCCTAATGAGGCACCTTGTCTCTCTCCCACTTCTCTCAGTCCAACACATCTTTGCAACAGCTGCCAAAGCATCCTCAGGTACAAATTTGACTTTGCCACTCCTCTGCTAAAAAGCAAAGCAAATGTAAACAAAACTTTAGAGTCATTCATTCCCTGTTGCCTGCAGGGCATAATATAAACACCTTAGCCAAATATGAAAGACCTTTCTTACTCTGCTTCCATTCTCTCCAGACTTATTTGCAGTGACAATCCAGCTGCACTGTTTTCCCATCCTTGTGTTTTGCACGGGCTGTTTCCCATGGGTAGGGGGCTTCCCCTCCTCAGTTCCACCCCTTTCAAGGTTCAGCTCAGGTGCCACCTCTTTAGACAGCCTTCTCTATTTCTCCCCTTACAAGTGTTTTCTCATCAAATATTAATAGAGCACTTTGTCTGGATCTCCTCTTTGCCCCATCGCTCCCTTCCTGCCTTATATTAGACGTACACAGGATGCATTTCCCTTCGTACAATATAAACTCCTTGAGCACAGGGACTATTTCATCCCCACTTGAGAACAGTGCCTTATATGTAGTAGACAATTAGTGTTGATCAACTGAATAGAACTGGAGATCTGATTTGTAATTTACAACCCAGGTGCCATCCTGGTGTAGTATTTATTTGTTTCTTGCCAGGTTTGCAAAAACAGAAGCTCTTTTGGCTTATGGTCTCAATTGCAGTTTGTTCTAATGACAATTATAGTACAACTTATGAACATTTAGGAGAAGAGAATGTGGTAAATTGGCTCTGTATTCCCTCATTAAATTCTCATTAGAAATGGGGAATACCTGACCACTGTGTAGTAACCCTCCTTGAAACTATTTCCAAGTCTTTCTATCTTTCTTAAAATAACAGAGTCCCAAACTGGACCTTGTTCTCTATTAAGCACCTAGCAAGCGCACAGTGTAGTGATAGATCTATTACCTCATGTGTTTTTTTATCATGCCAAGTTCCTATTTATATACTCCAGGGTCACATTCCCCTTTTTAATAGCAATATTACTGTATTTTGCTGATCATTGTTCAATGTCTACTTTCTCCATTACTTCACAAAATCTATCTTCTGCCAGTTATATTGAGCACAGTAAACTCATACCTATATGAAATTCTCTTGGCAATATAAGAAAGTGCAAAATCTATTATTTTAGCCTATATTTAGGCTCTTAGTAATGATGTATTTATCAATGTAACTACTTTAGCAAAATAAAAAGGTGTCTGTTGCTGAGATAAGAAGGAATTATACTGTCTTGGGTTAAATCATAAACAGAAACATTATTAAAATATCGGCAGAATAATAGATAAAGCAGTCTGGCATCTTTCCTGCTTCCTCAGTGAAGGAAAACACTTATCTAGATAAAAGCCCAGTCTCAAGGACAAAAAGAAAAGTGTGTTTTTCAGTGAAACCATTTCATCTTGTAAGGTCCAGAAATAACAAATCAGTGACCATTTGATTGGTAAGTTTGTTTCACTGGTAAAAATTAATTTTTCAGCCCCTCGAAGATGTTTGTCTAATGAAGCTCTGCGTGTTTTAAAACAATCATATGGTGCTGATTACTTCCGGTTGGCTCACCCTGTTAAATTTCCATCAAGTAAATCTTATGCATGTATCCATGATTATGGATCAAATAGCATGTATCTGACCTCAGATTTTCTATGAGAAAATACAGTCGGGTCTCTGACACAACTGAAGGGGGTATGCTCTCCATATCACTGAAAGGGATGTTTTTCCTCAGATAAGTTGTTAGAGCAATCTTTAAATCTGAGGAGACAGCACTGGAGATCCTGGTTGTTCTCCATGTTTTTGTGGAATCAATGTCCTTTCTAACCTAGCCCCATCCTTGGTTAAGGCTCAGAACTTAAGAGAGTCTTCCTGGATGCTAGCCAAGGTATCAAGTTCCAGGACTAGCCAACTAACATGGAGGGACAGGAACTAAGGCTTTTCCATACTGAGCAGTTAACATTGGGTCAGTCATAACAGTCAAAAAGGTCATAGGACTAGTGATGGAAAAGGAACTTGAAACTTTTATTAAAGGAGGTAGGTAGTGCTGCATGAGCATCACTGAGATTTGTTATGATGGGACTCATTACTGGAATGTAGCAATGGGTATATGCACGTCCTTGTTCAAAAGACACATTTGCTAGTAAGGGCCAGTACTTTGGAAATAAGAGTTTTCAAAACATAATGTGCAAACTAAGGATATAGTCTGGAAAGGAGGGACATATGGATTAATAGCATTTCATTGCTTTAAAAAAACCAATTTAGTGACTGTAAATTTAATATAATGTGGCTGACCAAAGGGCTAATACAGTGTTTGTCTGAATGAATGGAAGTATAATTTCTGACCATCAAGTAGTCTCTCTGTCCTCTGCACTGCTCAGATCACATCTAGAATGGGTACCATCTCCAGTTATCCTGATCTATATCTCACCACTGGACCCAAATGGCTCCAGAGGAGAGAGTGAGGCTGGTGACTTTGCACAGCCCTCTCTCGCTTAAATCCAGTTTACTTGCAAGTCATGACATCATCTTCCTGATGTTATGGTCCTCTTTAAGAATGAAGGACAAACACCAACAACATCTAGAATATTGTGTTCAGTTCTGGGCACTAATCAAGATGGGCGTTGACAAACTGGAGCACATCCAGAGGAAGGGTAACCAGGATTACAAGGAAACTCAAAACCATGTCATGTCATGGGAGAAGCAATTGAATGTAGTAGAGGTAATTATCCCAGAGGAGAAAAGACTTAGATGAGACATAGTAGCTCTCTTCAAGTGTTTGAAGGACTGTCATGTGGAAGACAGATCAGACATGTTCTACATGGGTCCAGAGGGCCATGGATGGATGGAAGTTTCAGGGAGCACAGTTTTGACTCAACATAAGTACTTGTTTAGGTAGTGAGTTCCCTATCACTAAAAGCATTCAAGGAAAGTGAGATGGCCCACTTATTGTGAAATGGATCCTATCATTGCTAGAAAGGCACCTGAAGGAACTCTGAAAACTTGAAGATTCTATGATTTCCCTTGTAACAGTTTTAAATAATGGGCATACTTTACAAAGTGATATTCTTGCTCTAATGGCATGATCCAAACTAAATGACTTAATGACTATTAAAATACGAAGGTATTATGCAATAAAGAAATTGTCCAGAGCAAGTCTGTGTAGAATGTAACTTCCTTTTATGTGGGAAAAGTAAGATTAACAAATTTTCATTAATGTTTAAGAGCAAAACTATCATAAATTCATCCAATATCACTATGTACCCAGATATTTTGACTATCAAAGTAATGGTTGGTACAAAACAAAACATTTTAAACATCACAGATGTAAAGTGGAGATAATTCGGACAAAAATAAACCTGTTACTTATGGGAGAATGGCATTTCCTTTGTAAGTCTGTCACTGCTTGCTTTTCTCTACAACCTGATTTCAGTGCATGATGGGGAATCAGTCTCTTATCTCTATTCCCAAGCAACCAGTGCATATTTCATTTTCTCATGCACAAATAGGCCACATGTTAACTTTGCCAAAATACAGTGTTTTTATGTTTACCAGTATTGAAGTCAAACTCTGTGACACAGGAATTTCTCAAGAATTCAGTTTTATCATCATCATCATCAGTTATCAGTTATCAGTAAGCATTTATTAAACACTTACTTGCTTTTCAACTCCCTAATGCTAAGTCCCTTCCAAACCACTATGCTTAGTGCTAGGGTTACAAACAAAGGCAAAAGGAGTCCCTGTCCTCAAGGAGCTTACCTTCTACTGAAGAAACCAACATGCAAATAATTATGGACATAGAGAATATAACATATATACATATATGATGAATAACAACATGTTGATCACATGTTCATAGCATTCTGGTGGGGACGGAGCATAGACCAGTGAGCAGGTTCCCTTCATTTCATATGCCTCATAAGTAGGGCCAGAGGATACACAGATATTCTTTTCCAGTCACACCTTCTCATTTCCACAAGCATTTATTTTCAATATCCACCAAAAAATGTTTTTCGCAAATATGAAGGATTTTTTATTGTAAGATTCTCTAATATTCCAAATAATTTGTGGTTGTACTCCAGTGATAAATCATTTGTTGTCTTTTATTAATATTATGAGCAGTAATCATGAGGCAATCAATTAACAATCTTTATTAAGTATCTGTTGTGTGGCAGACAATGTGCTAGGTGCTAGAAATGCAAGTGAAATGAATGGAAGAGACAACATGCATACGTGTATATGACACTGATATGAAGAGAGAATAAATGCAGAGGAGTTAAATGCAAGGTGTATCGAGTGGAAGAAACAAGGAGTTTAGGGGACCAGGAAAGGCTTCATTCACATAAATAGTGTCTTGAAAGAAGAGAGGGATTCTGTGAGGTAGAGATTACGGACATAAAGGACAACCACTCAGACACATGAAAAGGCAGTGTCATGTGTCAGTCTGGGTGAATTGCAGAATGAATATGGGAGATGAATGTACAATGATCACAGAAATAGAGGTTGGGACCAGGTTGTTAGAGATTTGAAAAGTTAAAACAAAAGAGTTCACATTTTATTCTAGAGGCAATAGGAAGCCACTGGAGTTAATTTAATTGAGGGGAGTGAAATGGTCAGATCTTTGCTAATGGAAAATTACTAGGCAGCAATGTGAGCATGGCCTGGAGTGGTCAGAGATTTGAGGCAGAGAAAGCAAATTAAGAGGCTGTTGCAATGCTATAAGATCCTGAGCTCAAGTTTTCGCTGTGTTAATGGAGGGAAGAGGAGGTATGTGAAAGATTTTATGGAGGTAGAATGGCAAGAGTCGACATCTGTTTAGATATGTGAAGTGGGAGCGATTGAGGAGTCAAAGACAATACCGAGGTTATAAACCTAGAACCTAGAAGAATAGTCATGCCTTTGATAAAAATAGTGAGGTTTGAAAGAAGGATGGGTTTGTGGGGAAAGTTCCATTTTGGACATGATGAGTTTGAAATGTCTCTAGGGCAAAAGATAAAAGTCTGGGAAGGAAGAATTGGAAGGAGAATAAATAGCTTAAAAGAGAAAGTGGCCAACCTTATGGAAGAAATGGATAGAGAACTAGAATTGACGAAACAGAAATGGATGATTCCATGGGACAATAAGAAATATTAGAACAAAGTCAAAAGATGAAAAAAGAGAAAAAACGCAAGATATCCATCAAAAAGAACTGACAAGAAAACAAGTCAAAGGGAGGCAATTTTATAATCACTGGACTCCTTGAAAACCATGATTTTTGAAAGTCTGGACACGATATTTCAAGAAATTATTTGAAAACTGCCTAGCTCTGTTAGAACCAAAGGGTAACTGAAAATAGAAAGAAATCATCAGTTCCCTACTGAAAAACAAATGACATCTCTTAGAATTCAACATTTCAAAAATCAACTATAACTTTCCCTGCCAAGCTGAACATAATTCCCTAGAAGGAAAAAAGAGATGACTCTTTAGTGGAATAGAGGACTTTTAGTAAAAGATCAGAGCTAAATAGGAACTTTGAAATACAAACACAAGAATCCAGAGAAACCTAGAAAGATAAATTGGAAGGAAAACAATTGGAAGAAACTGTATGATGATGTAGTGCTAACATGCTAATGGGGGAAAATAAGCAAGTGTCCCTTCAAGTGTCTTCAAAGGATATTGAGTTAAATAAGAAAAACAGAGGACCAACGGGTGGATTGAGGGTTTTAAGAGAAGGAGTAGAAGAGAAAGTAAAAAGAATATACTAATGTTGAAAGGAGAAAGAAGAATAGGGGTAGAACCTGCATTTTATTAACTGGAATGTGTGAGAAAAGGAGTTTGGGGAACAGGCATTAAATGAACCTCACTCTAATCTGAACCAGACAAAAGGAGTTTCAGGAACACACACACACACGCACACACACACACACACACAATCAAATTCAACAAGGGAAACAAGTGGGGATGTAGGTGGAACCGTTTTAATATGGAAGATAGTAGTATAAGGAAAAAAATGTCCACAAGTAAAACAAATTTCCTGATCCTCCAGAAGAAATTAAAAGGGAGAAGGCAGGGGAAGAAAGGTAAAGAAATAGAATCTAAGAGAATGCCCTTCAGCTGAGGAATGGCTAAATAAATCATTATGTATGAATGTAATGGAATATTGTTGTGCCATAAGAAATTATGAAAGAAACTATTTCAGAGACTTTTAGCTAATGTGAACTCATCCAGTGAAGTGGACAGAACCCAGAGAACAATTTATGCAAGAGCAGCAGTATTTATATTATAAAGAACAACTTTTAAAGACCTAAGAACTCTCATCAAAGCAGTGACTGACCATGTCACCAGAATATCTGTGATAAATCATGTTACCTTATGGGTTTAGGATGCAGAAAGAGACATGCAATTTTGAAAATGGTTATTATGTGGATTTATTTTGCATGACTATACTATCTGTTACAAGTTTTCTTTTCTTTCTCTAAGTTTTTAATTTGAGGATGGTGGTAGGGAAGAAGAAAGGAATTTAGCAGTGGGGATGCAAAAAAGTGAACCACTGAGACATTTTTAAAATGCATCAAAAAAGAACTGAAGGAAATTCAATAGGAAGTACAAACAAGTGGGAAAGTTTTGAAAGTAGCATGTAGAATTGTAACAATTACCATAATGCAATATTCACAACACCCACGGTGGTTATGAATATGCTGGTATAGTTGTGAATCACAAAATGTGGCAGGCTCTCCACATGGAGGGTGGAACCAAAGCCTTTATTCAAATACCAGAAAACTGAGTCCCAGAACCAGAAAATGAAAGTCATTACAGTAGCCGCAATGTTGATACACATGATTGATGCAGTGAACACCCACAACCCCAAGCCTTTACAATATAACAGGCTTCCTCAAGCAGGTATCCTCCTCTCTCACTCACAATAGCTCCTCATCCTGGTTCTTAGAAGTTCTCAGCAAAAATTCCCAAAGGAAAGGTCTCAGCAGAAGATACAAAGGGGCATGGAACATCTTCAGATTCCATTAACATTACACGAATTTATTGTGTACTTAAAAAAAAAAGAATGAATGAAATGGAGATCTATGGTTTCATATACAATCTTCTTTTATGTACTTTTGTGGTACTAAAGTTAAAAAATACAGTGAAAATGACCAACAGTGTCAGATGCAAGAGATATGCCAAGGAGAATGAAAGCTGAGAAAAGATCATCATATTTGATGATCAATTAAAAGATCATTGGAAAGTTTTGAAAGAGCAGTTACAGTTGAATCATGAAATTGGACAACATTGAAAAGGGTTGAAGAGTGAATGAGAGAAGGATAACTGAAGGGAGAAAATTTAGACAACTTTTTCTAAGAGTTTGTGTGAGAAAGGAAGTTGAGATATAGATTTGAACTCAAGGGAATATTAGGGTCTAGTGAATATTTTTTTTAAGGATGGGGGAGACTTGGGAATATTTGAAGGAAAGAGTCAATATTCCTCCAAATTTCTTAATGAGAAAGATATGTTAGAGAGAGAAACAGAGAGAGAGAAACAGAGAGAGGGAGAGAAGGAGAGAGAGAGGGAAAGAGAGAGAGAGATGGATGTTTAGATAGATGGATAGATATAAAATGTATGTACGTACATATGTAATTATGTGTATACATTATACATGTGTGTATTGAGTACGTGTATATGTAGTGTGCCTTGTGGAATTTTCAAAGTGTTTGTCTTGTCTCATAAATTCTGAAAAAAGTTTGATCCTTTGGAAGTCCATACTGTAAGATTACATGACATATAACTTTTGGAAACACATAGAAATTATTGCTGTGTACTCACTCATTATGACAAGCTTTTGTGGCATACCCAAAACTTAACTGCCCTCATGAACCTTGAGAACAAGGACAAAATTGAACAGATTAGTCATATTCCTAAAAATCGAGTGTAAAACAGCCTTGTGACTCATATGGCAACACATGAGTATTTTACATCTTATTTGTCTGTTAATCTAAAATCTTCCTAAAAGTCAGCAATCAACTAAGGATTTTCCAAAATAAGCATCTTATTTTCAAAGTCCCATGACTGAATTTACTATATAAAAATAAATGCTGTAGGGACAATGGAAGATAAGAGAATGACTTTTTTTTAAAAGAATCTGAAATGTATCCACTCCCAGAGCCTCACGTTTATTTTTATGGTGATGTAAATGTGGAAAGTACTTTGTAACTGTAAAAATAAATATAAACTAGCATCTCAATCTCAAAGATCAGTTACCTTTTCCCAAGTCAGTATGTCTAACACTGTTTCTCCCTCTCTTCATGAGCATATTTCGTTATCAAAAATGTGTTTTACAAGACTCACCAAGAAAGAAGCAAATTTGCGATATGAAAAGAAGCATTTGAATGAATGAATTCAGTGACAAAAGACTGCATAAGGAAACATGCCCTAGCAACTGGCTTCTTGTATGATACTCAGTGGCTCATTTATCTTCAACAAGTCTCCTTTTGTAACAGCCTTTGCACAGTATAGAATACTTAGTGGCAGTCAAACAGAACCGTCAAGAAAAAAGGAAAAGAATGGAAAATGTGAGCTACAAAGGAAAAGAAAAAGATTGTGAGAGGATACAAAATAATGTGTAACTGCGAAGTTTTCTTTAAGATAGTCCAGTGTGATGTGAACACAGTGAAAAAGTGCTAATGGAGAAAATATGCTTAGGAATGCCCCTGCAGTCACTCTAATGGCGTCCACCTTGCCCCCAGATCGTTATAAAATGTCTTTTATTTCTCAAGATATTGAGAATAAAAGTGCAAGACCTTCCCCCAGGCTCTTGTCAAATACTACCTACCTTTCAGTGGCTGCTTACAAAAAGAAATGTGCTGGAGTAGGCTTTTCCTCCCCTCACTTTCCTAAATTCTTTCTTAATAACTGCCAGATTAATGACTGTAGAATATGATATTATAGGCTACCTATTGTTGGTTTTGTTTTTTCTCATTTCCACAAACTTATGCCATATAAATGGGCTTCATAGAAATAGAAGTTGTCATGGTTCACGTTTGCCCACTAAGGAATGTGTACCCTAAAAGGCCTTTAATGTGTCTGGTAGGTGGGAGTGGGAGACAAACATCTTCCTGCTGACATCACTCCTCTGTGATGGAGGCTTCTGGTATTTTGGGAGCCTCTTGGGAGATCTTTTCCCAGCCTTGCCACTGAATTGCTTTGTGACCTTGACAAAGTCAAAGAAGTGTGGAAAGACAAGCAGTAAGGGGGAGTGTGAACACAGCTCTTAGTGGAGATTAAATGAAAGGAGCACAGAGACAGGAATTTGGGTGGACATTGGAGTAACTGTCCTAATAACTTCTCATAGGTAGTGAGGCATCTGACTTTTTAAAAAATCATCAAACTCCTTAGCCACATTTAGAGCAAGTTCTATGTACTACTTTAGTGGGTCTGTGTAAATTGCAGTGAATGGTGGTGAGCAAGGCTATAGCAAAGATGTCAGACTTTCTAATCCCCTAATTTTAGCACCACCACCTTGCACCAGTGTTGATCTTTAGGCAAGGTGGAGGTTGGAGCCTATACAACTTCCCAGTATATTCCTAAAATCCAGAGATCCAGATTCATCAGTAGAGATTGAGAGCTGGAAAGGATTTTAGAAGCAACCAAGACCAACACCTTCATTCTGTAATTGAGGAAACAGAGGTACAGTGAACCTAAGTAGTTAGCCCAAAGTCACATACCTAGCAAGTGTGCAGGGTAGAATAGGAGCTCAGGTCTTCTTATGCCAAGTCCAAGACCCTTCAGCCTCATAACCCCCTAAGTTTTGCATACTGACCTTCCCAATTCCATGGCAGAATCTGACCATAAATCTAGGCTCCACTTAGATGATTAGTACCAGGGTCCTGGAACAACACCCAAGACAGTAGCCCCACGAGGTGTCAAGGACACAGTTATTACTTGTCAATTAAATTCAAAAATGTGCCAGGAACTGGAGATAAAGAACAAAAGAAGTTATTGCTGTTATTGTTTTAACAGTACCTGCCCTCAAAGAGCTTACATTCTACTGAGGTGATACAATCTTAAATATAAATTCCAGGATCCTAAGAGGCAGAAATTAAGTGAGAGATTATTCCAGGCCTAGGGCAGGACATTATGCAAAGAAATGGAGGAACATTAGACAAATGGGCAGTACTGTCAATTGAACAGCTAGATGGCACAGTGGACAGAGGGCAGGTCCTGGAGTCAGGGAGACATTCCTCTTCCTAAGTTCAAATATGGCCTCTAATACTTACTGACTGTGTGACCCTGGGCAAGTCATTTAACCCTGTTTGCCTCAGTTTCCTCATCTGTAAAATGAGCTGGAGAAGGAAATGGCCAGCCACTCCAGCCAAGAAGACCCAAAAAGGGCTCACAGAGAGTCAGACACGATGGAGAAAATGACTGAACAACAAACAAAATCAACTGCTGTTATCTTTAGGTCAGAAAAAAGCAGCATATGGGTTCCCTGGAATTTTAGTACTGTGCACAGAGACAGCCAAAGCTTTTGGTAGACACCATGTGGGCCGTGTGACTGAAATACAGAATGAATGACCTTCAGTTTCAGGTACAGTACATGACACCTGGCCACTGCCATTTACTGACTTCTTCATTCATGGGTACAACTAGCTAATTAGGTTTAAAAATGGGCGGGGTGGCAGAGGTACCAACCTCAGAGTTAGTTAGTGATTCTGGATGAGCACCTTGGTAATTTATCAAATGCATCACACACACACATAGACACACAAAGGTACTTGCCCTCGAGGCTCATATCTTTAGATACATGTGTGTATTATGTGGTTTTGATAAATACATATATGTAGATATGTATAGTTTTTTAATCTGAGGGGACAGAAAAATTACTTGTGATCCTGTAACAAACGCATCATTATCAATCCTTTCAGTATTCTCTGTGCCCCAAACCTGAGACAGTTCATGCCACAGCCTGGTGCACAAGACTTACCCCAGGGCCATCATTGAGACATCCAGGGGCAGCCACGCAGGAGCAGTAAGGATTTCTGAAGCCACCCTCCCTCATCCTAGAGAGGTCTTAATCTAGCCCACTGTCTAGCTCTTCCCTTCCTCTTCCTGAGAGAATCAGCTCTGTACCAGTGATTGTTTGTGCTGGCCTTGCAAATACACTGCTTCTCCTTGCTGCCTACAAGGAGCCCTGGAGTTCCTCGGGAGTTGGTGTAGTTCTTGGGGCTCTTTCCAGCTGATATGGTCCTATTCCACAGGTCACCTTCTCTAACTTCCTCAGTGCATCAGCAGTAACAAATGAAACCTGCTCACCTAGTAACATAAAACACAAAGAACAAATAAGGAACAGGTCTCTGCAGTGAAGTAACAACAGAAAAATCTCCCAAATAAGCTATAGTGTGATCTTATCTAAATGGAATCTTCAGAACCCTCCTGGGCATTACAATTTTTAGTTCAATGCTATTTGCATTTTTACAGCAGAAATATTTATTACAGTACCCAGAGGAAAGATAAAGTGCCTGATGATCCTGCAAAAGAGGAAACTACTGGAATTAAGTTCTTGAAAACGTAGAGTACTCAAACCTGCTTGGCTATAATCATGGACTTCGAAATGGCAGTTTTCAAAGTAAGTCTTCAAGCAAATATGATAGGAAGCATCATTAACTCACTTTCTGCAGTAAGATAAGGCATCGCAGAAATAGGATTTATTAATTAACAAAACATGCATGGAAAAGACAGTCTGGCAAGTGTGTGTTCCAAAACTACTTCTGAGTTTCTGGTCACAAACACAAGTAAGGTCCTCAGCCCAGAAAAGGTAGGCCCCTTCTTAGCTCTTTTAAAAATGAGCAAAGAGGGGCGGCTAGGTGGCACAATGAATAGAGCACAGGTTCTGGAGTCAGGAGAATCTGAGTTCAAATCTGACTTCAGACATTTAACACTTACTGGCTGTGTGACCTTGGGCAAGTCACTTACCCCCAATTGCCCTGCCTTCCCCCCTCCAAAAAAGTTCTAAAAAAATTTCTTCTAAAAATGAGCAAAGGATGAGGAGACCCTTCCCACAGGTTTCTCCTAGGAACCCAGAATTCAAACTATGCCCTACTCTAAACACACTTTTATTGAAGTAGGCATAAGTTAAAAATCATTGCAATATTTTAGGCCTTCTTTCATCTATTAATTTTAAAGTAGTGCTGTTTTTAAGCCCAAAAAAGTGCTGGCTTTTAATTGCCTTGTTTTTTAAATCATACATATTGAGCAAAATTTTCTCTGCCCTTGGACAAGCTCCAGCTTTTTCCTTTCTGCAGATAATAGTGCTTTAAACTTTGCAAACTTCTTCATATATGTTATTTGTCCCTCACAATGTCCCTGTGAAGTAGATACTTTAAGAATGATTATTCCCATTTATAGATGATGAAACTGAAGCCGAGAGGCATCTTCTAGATTAGGTAATTGAAGCTTAAGAAGTTTGCAAAGACTTTCCGGTGCTCACACTGCTAATAACAGTCACAGGTTGGATTTGAACTCAGGTTTTCCTCACTCAAGTCATCCTCTCTTCATTAACCATGAGATCTTAAGCATTCTGTGTATCATGGACCCTTTTGGCAGCCTGGCTAAAACCTCTGCACTCCCCCAGAATCATGTTTTTAAATGCCTAGAATAAAATGCATAGAATAACAAAGGAAGCCAAAAATAGTGAAATAATTTTTTTTTTAAGTTTATAAACCCCAAGTGAAGAACCCATGCGCTAAGCCATGCTCCTCCCTGGAGTGGTCTGGGATATGTGTTGAATTCTGTAAACCACAAGCCTCAATTTCTAGTTGTTTATTCTAATCATTATATTATAACCAAACAACAATGTCAAGCACTCTGAATTTGTACCAGCTAATTCAGAATGTATAAAGTTGTTGGGAATTTTTTGTTTTTGTTTTTTTGGTGGAGAGGAAAAGATTGTACTACTTCTAAGCACCCTTAGAGATCCTGGTTTCCTATGCAAATAGTATCCATATATCAGATGAACTGCCATTTGGACATACCAATGAAAGCCTAAGGGCATACAGAAGTTTGTACATGAAAATAAAATGGAAATCCGCCAGCAAACTAAAAGTGAAAAGGACCCATTTCAAACATTAGGGTATTCATGATCTCATCGTTTGTCATCTTCATATCGTAAATAAAAATTGACTACAAAAGCCTTCTGTTACACAAGAGGAAGTTCCTACAATGTTGCCGTCTTATCTGATAAGAATCGTAATCACTTATATAAATATGGTGGCTTAATGGTCCCAGTAGGCAAGAACAGATTGTAAATTCATTTGTTAGGATCTGAGTCACACTTCTGTTGTCAACATTTAAAAATAAATTTCGTGTCTCATGAACTGGGACTCATAAGTACTTCCAAAAGGCTAGAAGTACCCTAAGAGACCCTGAAATGTGTTACCTACGTCCAGAAGGCCCACTCCTTAGGAGGATCATGGAATCTACCTTTGACTGACCAGTGATTTCGATGGAGGCTGACTTTAATTTATAATGGACTTCAAATATTAAACCAAGATGAGAATTATTCAAGCGTTCTTTACCCAGATGTGTGGACCAGGATAACCCTCACAGTAAATATGCACCTTAGAAGATACGCTTTGGACAGTGGAACATTTCAAAAAGCTGAACATTCTTCGGACAAACATTACCCGGCAGCCCAAAGGGATCATCTGCTAAAGACACCCAGGTGGAATATCCAATTAGGATTCTGTACTTCCCAGTAAAGTGAAAAAAGTGAGATCAAACTCAGTAAGTCAGATTCTAGACAGAGTGGATCACATGAATATTGTGGAGGTTTTCTAAAACCCAACCTGAAATTTTTCTCTATTGGCAAAATTTCCTTACATTCACCAGATCCACATTTCTCATGTCATCTAACCAGGACCAGTCATAGGCAAAATTTCAAGCCAGGCAAAGTTTTTCATTGGTACCCTTTCATCTCACTTCTTAATCATCTTTCCCCCCTCCATCTTTCCTCTCTTTTGGCAATTCCAATCTCCCCCATACAAAGATTAGGTGTTCTGTTCAAGGATACAAAGAAAGCGGTTAGTGGCCATAATCTCCTCCAATTCTTAGCTGATGATGGTTTAAGATGTTCCCCATCCTGGGATACTTGCGTTTAATAAATTACTCCAGATGATGGAAGTGTCTCCAAGACTCAAAGGAATAAAATCTTGAAGAGAATTTCTAATTCAGTGATGGATAGTGAGAGAGAGATTTCGGAAACTCTGGATAAGCCATTACTTTGACCATAACAATCTTTTTTCCCTAGGATTATCTTTATTTTCCCACTGCCCACACAGTCTTGAGAAGAACCGTTTTCTCTAGAATCAAATACATATTAGGGAACACAAAAAGGGGTTGTTCAATTGTTTACATTATTACTTCCCTGTGTCATCTTATTAGATGAATGTTTGGGATGCTCACTGTTTATCCCTAACTCCTTCAAGGTGTCTCAAGCAACCTTTGCCTTTAGACTCAGGAATGCTTTTTATGTTTGCCATTATGCCCTCTCTTCTGTCAAATCATGAGTGCAAACTCCTGGTTTAAAGAAGGAATATTTTCCTCAATAAGAGTTTGAGAATTTCTCACAAGGCATTTTTTTTCTCTGAAGGGCCATGTCATTGCATTGTTGATCATGTCTTTTGTCCTTGATAAAAAGAGCAGGTTTCAACAGGCTAGCTTATTATTGTCATTTCTATCTTTTCATGAATGAAATATTCATTCTTGTAGGAGTTGGTCCTTTTCTTTCAAAGGGACACACTACCTCTTTTAAAAATCTTTTCCCCTTGAAGGGCCTGGAATATGATATTCTGGAGATCAAGGGAGCTAGGATTAAAACCAAGAATCACCTACCCAGCAAAATTGAGTATAATGTTCCAGGGGAAAATATGGTCATTCAGTGAGGTGGAGGACTTTCAAACATTCTTGCTGAAAAAACCAGAACTGAAAAGAAAATTTGATACTCAAATACAAGAAGCATGAAAAGGTAAACATGGAAAAGAAATCATAAGGAACTTATCAAAGTTGAATTATTTACATGCCAACATGGAAAAATGATAATTGTAAAAATTGTCATTAATTGGGAAAAAATAAAATAAAAAGAATTTGTAAAAAAAAAAAATCTTTTCCCCCACGCACATTATATCCAAATTACTGGTTAGATATTTCCTAGTGTTAAATAATTGGTTCCTATAAGATGGCAGTTCATGAATTGCTAAAGTCATCTTTAAAGGGGCATTTGGTGTTGGGAGATACAGATCAGGCACCATTCCCATCTTCCATTTCTTGATATTCTAATGTTGATATGGAGTAAAGTAATGGACATTTTACATGGAATGACAAATGATAAGATACTGAATAAAATAACATAGAACAGAAACTGGTGCAGTAATAACATGAATTCATCACCTGATGATACATATTAGATATGTTCCTGAAAAATTGGTTATAAAGCAAATAATGTATTCCCATTCACTTCCATTATAGTTTTTAGTAGGGCAGGAACAAGTGGGAAATTCAATTCAACAACATTTGAATATGAGTTCTTTAAAATAACGAGGTTAGCCTAGGTGGCCTCTGAGATCTCTCCAGCTCTAGATCTGGGATCCAATGATCCTGTGATCTTTCCTAGAAAAGATCTTGGGAACTTATCCTGAAAGGATTCTGTTAAATTCTCCAGGAGCATAGACCACATTGGCTCCCAGCCTTTCTAATCCTATTTTGGTGAATTTCTCTAGCATAAATCACTAGCAAAAGAATAAGTAACCTGTCTTGGAAGCCAGAAGGCCATTGTTTTTAACACCGTTTAGTGGCTAGAAAAGTCTTCATTCTGGTTCAGGGACAATCTGAAAAGTGGAATAGACTAGGGAGAGAGAAGTATGTGCTATAATGTTTGAGAAAGATGGATTGCCATTGGGGGGAGGGTATAGTTACTGTCACTCCAGCATATGTAGGGCAGATCTCAATGGCAACCATGTGGTAGGGGTTAGAAGGGAGAAATACGCACCTGTGTTTTGCTTTTTCTGGGATACTAAAAAATATAATCCTAACTGGTAGGGTGTGGGGTTAATTGCAGGAAAAGCATGGGGCTGCTCCTGTACCTTAGCAATTCTTCTCCACTCAGGAATGGTTCTAGAGTGGCTCCTCCCACCCTTCAATGCTCACTCATAGGAAAGTTATCCTACCTTCACCTGCAGACTCAGGCTCAGAATCTTTTTTTTTTTTTTTATCTTTTTTGCATTTTGGAGGGGGGAAGGCAGGACAATTGGGGTTAAGTGACTTGCCCAAGGGGCTATTAAATGTTAAGTGTCTGAGGCCAGATTTGAATTCAGATCCTCCTGACTCCAGGGCCGATGTTCTATTCACTGTGTCACCTAGCCACCCCCAGGCTCAGAATCTTAAAGCTAGAAGGAACATCTTAACGGTGACCTAGTTTAGTAGCCTCATATTACAAATGAAGAGAGTGAGGTCCAGAAAAGTCAAATCATTCATCCAAACTGAGCATAACTCTTTCATATGGCCTCTGTTACCAAAGTAGCTGAGTATTAATAAGCATGTTGTTGGAAGAAAAGGATCCTTTTCTTTACATTAGATTTCTGGTTACTGGTTTTTCTGAGCATGAGCTTGGACGAGTCTCTTTATCCCAACAGTTATAAAAATGACTGAGAAGAAAGTCTCATTCCTAGAGTCTTGTGTCAGAAGGAACCTTAAGAGACCTTGGAGGGCAGCTTTCTACAATGTATTTTACACACTAGCCCCATTTAAACACTTCCACTAGCAGAGGCTCCCTATTTTACAAGGCAAATAATGACAGTTTTGAACAATTTTATACAGGAGGAGCTTCCTAATGTGTAGAGAAATCTAATTCCTTTTAATTTCTACCCACTGGTCTTAGTTCTGCCCTCTGGAGTCACAGAGACTTAAGTCTAATCCTTCTTCCACTTGACAGCCCTTCAAATATTTAGAGATAACTATCACCTCCCTGCCTCTCCTGAGGTTTGTCAACCTCAAACCTTCTCCCCCATCCTCAGTCTTTTTTTCCCTTTGAGCTAAATATAACCATTTCTTTCAACCAACCGTCATATGATATGGTTTCTAGTCCCCTAGTTGTCTTCCTTTGGAATGTTCCTATTTATCCATGTTATTCCCAAAATTGGGAGCCTCTAAATGAACACGATATTCAGCTATAATACTTGACTCTCACAATGAGTTCTCATCACTTTCTGTTCTAGTCAGACTAGACTAATTGTTCTTCATAACCTCCCCACATCCATACCTTTGTATAAGGAATCCTCCACTTCTGGAATCCCCTCCTTCCTCGCTTTGACCTTCAAATGCCCAGCCTCACTACCATTTCCTACAAGCATTTCCTTCTTCCTCCAGTGGCTGACATTATCTGCCTCTTGAAATTACTTTGTTCACACTTATGCAGGAGCAGGTTATGCCCCCCTTGTAGAAATTAAGCTCCTCAAGGGCAAGACCTCCCTCTTGTCTTTGTTCACTCCAAAGTGCAAATAACAGTTCCTCATGGCACATAGTTGCTTCCCCAATGCTTATTGAATGGACAATCCAGTTGTAGTGTGACAAGAGCAGATGACTGTGAGATGCTTACCTCTCTTGGATGGGACACCAGTCAATACAAACTACTGGATTTGAGCAGGGAGACTTTTGACATGAACAGAGAAGAAGAAAGAATTCCCAGTCTAACAGGGAGCTTGGAGAACTCAGGATAGAAAAGAATGTTGGTGGCAATAGGGCATTGCAATGCAGTCATTAAAGTAGGTCTTAAACCTTGCAACTCTACAGATAGGCACAGAGTTCTTCAATAGTTATACTTAATAAGGTCAGTCCCAGGCATTGTTTACCCAACCCCATTTGCCTGATCCTTCTCTAGTCATTTGTGGACCAAGTCAGGTCAGTTTCGTATACTCAAGGTCTCCTCTTTTTTTTTCAATGAAGACCTAGTTTTACTTGCACATTCTTCACGAGCATCAAATAGTGGGTGATCTCTCAAGCTTGAACAGCAATAGTTATATCGCTGAGGAAGGATTTCTTGTTTTAAATATTCTAGGTAATGATTTACAGCTATTTTTGGTACTTTGTCAAAATGACAGCTCCCTGAATTTTTCTGTATGCAAAAAAATTTGCTGGGCAGACATTATTCAGACCCTGGGAGGTTTCTCCAAATCCTCAGCATGTGGGAGCAAGGGAATGCTCTGAGGTCCTCCCTGGGGGGTGGGAGTGGGGGAAGAGGGAGGGAAATGACCAGTCTTCAGCATCTCGTGATACATGTGAATGTTTGATGAAGTGACCCTCAATGTCTGGGATGTCTATGGCCTCCCAAGCCTGGAATTCATAGCCTAAGACAAACCCTTAAGCAGAAAGAGACTAGACAAATCCAAGATCAAAAATGTTATGAGATGGAGACAATAAAAAGAGTCAGGTACTTTTTCAACCTTGATTACCATTTTTATGCCTTTGGAGCCCATTCACAATCCTTGGGCATAGACTAGAGAAAAGAAATGGGAAGAGAGAAGTGTGAGTGAGCAGTGTAAAGGAGGGCCAAAGGTAGAGCTGAAGAAAGACGTGTGTCACTCCTGTGTTCAAAAGCTTTCCATGATTCTTCACAACAAAGCCTCAAATCCTTGGTTTGGTGTTCAGGGCCCTCCACAGTCTCATTCCGAGCTCACTTTCCAGCATCTTCTCCAATTGCTCCACATAAACTCAGCACCAGCCAAATCCCTTTTTTGATTCCACCTTCATCACCTTTGCTTTCTCCATTCCTAATAAGCAGAATGCACATTCCCTTGCCCCACCCTCTTCTTTGCTGATAGAATTCCTACCCAGCCTTCAAGGGCTAGCTCAAATTCTCTCTCTTCCTCCCAATTCTCTCTTTTCTAAACCATTCTACTCTTCTTTTCTTCACTTACTGTCTTTGGACTTTAACCACTTCCTACATTGTGTTGTTAATAAGCATATGTGTCTTCCTTCCCCATACTGATCATCAGTTTATTGTGGGCAGAGTCTGTGCCTTATACTCCTTTGTCTTCCCCACAGCATGAACCATAGTACCTTGTACTTAGTTGTTCATCAATGAGTATTAACTGATTGGTTTTAGTCAGGTGGTGGAGGCAGGGGCAGATGCTGTTAGCGGTTGTGTGAGGTGCTGTTCTGTGGTGCTCATGCCATAAGTTACCTAAAAATAAGGAGGTTGAGCCAGATCTCTCTAAGGTCCCTGACAACAAGTTCTGTAAACCTCTACTACTATACAAGAGCATAACAAAAACTCAGTTTATATTTATTATGTGCAAAGTAGAGGCAGTGTCTGTAGTGGATTCAGGAGATATCTAGGTTTGGATTCCACCTTGGCCATATACTAGCTGCCTCACCAGGGACAAGTCACTCACTGGCCCTCCCTCAGCCTAGGTTTGCACATCTGTAAAATTGGACTTTTAAGTACTTCACAGGGTTGGAGTGAAGATCAAATGACTAATGCATGTAAAGTTCTCTGAACCTTAAAGAATCATGCAAATGGCAACTATTATTACATTCCCTTCATAAATAAGTCTTTTCAATAGAAAAACTACCTGATTCCATGGCAGATTCTATAACAACAGAATATAAGGTACTCTCCAGTTTACTTTCTTGTACTAAGATTTTATTGTATCAGTGATTTCTTGGAATGTGTGTCAGGGTGCCATACCAATGGGGGGGCAGGGGTGGAGGGACCTTAGAGCTGCGCTTGAGACAAAAGCTACACCTGCCTAATCTGGGACAACTTAACATCATCGTGACAATTTCTCACTCTAACAAAAACAAGGGCAGTAGCCCAGTCCCTCTGAGGACCCCCTAAACAAAGAAGGACCTGACTCAAGACTTCTGCTTTCCCCAGAAATGTAAAGATGAGACACTGTTTCTGGTACTCAGACCCCAGTAGACCACTCAGTTGGAGTAACAATGATGCATACAGGTAGACGAAAAGGGGAGCAGCCCCAGTACAATGGGAACCAAGGTCCCTGGTTCTCCCCCTTTTTTGAAGACTGTGCTAAGCTTAAAAATAAGTTGCTCAGCCCCATGGAAACAAGTTTCTATGTCAGTTGGCCAATCCCAGGCCCATTCTAAGTTCCTAAACAGAGGCAGAGGAAGAAGTCACTGCTTAATTAGACTTATTTCAGCTTGAGTTGCTTTTGCTACTGCTCTTACCCTCTACATGCCCCTTACTTCCACCATTAACTATCCCCGTGCACTGGGGCTTTCCCCTGTCTCAGAGTTTGGCAGCTACTCAGTAATGGGTCCTGTGCAAGAGGAGGCAGGGGGCTCTCAGAGCTTTTTTATTACGGGCAGCTAGCTGCATTGTGCATCATTCCCATTGTAGATACAGTCTGTCAGATCCTTCTGTGGTTACACCAAGCAACATAACAGCTGTGTGTAACTAACACTACAAAATAGTGTTGGTGGCTTGGAAATCTTTTTGTTATATAAATATTGCAGTTGTAATGGAATTTTAAGCAGTGAGATTTGACTCATTTCTCTAGTGATAGAGGGACTTCATCAAGATGCTTGAGAAACATAACATTTATTTATTCTATTTTTAGTTCAGGTAATCATAATCCACCCAGACTCTCCAGCCTCCTACCGCTCCCCTCCCTGGCACACCCCATAGAGCATACCTGACTCCCCAGAAGATGGCTGAGGAGCTCAGGACTCAGCTGCACCCGTATTTCACAGGGTATAGTCAAGCCTGAGCACATGGGGGAGGGGGATTCCCTCCCTGTGATTACCCCCATTACAGATTCTTTATCTCATTTTCCCACCTCTATTAACATGTCCTCCTGTGCCCTCCCTAAGAAATGCCCTCTTTCATGCCCCTTCTTAATCATGATGGAATAGATACGGTTTATTTTAGGAATTCTGGCTCTAATTCTACCCAGCCATTTCAACAGATTTGACCCCACAGAGAATAATTTTAAAAGTATTTCTTAAGCTCATCCTATGGGCAAGGGAATGTAAGATCAAGGTGTGAACACTGTTCTTGGAGCATCTCTCTCCCCTACCCTTTCTGCTGCTCTTCTCCAGCTACATCATTATATCTTCAGTATACCCAGTTCTTTAGGCTTAGAGAAGAATTTTCTCTCAGTCCCTTTCTCCAAGATTCCCTTTTGTTTGAAAAGAGCATTGAATAATCAAAAGCCTACATGAAAGCATATGGTCTTTATTGAGCAAATTCCTGGTACAGAAGTTTTGTGATGAGACAGATTTATTTCTCACTCCTGAGAAGTGAAAAAGCTAAATAAAAACAGGTCCAAACACCTCTGCAGAAATTAGAGAAGGAAACACCTAGGCATAACTTTCCCTCTTCAGAAGCACTGGAAGTTGCCCCCATGTTCAGCTTGGCAGGGCACTTTAGTTGCTGAAAAACATGGAAACAAGTGGTATTGAGTTTGGCTGGACCTGTACAGAGAATGCTCACAGCCCCATGGACACGTTGGAAAAATCACATCTGAGAGGAGCTAGGTCCTCAATGAGAAACTGTAACCTGGGTATGGAAGACCTGAGACTGAAGACGAAAGTCCATAGCTTAGAGATAACCAACATTTACACAGCACTTTTTTTTAAGGGGGTTGGGAGGGAATCCATGTGATTACATTGATCTAGGGAACTCCCACTGAGAACATTCCCTCTATCAATCTGGCGAGAGTGCATGTGCTCTGCAAGTTGTAGTTGTAGAGTTTCCTGGGACACTGAGGGCTCAGATGACTGTCCCTAGATCACACAGCCCCAGAATATGTCAGAGGTGGACTTGAACTCAGGTCTTTCTGCCTCCAAAACCAGCTCTCTGTTCGCTGCATCTTGCAGTTTTTCTTATCCCCCTTAATGGTTCTATCAAGGCACTTTGACATGAATTATTTCATTTAACCTCCACAACCCAGCTGGTAGTTATCAGAGGAGGGCTTGGAGCTTAGTCTGGAAGTCAGGTAACAAGCATTTATTAAGCCCCAAGTCTTTACAAATAGAACAAATTGGAGATAATCGACATTAGTGAGGCACCAGCATGAAGAAGCATCTGGAAAGGCTCCTTTAGGAAGGTGGGATTTTAGGTGGGACTTGGGAGAGGCCGAGGAAGCCGGGAGGCAGAGATGAGGAGGGAGAGCACTCCAGACATGAGGGTCAGGAGGTGCAGGGAACGGCAAGGTGGCCGACATCCCTGGCTGATAGGGGGTGTTGTGTGAAGTAGGGTATAAGTCTGAAAAGGTAGAAGAGGCCAAGTTATGAGTGCTAAACAGAGGATTTTATGTGTGATCCCAGAAGTAATAATAAGGAGCCACAGGGGGTTCTTGACTAGAAGTGACATGGTCAGACCTGGGCTTTAGGAAGGTCACTTTAATAGCGGAGTGAAGGATGGAATGGAGTGGGGAGAGACTTGATGGTTCAAGCTCCTGTAATGGGCCTGGGGTAAGGTAGTGAGGGCTCACGCCACAGTGATTGCAATGTCCAAGGAAAGAAGGAGCTATATGGCAAAAGGCACTGCAAAGAGAGCATGACCAGGCCTTGGCAGCAGAGTGGGTGTGGGGAGAGAGAGAGCATGGAGGATGACACGGGGAGGGGGGTGCCAGCCTGTGTGACTGGGAGGTGGCTGGTGCCTCCGTGATAGTACAAAAGTTAGGGAAAAGAGAAAGAGAACAGGTGCAGTCTGGAACATGTTGAGTTTAAGGTGCTTATGGGATATCCCTTTCATGATGTCTCCTAGGTATCTGGAGATGCCAAACTGGAGGCTAGGAGGGAGGTTATTTATTGTCATTCAGTCATGTCCAACTCTTTATGACTCTGTGGACCCTCCTGTCCATGGGGTTTTCTTAGCAAAGATACTGGAGTGGTTTGCTGTTTCCTTCTCCGCTAGATTAAAGCACACAGAAGGTAAGTGACTTGCCCAGGGTCACATAGCTCATTAGTGTTTGAGGCTGTATTTGAATTCAGGTCTTTCTGACTCCAGGCCCAGTGTTCCATCCACAGTGCCAGCTAACTCCTCAGGAGAGAGATTGGGGTTGAATAAGTAGATCTGAGAGTCACTGAATCCATGGGAGGTGAAGAGAGAGAGGAGAAGAGGACCCAGGGCAGAGGCCTGGGGGATACTCAGTGTGAGGGAGTGAGTCTGAAGGGCTTACTTTGGGGGAGTCACTCTTTTCACTATGCTGCCCTGTCACTCAGTTGCTGGTCAAACATGACCATGGTGGTAGCTGAGCATCTCTAAAATATACGTAAGAGACTTTCATAGCATCAGGACCCGTGGAGTTATATTATTTTGCAACCTCAGTCCACATTTCTCCCATTTTAATAAAACAAAACAAAACCAACCTGTTTTTCTCTTCCTTGAGGGATAAAGGGACTATTCATTCAACATATTCAAATATATTTTTAAAAATGTTAAGTACTTCCTGCGTATAGAGCATGATTCTAATTAAGAGCAGCCAGAGCAGCTCAGTGTCACACAGTACATACAGCTACATCTACATACATAAAATCACTTTAACCAGTGATATAATGAATATTTACAGGGCATTTTGCAAAAGCGCCTTCTTCACTACAACCTGGGCAGGCATAAGTATTGCGAGCATTATTAACATTTTTCAGATGAGGAAAGAGTGAGTTGCCTGCGGTTGACAGCACTAAGATTGGAATCCAGCTCTCTAACTCCAGATCCAGTGCCCATTCCACTCCACCATGCCCTCTCCCCAGAATGATGACTCTTTTTCCTCTTATCCCAAGAATATCAGGAAACATCTTTGCTTTACATGCCATCCACATTTAGATCCATGTTCCTGAGATTGGGGTAATTCTTGAGCCTGGCAGATGTTTCCATGTGCATTCTGTAATATTTTTCAGCAGGAATGTTTGAAAGTCCTCCACCTCATTGAATGACCATATTTTCCTCTGGAATACTATGCTCAATTTTGCTGGGTAGGTGATTCTTGGTTTTAATCCAAGTTCCCTTGATCTCCGGAATATCATATTCCAGG
>CM053581.1:346328074-346354522 GCA_028627135.1 Pseudochirops cupreus
CTTCTTCAGCTCATCTCTAGCTTTAAGGCATTCTTCATGTTTATTGGAGGCCCCTGGTAGGGGAGCTCTGGCTGAACTCTACTCCTCCCCCCTCTCTTTGGCATGATCTTTCTTTTCCCCAAAGAAGGAATCTAGGGTTTGGTTGCTGTTCTTACTTTGCTTCTTATGCTTATTCTTACTCATGGTTGGTCAGTCCGTGATTTTTTTTTTAATCTCTGTGGGGCTTTGCTTCCAGAAGGGAAAGCTCTGTCCCAAATCGCTGGGGTCCTCCCGGCTGCCGTAGCTCTCAGGAAGGTGCTGGGTCCCTTTCCTACTTACTTCTGGCTCACTAGATAATGAAGACTCCAGGACCGAGGCCCAAGACTGTGATCCGGATCCAGGCCACTCAACGCTAGAACACTTGGCCTATGAACAATTGCTTAGTCCCCCTGCTGTCTGCAGGCCACAGGCGTAGAAGCTGCAACGTGGAGGCGGGTGCAAAACCTCTGCCTTTCACTTTCTAGCCCTGGAGGCCTTTCGGCCAGACTGCTTTTCTCCCCCCATTTCGCAAGGCCCACTAACCTAGTTCTGAATGCTGCTCGCAGCTGCCGCTAATCTGAGGCTCCTCGCATCCAGCCACCCCCAGGGCTCAGCCAGGGCTTCAGGCCAAGCTGGTTTCGGTTCGCAGTGCTGATATGGTTCCTCATAGCCGAGCTGACTTTAGTGTGGAAAGTACATTTGTATGTGTTTTGGAGTTCTAGGATTAGTTTAGAGTCATATTTTATGGGTATTTTGGCGTGGCTATGTGAGAGCTGCGATATGTTGCTGCTCCTACGCCGCCATCTTGGCTCTGCCCCCCCTTTCTCTATATTTTTTGTTTTTATTTTCTCTGAAGTTCAGAGTGCTGACTTTTCCCCTGATCTAGTGAATGTAATTAAAAAGGATTGTTGACCCCTTGACAGCTGTCTTTCCTAGTGAAGCAGATCTAAGAACCTGTGCTAGCAGCCATCCTGGGTTTGCCAGTGTGGGTGCTGCTCAACTATCCTACATCTCCCACCTCTGCCTTTTGAACTGGCCATCCCTTATGCCTGGAATGCACTACCCTCTTAGCCACACCTCATACAGGCCTTCTCTTCCTGAAAATGAAGCCTGAAGCCTTCCCTGTTACTCTGAAACTGCTGTCCTTCCCTCCTAAACTAAGTTGTATTGAAGTACTTGGTATGTGAATTTATTCCTTTTGTATTTATGCTGTATACATTTCTGTATGTTTTCCCTCTATTAGAGTGCAGGTTTCTTCTGAGTGGAGATTGTTTCATTTTTCATTATTTCCCCAGTGCCCAGCACAGTACCTAGCACGTAGAGGGCTGCTTAGTAAATGTCTGTTGGTTGATTGATTGTTATATATTTATTATATGTTATATTTGTGACTGGGAGAATCAAAAGAAGTATAGAAATTATGGGCAATACAGGTTTTAGAGATAAAATAATGAACATAAAGCATGAAAAAGTACAAAATAGATTGTGAGGCTGGAAGAAAGAAAGAGATGTGACCCCAGTGGTAAACACATGTGAATGGACTGTACATCTGTATGATGAGGAGACCGAACACTTTGCTTAGTAGTAGTCAGAAGTGATAACACACAACTAATGTCCACAAATGTGAATTTTGAGACATGATTCCAATTCAGTATTTTTTTCTTTCATTAGGAAGTATCATTAAATATGCAAGCATCAAAATGCATTGTTTTAAAAAAATTCTTTTCTGAATTTTTAAGTAAATGGCATAATTCTAAAGATTAAAGACTCATGTTGTCCAACCCTCTATTATTAAAACATAAAAATTATTCAAGACAAATGAGTTGCTAAGCAAACTATTAAATATCTCCAAGGAAAGCTATTTTTTTTTAAGAAACCTTAATAGATTTTTAGTTGGCCATTATCATTGAGACGAACATCTGTCAGCAGTATGTCCAAAGAACTCCATTTGGGATGATTTAACTACTTTTCTAGACCTAATTCTCTAAATTGAAAAGATAATGAATATTAAGCCACACCAATCTTGTTCAATAAAGTGAATGATTTTTGTCCTTGTGGTGAAAAAGTAGGTCCTATCACCTGCTCAAATTAACTCTTTCTTAGTCATTTGAAAGGTCATTTGTTATTGCAATCTCTTGCATAAGAGAAACCACTGTAATTTTCTTCAGCTGTTTTCACAGGGTTGGAAAGTTTTGTTTTGTTTTAGGGAGGAAAAATAGGGTCAGCTGAAGATGATTCACCTCCCTCTACTCATATGCACAAATATAGCATTTTTAAGGGTCTGTAAAGATTTCTCTTAATTAAATTCTTAATTTTTTTCATTGGGTTAGAAATCGGGGAGTCCAGATCATCATCTCAGTAATGCTAATGACTCTCTTTGTGATGGTTTAGAGCATATGATATAACCACATTGATTGCCTCAGTTTCATTTATAGAACAATGATTTCAACTCCTTACTCCGTTAGATTAACTGCTAAGTGATTGTGAAACATTATACATTGCTCTATAAATGCTAACAATGACCTGGTACCTAATTTCAATAACCTTGCAAATATCAGACTGTCCATGCCATTTGGGAAATCACAGCCCTAGCTCCCTGTGATATAAGACTGAGTCCTACAGAGTCAGTCAGATAAAGCAACTTTAGTTCTTTTATAGTTCCCCATTTGGTAATCCTATTTGTAAATAAGAATGATAATTAATGTATCTTTGCCCTGTGATGTTATTCCAGTGGCTCTGCAGAAATGGCCTCTGTTTTTCATATAGCAGGAAAGTATTTTAAAAGGACTTATGGACACATGAAGGTACTTTAGTTCGTAAACTTTTCATTCTGTCATTGTCACTCAGGGTTCACTTCATTGATTTTATCACTTTCAAATGATATTTGATAAGAGATCCTGCTTAAATGTTCTTTGTGGCATTTCATGTTATCGATCACTTCTTTACTGTCACTTTCTGCTCCCTGGGTTTTCATGACTCTGCTCTTTGGGTTCCTCCTCTTATCTGTCTGTCTGCTCCTTCTTAGTCAACTTTGCTGGTTCTTTGTTCATGTCTTGCATCCTAACCATCAGAGTTGCCAAAGGCTCTGAACCCCTTCTCTTTTTCCACGATGCAGTGGTTCTCAACCTTCCTAATGCCGTGACCCTTTAATACTCGTATGTGGGAGTATCTGCATGTGGGTGGGCCCTCCTGGAAATGGATAGAGGAGCGGTGTCTCGGTTCCCAAGATCATCAGAAATGTTTTTTCTGATGGTCTTGACGACCCTGTTCGACCCCCAAAGGGGTTGCAACCCACAGGTTGAGAACTGCTGCACTATAGCATCTCGCTTGATGATCTCATCAGCTCTCCTGGATTCATTTAGTATCTCTTTGCGCATTACTTTTGTCAGATCTGTATATTTAGCCCTGGTTTCTCACTTTTCTTCTGAGCTCCAATCCCATATCACCAATTCCTCCTGTATATCATGAGCTGGATCTTAATTGGCATCCAAACTTAACATGTCCAAAATAAAACTCATTACCCTTTCCCACCAAATCCTTCCCCTCTTCTAAACTTCTGTATTGTTGGCAAGGATATCACTACCCTTCCGTCACCCAGGCTATAAACCTTGACATAATCTTTAGCCCCTCACTCATTCCACATCACATATCCAATGTTGTAACTCTTCCTACATTTCTCACTTAGGACCTCTTCTCTCTGTCCATACAACCACCACCAGAGTCAAGTCCTTCATCATCGTTATCCTTCACCAGGACGATTACAGTAGCCTTCTGATTGATCTTCATTTCTTCAGTCTCTCCCCACTCTAGTCCATCATCCATTTTCCCAAAGTGCAGATCTGACCACACGACCCCCTAACTCAGTAAACTCCAGTGGCTCCCCATTCCCTCCAATACCAAACAGAAAGTCCTTTGTTTGGCTTTTCTAGCCCTTTTATGATCTCACCTTTTTACCTTGTTAGTCTTCTCACAGTCTACTCCCTTTCATGCCTTCTAAGATCCAGCTACAGTAGCTACTTGCTGTTCCTCACAATGCAACACTGCATCTCCCATCTTCTTGCATTTTCACTGGTCCATGAATTCCCTGTGCTTGTAATTGTCTTTCTCCTCACCTTCACCCTGGCTCCCTTCAGAACTCAACTTAATCCTACCTTCTCCAGGAAGCCTTTCCTGATCCTGACTCCACCTGCTCCTCAGCTGCCTTCTGGCTCTACTGGAATTAACTCATCCATACCTAGCTTTTTGCATATTATCTCCCTTCTTTAGAATGTGAACTTCCTGGCTTAGGTCAGTAAACTCTTACTAAATGCTAATTGACAGCCTGTCAGTCTCACGGAGAAGACAAGATATATACGTGGTTTGTCTGAAACAGGAGTTTTTAACCTGGAGTCCACCTGGCTTCCTTTGTAATCCAAAGTATTTTATGTATTTAAAAACATTCTGAAAAGGGACCCATAGGCTTCTCCAGTGTGCCCAGAGGATCTATGACACAAGTAGGTTAAGAACCCCTGCTCTAATATTAAAGACAAGGGATTGTGAAAATATATGGTATAGACCATAAATGTTAGTTGTTATCCAAATGTGTATGTGCGTATACACAATACATATATATATGTACATACATACATGCATACATATATACACATGCATGCACACTCAGATAACAAGTAGCATTTATGGTCTATATCATCTATGGTCTCTATATACATATTTTTGGTCTCTTTAGATAAAGATGTGTGTGTGTGTGTGTGTGTGTATACACAGATACATGCATATTCATACATATTATATTTGTTTTTGTCTCATGTCAGTAAAAGGATTTTTCACAAAGGAAATAAGGCCCTTCATAGTCTAGGCCTATAATTTAAAATCTGTAAATGGGAGCCATGAAGAAGAAGAACAAGGTCTATGAAAATCATCATTGTACATTTTATGTGAATAAAATTGGAACAAAGTATTGTTTGAATAAACAGAGAGAACGTATAGCATAAGATAGGAAAGGCTATTTAGAAATTACAGAGCCCAGTTGCAGTATGTTAAAGAAACCCTCCTTGTTCTCTGATTGTTGTTTGATCTGTGCTCTTTTACAAAAAAAAACACTAAAGACCCTCATGCTTTTATAGCCTCTTCAACTTGCAAAAAGCTGGTCATATGTGCAAGATCCAGGAAGGCTCACTGTCATCAAGCTGGTGAATGAAATATCCCCATCTTACAAAAATCAATTCTGTTATGAAATAGTTATATATTGTTGATTAAGTTTTAAGTTCCTCTTTTCAGGAATAGTGATGCAAATGGGTATGTTCAAGAAAAAGATGAGGCTGCTAAAATCTTAAACCCACTGGCACACCAATATGACTGCTGATATTCCAGTAAATCCTGGTGAGGATTATGTAGAGGGAGCTGCTGTCTTTATATATGACACTAGAGGACATACCAGCATATGGGACCTTCTAGTGAGGATTCATAGGTGAGAAGCAATGGATGTGTAAGGGAAGAGAAGGAGCCCCTCCAAAGGTAACAGAAATGAAAACCTTCTGGTAGATTTCAATTCACAAATTCCTGTTGTTCTGCAATTATCTCCTTTTCTTTTTCCTTTTTCATTTGTTCTTATTTTCTTTCTCTTAAGACTCTCTCCTCTGGTTCTCATTCTGAAACTTTACAGTTTTTTCTTTCTTTTAAATTTATTTTTAATTTTCAACGTTCATTTCCACAAGATTTTGAGTTACAAATTTTCTCCCCATCTTTCCTCTACCCCCCTCCCAACACAGTTTTTAAATCATGTTTCTTGAAACATATCTAAGGTGTTATCTTCAGTCTTTTCTTATGAATAGCAGGAACAAACATAGTTCCGAATCTCTAAGGACTCCTGTTCTGATGGAGTTAACAAGTATCCGAGATGGCCCCGCGGGGAAGCTGGAAGGAGGCTAGCTGTTGGAAAACAGAAAAGAAAGCAGAGAGTTTGAAAATACCTTTGTAAGCAAGTCCTCGGGCTAGAAACCATAAATATTTTATTTATTATTATATCTTTATGGCCATCTAGAGTCTACCAAGCCTTCCACAGTCCTTTCTAACTCTGTATATGATTTGATTAGGTTATGATTTTGTGAAGAAATTACTTTGTAAACCAAAGCGCTAAGGATGAGCTATGATTCTTATTAAGCAAAGTTAGGTTCTTTGTCATATCTTTAATAATAAGATAACGTGTCTCATTGGTCATTTCTGTGTGCTACTGTTGAGCAAGTGATTTCTAGATTTTGCTAATAATATTTATTATGTTACCTGGAAGATCACAGGTTATGTTCTCTTTTTATATCCCTTAGAAACAGAAGGAAATCTCAAATAAAATTGGGTTTGTGAAGACTGCAAGAACACTTTATTGTTAAACTACTACCTATATTTTCTTGTTTATCTGACTTCTGTGGCATATTCTTTACACAGATTTTGCATAATCTAGAACTTTTTACCTTCAGGTTGGAAAATATCAGAACTGAGAAGTGATTTATACTTTTTCAGTTAACAGGAATCATTTAGTGTAAAGGTACACAGATCACATTTATTGCTCTTCAGCATCCTTCAATATATTGGAGCCTTTTATTTGACTGCTGCTTGAAAAAAAAAAGATACTTTAAAAAAATCTTGGTAACTAATACACTTTTCTAGATCAGAAAGAAGTAACAAATTTTAGCCACCCATTCCACTGAGGAAGTCGTTGCCTCCTAAGCCTCTCTTGAAGGCCATTCTCAGATACAAATCTGTTTAATTTAATTGTGAAGGAAATAACTTTTATGTATTTTAAGGAACTCAGATATATCTAGTGTCCATGTTCTTCCCTTAAAATAGTGATGTATAAACCTTTTTGATCATGTACTATATCAGTAAAAAATGTTTGAGAGTACAGATCAAATATTTGTATATCTTTTTACAAAGTATATTATATGTACACCAAAATTAGAAAACTTTTAAAAGATGACTTATAGATAAAATGATATTTGATCCTAGAGTCCGTTGGGAGATGCTGGAATTTATTGATTAAGGAAATGATGTGGTTAGGCCTGTGCTTTAGGAAAATAATTTTGTCATCTGTATGGGAGATGAGTTGAAGCAAAGAGACGCTAATGGATGTTTTTGCAATAGTTCAAGTTTGAGGTGATGAAGATGGAATCAGGATGGCAGCCATAGGAGAGGAGATAGAGTTGAGGGAGATCTGGAGGTAGAAACAACAAGATTTGACAACTCTTTTGGATATGTGGAGTAAGAAAGTGAGGAATTCGAGAATACATTGACATTTCAAACCTGGGTGATTGAAAAGATGGTGGTTCAGCAGTCAGAGAGAAGGTTAGAAAAAGAATGGGTTTGGGACAGGAAGATAATGTAATGAGAGGTACGTGCAGATCCCAGCCCAGGCTGCTTATATTGGGACACTTTACTATGCCCTAAGAACAGAAGCACGTATCACTGCCCCAGATCATGGAGCTACCCTGAAGTGGTCTGGGAGTAGGCATTCTGGTGCTGGTACTAGCACCAGCGGTGGTGGTGATGTTTTCCCAATGGTACCTGTGCAACTGCTGCTGTGGGTGCCCAGGTAGTAGTTAGGTAATAACTGCCCTGAGGGGCTTATGCCCAACTCAGAGTAGAGAAGACTGGGAGCTTGGACAGTAGAAAGAGGGAGCAGAATGGAGAATTATTGGGAATGATAAGAACAGAGGCTGTTGTATTGAAGATGGGCCCCACAACTGACTGGCCTGAGAAAGGTGAGATACAACCCATCTTTCTAAGTTCTGATGGATTCTGATTGAGGATACTTACTACTAGGGATCGGGCCATGGACACCATTGCTTTGTGAGAAAGATGGCAATCAGACTACAACAGCACATTTTTTAACAGCCCTTTAGTTCAATGGTTCTCAACCTTCCTAATGCCACAACCCTTTAATACTCGTATGTGGGCATATCTGCATGTGGGCAACCCACCTGGAGACAGATAGAGGAACGGTGTCTTGGCTCCTAAGACCATCAGAAATATGTGTTTTCCGATGGTCTTAGGTGACCCCTGTGAAAGGGTCGTTTGACCCCCAAAGGGGTCACAACCCAATTGTTGAGAACCGCTGATTTAGTTGAAGGAAAGCGTATTGGCATTTGTCAATGAAAATTATCCAGAGAAACTACAAGTCCCAGAGAGCAAACACTGATTAAATAAACCTGAGAACTGGATTTCTTTCTTAATAAAAATCTCTTTTCCAGTTTAAAGAAATCAGTTTTGTTTGTCTAACCTATATTGGTAGAATCTGATTATTTGACTTATTTAATCTATATTTGGTTTTGTTGCAAAAGGATTATTTATGGTCCTTTTCAGAAGTTAAGTTGCCCAATGCTGAGTCACGACTGCATATTCAGAAGGAGAAAATTTAGAGATAATTGGTAATAGCTTAACTTGAGATCATAGTCATTAAGTAAAGAGAATTCGATCCCCATGTAACTCTGCTTAATTCCTTTCTGGGGATCCTGTGCCCCCAAACCCATTGCAGGGAAAGCTCTGCCAAAGAAGTGTCAAAAGGGTTATGTGACTGAAGTACCTTGGTTTCTCACGTTAATACCACTGAACCTCTTATTCAGGCCTCAGGGTCTATACATGCTCTGAAGCCTTTTATTAACTGTACTCAGACTACAAGTCTTGAAGGGAGTGAGGCATGATTCTGGCCTTTTTTATTCTAGTCCAAGCCAACACCTCCTTGAGTAACTTGCTCTTAAAGTCTTTTCCTTGGTCTGAATGAATCCTAACAATACACAGAGAAATACTTCTCCTTCAGCATCTGAGCAATTGTAGAGGTCCTTGTGACACTGAACCCTGGATGCCAGAGAACAGACCCCCAGCTCCCCAGCCTCTACTGTCTGCTCCCTAATTCTGATCTTCTTTAACTTTCTTCTATAATGTCCCACTGCAGATCTTCCCACCCCTTCCACTGTGCTCTCTGGAAGTCCACTCCATAATTAGGAAACTTGCTTTTATCTTAAACCTTTCCCTTTAGCACTCCTTACATCTCTTCGCACTCACTGAGACCTGGCTCCCTCCTGATGACATTACTTCCCTCATCACTCTTCCTAGTATTTATAACTTTCACTCATACCCCACTGACTTACTTGGTTTTGACAGTAATATCAGAACACTACAGTGTTACTTTCTCACTTCCCTTCACTGATCTCACTTAGCAATCTTTTGTTCTTTGAAGTTCATTCAACACAAATTTGTCACTCAGTCTAGATTCTGATAGCTGTTCTCTACCCAAGTCCTAGACGTTCTTCTTTCTTTCTTAGTGGGTTCAGTACCTGTCTCACAGTCTTCCTTTCTAACCCCTTTCTATCCAACTTCTTCCTTCATTTTAGAAGATTTTAATACGCATATTAATATTTGCTCAAATACCCTAACTTCCCAGTTCCTCAGTCTACTTAATTCCAATATCCTGCATCTCTACTCCAGCTACATACAGGGATGGTCATATCCTTGATTCTGCTATTACCCACTAGTGTTCTTCTGTGTTCAAATCTCTGAAAACTCTTTGACAACGATGTTGGTTATCTTTCCATCTTTATATATACTTCATTCCATCTAAACGTACTCTTTGCTCATACCATAACCTTCATCTTTTAGTACCATCCCAAGCCATTAATCTTGCTCTGACTATACTCTCTTGCCTTCCAAATTCTGACCCCTTACTGAGCCAATTCAACTCTACATTATACTCGTGAGTCCCTTGCTCCCTTGTCCCTTGCCAAATCCCAACTATACATCACTTCCCTTGTTTCCTTCCTTCACTTTTACTCACATGCTGCTAAATGGAACTTGAGAAAATAACAAAACCATTCTAATTGGGTGTGGGCCCTCACTGCAGCAAGGTGACACTTGTGTACCTTCTTAATTGATTACCTAACCTAATCACCATGGCAGCTATTATAAATCTTTTCTTCTTTCCTCAAGCCTCCCATCCCTTTCTCTCCCTTCACCCATCCCACTGAAGACTTTACCTTTTACTTCACTGAAAAATTTGAGGCCATTTGGCCTTAAGAAAATTCCTTCTTCTCTTCTTTTCCTCATTTCACATCCCTCTAGATTGGTTCCCTGCTATTTCCTTCTTCATTCCAGTCTGAGAGTGACCTTTCTGCTTGCCAAAATTCATGCACCTTTGATTCTATTCCTACATCTTTTCTCTAGTAGGTTGCTCCCACTATCATCTTCATTCTCTCTTATCCTATTTTCCTAATCTACTGACTCATTTCCTGAAGTCTGCAAACACAGTCGAGTCTTCCTCCACCCTTTAGAGTGGATCCTACTGTGTTCACTGACTCGTATCCTATATCCTTCTTCCCCTTCATGGCTAAACTCCTTGGGAAAGTCTTGGTGTTTCCACTTCTTCTCTCTTCACTCTCTTCTAAACCCTTTGCAGTCTGGTTTCTGACCTTGTAATTCAACTGAAACTTCTCTCTACAAAGCTACTAATGATGTCTTAATTGCCAAAGCTAATGGCTTCTCGGTCACCATCCTTCTGGACCTCTCTACAACATTGGATACTATTGACCCTCTTCTCCTCATGGATACTTTCTTCTGGATTTTTGTGACACTGATGTCTTCTGTTTCTCTTCCTCCCTATATGACCACTCCTTAGTCTCTTTTGATGGATCTTTTTCAAGGTGATAGCAGTCCCCTAGGCCCTGTCCTGGACACCCTTCTCTTTTGCTTCTATACTATCTCATTTGGTGATCTCATCAGCCCCTGTGTGTTCAATTATCAACTCTATCATCAACTGCCTGTTGGACATTTTGAATGGAATATCCTGTAGGCATCTCAAGCTCAGTATTTCCAAAACAGAACTCATTTTCATTCTCACTAAACCCTCCCCTTTTCCAAACTGTTTGCATTTTTGTGGAGTGCCCTTCCGTCTTTCAGGTTACCCAGGTTTGCTACCTCACCATCATCCTTGGTTCTTCTGTCACACTCACCTCACATAGCCAGTTGCCAAAACTTGTCATTTCTTTCTCAACATCATCTTTTTGCATGTGTCCCCTTCCCTCTAGCCACACAGCCACTACCATAATTCAGTCCCCCATCATCTCTCACCTGGGTTATCTCAATACTCTTCTAATTGGTCTCCTCAAAGATCACTTTAGCTGCCAAAGTACAAGTCTGACCATGTCACCCCACCCCATTCACTAAACTCCAGTGGCTCCCAAGAGGAGGTAACAACAAATAGAAATTCCTCTGACTTTTCAAATCCTTCACAACCTGGCTCCTTGCTAGTCTTCCAGTCTTCTTACAACTTACTCCCCTCCATATATTCTGCAGTTCATTGACACTGACCTCCTTGCTGTTCCTCAAACAAGATACTCTGTCTCTGAGCTCTGAGCATTTTCACTGGCCATCCCCAGTGTCTAAAATGCTCTCCTTCCTCTCCACTTCCTGGCCTCCCTAGTTTCCTTCCAGTCTCAACTAAAATCCCACCTTCTTCTAGATGCCTCATCTTGAGTCCAGTCATCTCTGGGACTGACTATCAATTACATCCTACTCAGTCTGAAGCTAATAACTAGTTTGTAAACAGCCTCTTCAATTTTTTTTTTTTTATCCTTTTAAGGTTGCTGGAATGTATTACTGATTCATACATAGATAGATATGGATATCATGTGTGTATATATATACATATATATATATATGTATACACACATGCATATATATAAAAGACAGTATCTTGTCTTCCTTCTTACATGCTTTAGAAAGTACTTCATGTCCCCCAAAGTGTTAACAGCATTACACAAAACACTCTAATTATCTGATGGCTTAAGGGTACCTCTAAAAAAGTGTTCCCTATGATGATCCCAGAGTTGCACAACTAGTCACCGTGGCACTATTAGAACCCAAATTGTAATCACAATGCGGTTATGTGATTACTGTCACCCAGTTGTACAACAGTACAAGTGACCAACAATACTATTTTGTCATATTAAAGGTATCATGAAGTAACAATTGTCCTGTTGAAAGAAAAATGTCCCAGTAGTAAATAACAAACTGTGAGCTAGATCATGAGGTATGTGATTGCCCATCATTGAGGACCCCAGGGAGTCCTAGGTCGGGCTTGGGGAGCCTGCAGGCTCAAGGCCACACATGGCTCTCTAGATCCTCAGATATGGCCCTCTTACTGAATCCAGATGTTGCAGAACAAATCCTCTTAATAAAAGGATTTGTTCTGTAAAACCTGGACTCCGTCAAAAGGCTGCACCCGAGGACCTAGAAGGCCACAGGTTCCCCACCCCTGTGCTAGGTCTTTTCTAGCTCAATATAGTGTTACAGGGATCCATCAGTATATCCTGTGGTGAGATACTGTGCCCCATGAATTCTATTTACCTCAAATTAAAAATCTGCTTTTCTGAATTAGCAAAGGTATTGACAGAAATGAGTTAGTACCATCTAGGCATAAGTAGTGTGCTGTGCTGTGTCCTAAGAGCCAACCAAGGTGCCACATAAGCTGATAGTCATACAGCAATTCAGAAAGGTTCAGAAGACTTACTTAATACTTTGAGGCATTTGCCGTTTCATTGGCTTGCATACTCCTTTCTCAATGAAAATTTATAGCCCCTTCCTCTATACTTTCTCGTTTGTGCAGTTCTCCTCTGTGTCTTTCCACAAACCCTCTTCACATCAGCCACTTAACATGTTGGACTTGGCTGTTTTGGTACCACCTGGGTGCTGCCTTTGATTCCAAGATTCTTAAGACTGTTTCATTTTTAATGTATGACTGAACCACTTTCTTTGCTTGTTCTTGTCTGTCTTCTGTGCCACTTTTCAAGTACAAGTCATTATTGGTAATATGGTAGAGCTAACTTCATATCCACCCTTACATCTTTCCATTACCTTTAATTTCCTTGTGATTTTGATTCTGTCCAAGTCCATGGTGTATGCATCTTTACTCTCTGATCTCTTCTAACAACCTGCCTTGTGTCTTGGACCAGAGATTATGCCCTGGAGGACCTAGAACTTTCATCTCTGGCAGCCTCATCTTAAGACCCTACTGTCCTTATTTGTGAGTGCCCACTATATCTAGGGGGCCCTGCCATGTCTCCCTTTACTCTCTCACCACCTTCTGTCACCCTTTTCTCTTTGCAGTTCTAGAATCATAATCAAATTAGAAGCTGCTATTGTCACTGGAATTTCTCCATTCACTGTCTTTGTAACATTCCAAATCCAAACGCCCTTCCCTGGCCAACATTTCCTTTTATGTGTTGACTCTCCTATTAGACTCTTAATAGGATGCAGACTATTCTCTCTTTTCTATTTGTAAGCCTAGTACTTAGTACAGTGCTTGGAACGTAGAACATATCTTAATCAATGTTTTTTCATTCATTTGTTCATTGAAAGGATATCAGTACTGCTACATCTTTCTCATGACTTTCACCACTAAATTTCTTAAAGATGTCTACACCCAGTACCTTCACTTCATCATCCATTGTTTCCTCAATCCCTAGAAACAGTTTTTGCCCCCACTTCTCTGTGGAAATGGTTCATGTAAATACCACTCATGTGATCACTCATATCAGTCATTGCCCTTGAGTTCTACAGCAGTTAACATTACTGACCTCGACTCCCTTGGCTTCAGAGACGCCATAATCTTCAGCTTCTCCTCGCGAGTCTAATAAATTCTGTGTTAATTTTTTTCACTTTATCTCTTTTACTGGCTTTCAGGAGAAAAATGTAACAGTGTTTAGAAGGGAATAAAATTGTCATGGAAAGGCTTTCTTCGAATAACAAAGACCTCTTCATGTTTAAAGGCAGATGGTGAGAATCAGGAGAGGAGGAGAGAGTGAGATTCACCAGAAAAAGCAAGTTACTGACAGAGGTGGAAGGAAATGAAACCAATGACATAGGTACAAAAAATTTCATTTTATTTAGAAGTTAGCATAACTCTTCTGTAGCCAGTGGGAGAAAAAAAAGCAGACAATGCTACTGAAAAGTTTTAAGGACTGAAGGAGGCAAGTTAAAAGAATTCAAGTCAGATGGAGTGGAAGGATAATTTCTTTGCCGTAAATCTTGGGGATAGATAAAGGGGAGTGAATACTTGTTGGATAGGAAAAAATGTGGTTTGGAATAGTCACTATAGGGAATGAAATAAGGAGTCAACAAGGTATTGGTACCTAAGTCTCACATGTAGGACTTTAATTTTTCCTAATTAAATGCCATCTCATATTCAGCCCATCATTTCAGCCTTTCAGAATAATTTTGTACTGATTCTGTCATCCAGTTTGTTAGTTGCCCCTCCCAGTTTCATGCAATCTGTGAATTTAGTATGCCTACCATCTATACCTTTGTCCGTGTTATCAATGCAAGTATTTAAGAGGTCAAAAGTAAAAATGGAGTCCTCTGCTAGAGACCTTCTTTTAAATTGTCATTGATTATACCACTGTTGGGATCTAGTCATTCAGCCATTTCCGAGTCTATCTAACTGTGCTATCTATCATCCAACCCAAGGAGTATCATGAAAGATTCTGTCAGTTGCTTTGCTGAAATTCAGTTATACTGTGTCTGTGGTATTTCTTTGACCCAGTGACCAGAGGAAAAAGAAATGAGCTGAGGCTTGTTCTTGGTGAACCTGTGTTGACTCTTAGTACTCGTCACCTCCATTTCACATAGCGCAGGGTTAACCTGGCCCCAGACTGAGATATGTTCATGCTTGATTCTGTCCTGCTTTGCTCACACCAAGTGCGTCATCCTCAGGATCCTTAGCACGTGCCCTTCTGGATGGTCTTGGGTCTCCATGCCTCAAGGCTCTCTCCACTCCAAATAAATCATTCTCTACTCAGTTGTCAAATTGACCTTCCTAAAGCATTAGTCTGCCCATGTCACAGTCAAGTACAGTGGCTCCTTATTATATCCAGGACCAAATAGTCAGTCCTCCATTTGACTTTTTAAGACCTTCCCAGTGTGGTCCTTTCTGCCTTTTTATTGTCTCACACTTTATTCTCCTTCATGATCCACTGACACTGGTTTCTTTACTGTGCCTTACATCAGATACTCCACCTCTGGACTCTATTTTCACTGGCTCTTCTGAGTGCCTTGAACTTTCTGTCTTCTGACTTCCCTGGCTTGCTTTAAGTTCCTGATAAAATCTAATGGCAATTCTTTCCCTCTTCAATTTATTCTGTTTAGATCTGGGTGCATAATTGTTTGTGTGTTGTCTGACTATGAGCTTGAGAACAGGGGCTGGTTTTTTACTTTTCTTTGCATCCCCAGTGCTTACTTAGAGCACCTGCTGCATAGCCAGTGCTTAAGAAAGGCTTTTTGACTTGACTTGCAGAAGCATAAACTATAGGGTTGGTGACTAATTTCTATGTACACCACGACAAAAAGTTAAATTCAAGTGACTTCAAGGTTATTTTCCTGTGTGCCTAAAAGAATGGTGGTTCTATTAAGAGATTCAGTTCAGTTCAATAAAATAAATTCAGTAGTTTATTAAGCCCCTACTGTGTGCAGGGAGATGAGGATACAAAGAAGAGAATGACACAAATCCTTGCTTGTACTGGGTGATAGAAGACATACATGGGTAAAGAAATAAGGTTGTTTGAGAAGGCGAACAGTCATAACTGGGTTGACCAGGGAAGGGTTCACAGTGGAGGTTGAATCTAAGTGAAACCATCAAAGAAGCTGAGGATTCTGAGAGATGGAGTCAAGTCGGCAAGCATCTCTTACGTGCCTACTATTGTGCCAAGCACTCTACTGAGTGGGGGCATACAGAGAAAGGCAAAATCAACCCATGCCTTCAAGGAACTCTGAGTCTAATGGTGAAGACAACTTATGAATAGATCACATGGTCAATGTACCAACCAGAGCTATACAGGATAAATGGAGATCATTTCAGAGAGAAGTCACTGAAGTTAAGGAACTAGGAAAAGCCTTCTACAGAAGAGATTTCACCTGAGACTTGAAGAAAGCCAGAGGAGCCAAGAGGCAGAGATGAGGAAGGAGAGCATTCCAGGCCTGGGGACAGCCAGTGAAAAGGTCTGAAGTTAGATAGAAGAATATCCTGGGTGAAGCATAGAGATAGCAAGGTGGCCAGTGCCACTGAGCCACAGAATGCAGGGAATGGGCAAAGGGAAAGAAGTCCAGAAAGTCAGGAGGGCGATAGGTCCTTAAGGACTTCATGGATAAGGACGTTAATATATTCTACACATGCCTAAGGAGGCACATTTGAAAGGCTCTCAAGATATCCAGCAAAATATATTCAACAGGCAGTTGTAAATAATGGGGCTGACACTTTGGGGAGAGAGGTTGGGAGTTGTCTGCAGGGAGCTAATAATTGAACCATGACATAGATGAGATCCTAAGTGAAAACGTGAACAAAAGAGAAGAGGAAATAGGACCAAACTCTGGGGAACCATCCAGGTTTAAGAAGGGTAGTGGCATAATGAGCCAATAACAATGAAGAGGAGAGGGAGAAAAAGGTTAAAAGGAGCCCCAGAGTGCTATATCACAGAATCCAGGAGCAAAGAGAAAATAGAGGAGTGCCATATGCCATAACGAGGTCAAGAAAGATGAGGACAGAAGAAAGGCCATCGGATTTTGTTAGGAAGAGGTCATCAGTGACTTTGGCAAGAGTTGTTCCAGGGGAGTAGAGGAGCCAGAAATCAGATAGTAAGACTTGAGTAGGGAGTAGGTGAGGATTACTCTTCCTAGGAACTTGGCAGTGAAATTGGTAGAGGGCATAGGACAGTAGCTTGAGGGATACCACTGTAAAGAGAAGGCTTTTTTAAAAAAAAGGATATAGGAAAACCTGAGCATATTTTTAGGTTGAGGGGAAATAAACAGTAGAGAAGGAAAGATGGAAGCAGTCTGAGGGAGAAGGAAGGACAGCATGTGGGCACAGTAACAATGCAGTAGAATTATATTGAAGGCACAGGTAGAGGTGTTAGCCCTAGCAAGGAAAAGGCTGTTTCTTCTTCCTCAGCGTAGAGGGAAGGGTGAAATGCTGAATTATATAACCTCAACCAATACAACTAATAAAATAAAATGTGGAGTAGATCTCCAAAGAAAGCCTCAAAATCACGGCTATTTAATATTTGGTGTAAAAAGTTTAAGTCATAGCTATGTATTTGTTATATGAATCCTTCTAAATCCAGCTGTTTACTTGTAAAGTGTTTATTACCATTGTTTTTTAAACACAGTTTACATGCACACACATGCATATATATATATATATGTATGTATGTATTTATGCTGCTGCCCTTAGTTTAGTCTTTACTTACTCCCTCATATTCTTTACTTTTTGTAGCTACAAGCTTTCTTATTACCACTCCAAAACAGGGAAAAGTCTCGTTAAAGAATAGAAAATAGTGTTTCATCTCTTTTCCAAGTTAACCTCGAATCGAGACAACCAATGTGCAGGTCTTTGGTTTTGTTTTGTTACTGCTCATCATAGTAACTGTTGTGGTTTTCTTGATATATTGTAGAGTCTTTAATAATTTTCAAAGATGTAATACTTCATTCAGTCATTCAATCAGTCAAATAAGCAAGACAGCATTTATGCATCCATCATTTTCTGGCTTGTTGGTAACCCGTACATATTTTCCCCATATAACTTTGCCTCCTTCACATCGACTTCAGTGCCATACCTTTGATAATAACACCCAAAGTTGTATGCAGTGGGGAGGAGGGATTCTCCGTCACACTAAGTATAGGCAGGCAAAAAGTGGCTTTAAGTTCAGGATGAGTTACATGAGCCTTCTTAAAATGCAAACCCATTGGCCTAATAAATCTTTTGTATTTTGGTGGTTTTCAAGTAAAGCCACCCCCAACAAAGCAGACTTTGGTAACCATTCTCTTCCAAACCTTCTTCTTTCTCTTTCCTATACAAATAACCTTTCACTCTTTTCTCCCTGGGCATGGCCTTTTGTCAAGGGCACTTCCCATTTACCAGCTTTCTCTTTTCATTTCTGTTTAATCATGTGGGCAGGACTTTGGCTCAGGCTTGCCCTCTCTGTCCAGCAGACATGCGAGCACTGCTCCTTAGGGAGTTTTTCATCATTCTGTCACTCGATATTTCTATTTTCACGCATCTTGATAGTCTTTTTCATCTGAATCTTCCCAGCATGATGCTGTTTATGGTAGAGTTTGGCCTTTAGATCAATCACTTTCTTTGCTTTCTTTGAACATTCATTAGTCTTTTGACTTTGCCTCTTTCTCTTTTTCTCATGGGAATCTGAGCGGTAACCACACTGTTTTCTATATAACTTTATGTATTCGTTCTGTGGCATGTTGATGCCTGGGGGTCCATAGAAGAGCTGCCGAAAATGCTTCCAAACTTCAGATCACTCTGCCATTAATGACCAATTCCCTGCAAGAGGGAAAAGAAAGGGCCTCATATTCTCTGTATTGTAATTTCTTCTGGCATGATAGAATGTCATTGTATTTACATGCCCCCAAATATTCAACTGTTCCTCAATCGCTGGACGTATTGCTTATGCAAAGTACCTGTTTTTGCTACAGTCTTACCAACAAATGATTTTTTTATGATTTTTAGATAATTCTGACAATTTTATGAGTATCAGGTATTATGTTAACATTGCTTAAGGTAGAATTTGACTATTAGATCTTATTAATACCTTTTCAAAAACTCTTTAATTTGCATTTTCTCCTTCAAAAATTATTTATACTCTATGACCACTTCTCCTTTGGCTAGTAAATATTACTTTTATAACTATATATCGTTTCCTATAGATTCTGAGTAGCATATTTTTATCAGATACAATTTACTGCAAATATTTTTTTCAAATTGCTTCCTTTTATATTAGAAACTTTCTGTCCTACAAAATCATGCAGTCAAACCATTAATTTTTATTTCTAATAATTCCTATAGAGGTGCTAACAATGGACAGTCTTTTTATCTTTATTTTCTTTAATTAATTAATTATTTATTCTTAGTTTTAAACATTCACTTCCATAAGCTTTTGAGTTTCAAATTTTCTCTGCCTCTCTCCTCTCCTTCCTTCCCTAGATGGTGTGCAGTCTGATATAGGTTCTACATATACATTCTTATTAAACATATTTTCCTATTAGTCATGTTGTAAAGAAAAATTAGAATGAATAGGAAGAACCACAAGAAAGAAAAAAACAAAACAAAGCAAAGAGAGAGAGAGAGAGAGAGAGAGAGAGAGAGAGAGAGAGAGAGAGAGAGCGCAAATAGCATGCTTCAATCTGCATTCCAATATCATAGCTCTTTCTCTGAATGTGAATAGCAGTTTCCATTATGGGTCTGTTGGAGTTGTCTTAGATGCTTGCATTGCTCAGAAGAGCCAAGTCTTTCAAAGTTAGTCACTGCACAGTGTGGCTGTTACTATGTACAGTGTTCTCTTGGTTCTGCTCATTTCACTCAGCATCAGTTCATATAAGTCTTTCCAGGTTTTTTTGAAGTCTGCCTGCTCATCATTTCTTATAGTACAATAGTATTCCATTACATTCATGTACCACACTTGTTCAGCCATTCCCCAGTTGATGGACATCCCCTCAATTTCCAATTCTTGGCCACTACAAAAAGAGCTGCTACAAATATTTTTGTACACGTGGGTCCTTTTCCCATTTTTATAATCTCTTTGGGATACAGCCCTAGAAGTGGTGTTGCTGGGTCAAAGGGTATATACATTTTTATAACCCTTTGGGCATAGTTCCAAACTGCTCTCTGGAATGATTGGATCAGTTCACAACTCCACCAACAATGTATTAGTGTTCCAATTTTCCCACATCTTCTCCAGCATTTATTATTTTCCTGTTTTGTCGTGTTAGCC
Source organism: Pseudochirops cupreus (assembly GCA_028627135.1). NCBI lineage: Eukaryota > Metazoa > Chordata > Mammalia > Diprotodontia > Pseudocheiridae > Pseudochirops > Pseudochirops cupreus. The sequence continues at coordinate 346,347,901 of CM053581.1, forward strand.
AATGTGATAGGTTTGCTGTGGTACCTCAGAGTTGTTTTAATTTGTATCTCTCTAATCAATAGTGATTTAGAACATTTTTTCATAGGAATATAAATAACTTTATTGTCTTCATCTGAAAACTGCCTGTTCATATCCTTTTATCAAGTGGGGAATGACTTGTATTTTTATGAATTTGACTCAGTTCTCTATATATTTTAGAAATGAGGCCTTTATTAGAGACACTGGTTATAAAAATTCTTTCCCAATTTTCTGCTTCCCTCCTAATCTTGGTTGCATTGGCTTTATTTGTGCAAAAACTTTTCAATTTAATGTAATTAAAATTATCCATTTTGCATTTCATCATGTTCTCTACCTCTTGTTTGGTCATAAATTCTCCATAAATCTGGCAGGTAAATTATTTCTTGCTCTCCTCATTTGCTTGTAGTACAAGCCTTTCTATCTAAATCATGTATCCATTTTGACTTTATTTCAGTATATGGTGTAAGGTGTTGGTCTATGCCCAATTCCTGCCACACTATTTTCCAGTTTTCCCAGCAGTTTTTGTCAAATAGTGAGTTCTTATCCCAGAAGCTGGGGTCTTGGAGTTTTTCAAATAGTGGATTACTCTAGTCGTTGACTATATGAACAGTCTTCTTAATGGAGACCATCTCTAATGTTTCAGTATGTGTGTGTAATTTATAGTAATGTATCTTTTGTAGCTACATTTTGGTTTATCACAAAGGTGAATGGCCCTTTTCCTCACTGTCTTCATAGGATTTTTATCAGTATAAAAACAATTTGAAACAATATGTTAATATAATATAATATGTCATATGCAATCACAAATATATAATTAGAATCTAAATTGAAATAATGAGTTTAGATTATAATAATATTTTTCCTGGAATTAAAAAAGTGATACCCTTTTATTTTTCTAAGTTCTCTGGAATGTCATCATCACATTTTCACTTTTCCCAATCATTTTATAGATAAGATATTTTCTGAGCCAGATTTTCCACTTTCACTGCATTGTCTATGATTTCACCTTCATTTGCTTTCTTCTTTCGGTTCTGTCTATTTTTTTTCAGATTCTCTATTCTAGATACTACATTGCTCATTTTCCCCCATGATTTCCTCTTGATTGTATCATTCAATTCTAGTTTCATTTCTTCTTAGATTTTTTAACTGTTTCTAGTTATTTTATTTCCTCTAAGAATTTTCTTGCTTGGATTCTTTAAATGTATGGAGAACATAGGGAATTAAGTATAGGTAATTTCAGAGTTTTGACAGTTATGTGAAAGAAAGAAATGAACCACTGGCTAATTGTGGTAGGAGCGTCAAAGGAAGAGTTTTTATTTTGTTTTTGTAAGACTGGAGAAAACTGAGAATGTTCTCATCACCAGTTGGGAAGAAGCCAGGAAGGAGGGAGAAGCTGAAGATACATGACAGAGAAGGGATGCTATCTGGAGGAAGGCCCTGTAAGAAGTAGTTGAGAGGCTAGGAAGAAAGGCATAGGTTTTCAGGGCATAAAATTTTGGGTTTGCATCTAGGTCTTGCTGCCAACATAGCTGGAGAACATTAACAAAAGCACTAGCTTTTCTCAGAGATATCTGCACATGCTCTGCAGGCCCCAGTTTCATGAGCAAATGCCACAGACTGACTTTCCTGTCCAGCTCCATATCCTACTTCCCTTTATGACCTGACTCTCAGATATTATTTTGTCGTGATGTTCTCCAATAAGAAATCCTCTCTTGACTTCCCTTCCCTTAATCCAGAGCTCCCTTGGGTCAGTTCTCCCAGAAATTCATGGCTATAGCTAAGTCACAGTCCTGTCATCAATCAGAAACATCTTGTTTGCTCCCACAGATGAAGGTAACCTACAATCTCACTTGCTAAACAGTTCAAGGTGAAGGGCCCAAGCAACAATGAGTCACAGGTCTCCAGACATGACTAGAATATTTCCTAATTTAAACTACCAGCCTCCAAACTCAGGTTGTTTTAGCTAAGGACAGACACAAAGCCCTGCCTCTCTATACAGTTGGAATGTGCTTCGCAGTCCTTTGGTAACTTTATAAGGCCCCTGAAAAAAATTTTCCGGCCAGTCTGAAAAGCTATCCAAATTGGTGACTCACATCAAACTTTTTCCAAACCTTATTCTCACAACCAAACAATCAAAAACTGACTTATCTCTCCTCCATATAGACTGTTAGTAATGCATAATGCTGTTTATGTCAGAAGAGAACCCCCTGCTAGATCAAAGCTACTTTAGATAAGATTGGTCACTAAATTGGGAGGAATGGTCCACTCAGCAGACCTCTCTCTCCCTTCCTCCTCCCCTTCTTTGTTCCACTCCCTTCTTCTCTCTCTTTCCCCCTCCCCTTTTCTCCTTTCTCTTTACTTTTCTCTCCCCCCAAAACACACACACACACACACACACACACACACACACAGAGATACACACACACAGATACACACACACACATACACACACACAGATACACACACAGATACACACACACGCACACACATTCACACACACACACACGCACACACACGCACACACACACACACACACACGAAGGGGAAGTCTGATTGGCCAGTTGATTTCCCCTCTTAGCTCGGGTGATATAATCACAGACACTAAGGGGCACATGACAGAGCTGATGTGTTAAATGAACTGCAAGGACATGTTTATGTCTGCTTAGCCCTTTATGTGAAGAAGTTTCCCTGATGAAACTGGAAGGATGACTGCCATTGTCTGGCAAAAGATTGACCACAGATGATCTTTAAAAAGCTAAGCCTCCCATCCTTAAAAGCAATTGAGGAAATATGAGGCAGGAAGCAGCCATGTGGAGCTGAACTCCTGCCCCTCTACTAGAAGGCAATGGAATGAGATAGAGAGCTCTCTCTCTTCCTTAGCCCAATGGCCATGGCAGAGCCACTCATCCAATGTGGGTGGTTTGCTGAACCCGAAGAGAAACATGCAGAAACACAGAAAGTTGGGCCTAGCTCCCCAAGGTAGGACTTGGCCTGTATCTTGAACAAAAGCCCAGGAAGCCAAGGGGTGGAGGTGAGGGGCAGAGTATTCCGAGCACTAGGACAACCAGTGAAAATGTGCAGTCTAGAGATGGGAGAACTGTGTTTAAAAGACTTCAAGGAGGCCAGTGTCACTGGATCACAGAGGACACGGGTGTGTGGAAGGTGTAAGGAGACTGCAAAGACAGGAAGGGGCCAGGTTGTGAAGAGGAGCTTCTGTTTGATCCTGGAGATCCTTCTCCAATTTGTGAGAAAGAGCAAATGGTTTGAGGGGTTGAAGTTTGGCTAGGCATGAATTATGTCAGGAGAAGGCAGGAAAGGATTCAAGGATAAAAAACAACATCACATCGAATTGATTACTGGAGAATCCAGATTGGGAAGGGAAGAAAGTGAGGGTCGTAGTCTAGGAGAGCAACAAGGGATAATGGGACTAGAAGTGATAGTGAGAAACAGAGAATAGGTTTAGAAGGAAGGAGACATGAGAAGAGATAGAAAGATAGGTTATTTAGGGGATGGAGTGAGGAGAGATGGCTTAGATGAGAATGAGGATGCAGCAGTGTCACCAAGAACTAGAGAGGAGAGCACATCAGGAGGGATGGAGGAGTGAGTCACCCTTCCTCTGCCTTTGGATGGTGCATGATAGAAGGAAAAAGCACTGGATTTGGAGTCAGAGGGCCTGGGTTCCAGTCTTGACTCTCCTCCTCCTCCATATTTCTGTGTTTATGGGCACACATGGAAACCCTCTGAGTCTCCCATGTTTTCATCTGAAAATAAAGAAGCCAAGGCAGAATGGCCTCCAAATTTCCTTCCAACTCTAAAGCTGTTTATTCTAAATCTTACTGAATACTGTTGCCTTTTGGACAGAGAGGTTATATGGAAGACAGTTGTCAATCATAGACTGAAGTCGTGTGAGAATCACCGAACTTCACTATTAAATAAGACTTGAAATATTTCTAGAATTTGACAAATCCTTTTTACTTGCTGCCATCTCTGTTTTTCATGTAAGTGAAATGAAGATAGTCAATGTTATCAACTTCTTTCCTCATCTTTTACCAGAGCTACTAAGAAGTAGCCAAAATGATTGACAGGAATAGAATTTCTATCCCTGACTTGGCCCAATCTAATGAAATAATAATGAACATCTAAGAGAGAATGAAAAAGATAAATAAATAGCAACAAGGTACCTGAGTAATCTACAAACTGATAATCAACCCTAAAATAATTGATAATAGAATAAATTTGTACAATTTTAGGATTAGGAAGGATCTTAGAGGTTACCCTCTTCAATTTTTAATTATTCACATACAAAAGAAGGGAACAGTCATGCTATAAATATAAAAACTTACAAAATAGAAAATACAATACTTTTAAAAACTGATGAGTTTATTAGAAACTGGGTTTCCCTAACTTGCGCAGGATGGGAGTATTACAGCCATTCATGGACCCAATTCTACTGCTGGTTGACTTGGAAGTTTGACCAATCCCATTTTTAATCTTGACGAGTTCACTCCTCCTTAGGCCACCTGGTGGCCCCCTGCTCTTGGGAGCTCACCATATTCATACTGAACTTAGTGCAAACACCTAATTAGCCAAATGGCATTGAAAAATAATCATATTAAACATAATCATTAGTTAATATTACACAACGTTCTCTGATTATATATAGTAAGTATCCAATTCACTTGCAAGTCATGGCATCACCTTCCTGATGTCATGGTCCTCTTCAAGAACAAAGGACAGACAACTTGTGAGTAGTAGTAGCTGCCCCACTGGGCATCCAACTGGCCAGTTCCAGATGGGCAATGAAACTCCCTCCCTTCACCCTTCCTACCTTCCTTTTCCTTTCCCTCCCTTCTCTCCTTCTGTCCACATAGGCTATCATACATTTACCTGCAGGTGCTCTGCCCAAAAGAACGTAAATTTTGATTGCTGAAACCTTGCAAGGTATCTTGGGGTTTACCATCTAGGTTTCTTTCTTTCTTTCTTTCTTTCTTTTTTGCTGTTTTATTTTTTTAAGTTATTTATTTACTTTTAATTTACAACATTCAGTTCCACAATCTCTTGCGTTCCAAATTTTCAACCCCCTCCCCTCCGTGGCAGCATGCAATCCGATATAGGTCCAACAAAAACCTTCACATGAAACATTAGTCAAGTTGTAAAGAAGAATTATAACCAATGGAATGAATAGTGAGAAGGAAGGAGCAAAGCAAAATAAAACAAAAGAGAGAAAGCAAGTGGTTTGCTTCAATCTGCATTCAGACTGTTTAGTTCTTTCTCTGGTAGTGGATCTCTCTCTCCGTCATGAGTCCCTTAGAGTTGCCTTATACCCCTGCATTGCCAAGAGGAGCCCAGTCTATCAAAGTTAGTCATCACACATACGTTGTGTCTATGATTGTATACAAAGTTTTCCTGGTTCTGCTCTTCTCATTCAGCATCAGTTTATATAAGTCTCTCCAGGTTATTATAAAGTCTGTCTGCTCTTCATTTCTTATAGCACAATAGTATTCCATTACATTCATATACCACAACTTGTTTAGCCGTTCCCCAATTGATGGACATCCCCTTGATTTCCAATTCTTTGCCACTACAAAAAGAGTTGCTATAAATATTTTTTTTGTACATATGGGTCCTTTTCCCTTTTTTATGATCTCTTTGGGATACAGACCTAGTAGTGGTATTGCTGGGTCACAGGGTATGCACATTTTTATAGCCCTTTGGGCATAGTTCCAGATTGCTCTCCGGAATGGTTAGATCAGTTCACAACTCCACCAGCGATGCATTAGTGTTCCAATTTTCCCCGCATCTTCTCCAGCATTTATCATTTTCCTGTTTTGTTATGTTAGCCAATCTGATACATGTGATGTGATACCTCAGAGTTGTTTTGATTTGTATTTCTCTAAACAATAGTGATTTAGGGCATTTTTTCATATGACTATAGATAACTTTAATGTCTTCATCTGAAAACTGCCTGTTCATATCCTTTGACCATTTATCAATTGGGGAATGACTTGTATTCTTATGAATTTGACTAAATTCTCTTTATGTTTTAGAAATGAAGCCATTATCAGAGACGCTGATTGTAAAAATTCTTTCCCAATTTTCCACTTCCCTCCTAATCTTGGTTGCATTGGCTTTATTTGTACAAAACCTTTTTGGTTTAATGTAATTAAATTATCCATTTTGCATTTCCTAACACTCTCTTTTAAGGACCATGCCTTAAACCCAAATCAGTCTCTCATTGATTGGTCAACAATAGGTCCCAGCCCAAGCCTCCCTATTTCATTGTTTAGGCCTGGATGGCTCAGAGTGAGTATAAATACCTATTGTTTCTGTTTTAACCAGAAACTCTGAGGGTCTTCCCCTCCCAGATGGCCTTTTTTCCCCCTACTAGTTAAAGAGGCTATTCTCTGCCTCATTTCTTACCTAGCTTTAATCATTGAATGGGTGTTGCCTCAGTCAAACTGAGACCTGTTAAAGACCTTAACTTGAAAAGGCCAAGGTCTCCTACTGCATTCTGGGCCATCCCCAGTCCTCCTGATCTATAAGGCACCACTAGACCCAGATGGCTCTGGAGGAGAAAGTGAGGCTGGTGACTTTGCACAGGGGG
>CM053581.1:346355022-346377522 GCA_028627135.1 Pseudochirops cupreus
AGACATAGGAGAGAATAGACTGGGGGAGGGTGGATACACTGGGATGGCTGTTTTGGGGCGGTGGGTAGGGGAAAGATGGGGAGAAAATATGTAACTCAAAATCTTGTGGAAATGAATGATGCAAACTAAAATAAAATTTAAAAAAACAAAAACAAAAAAATATATAGAGAAAATACAAGTAGAGAAATAAAGACCAGCAGACAGGGCTTCTAACTATCTGAAAAATTAGCACAGATCAACAGAAATATTCAACTGACTGATGAAGGCAATACATACATAGTTACGAGAGAGAAGCACCAACATCTGAGTTTTTCAAAGCTGGAAGTCCCATCTGGTCAAATCACAAGAACACTCTTCCAATGAGTGAGCCCCAAAGCAAAAAGCTAACCTCAGAGTATATATACCCTTTTTAGAGCCAGAGGGCATCACAACCCTCCTGACTCAGTGACTAATTAGAAATTAACAAAGGTATGAAAACCTTCCCACAAGCAAGCCTCCCCTAAGTAAACTTCCCTTAATGGGCTCCACTTGAGGTCTATTAATGGGCCAGGAAGATCTTATATCCCATTAACATTACAAAAATACATGTGGAACAGAGAGAAGACCAATCTGATTGGATTGTAGAGTGAAGAAGGAAGAGTAATGTTCAGTGAGGCTGGACAGATAGGTTGGGAATAGTTTGTCTAAGGCTAAACAGAGTTTATGTTTTAATCTTATAGGCAATAAGAAGTCATTGGAGTTGACTGAATAGCAGAATCAAATGGTCAGATCCCTGCTTAAGGAAAATGACAGCACTCTGTAGGATGGATGGGAGTGATGAGAGACTTGAGTCACAGAGACCAGTGAGAAGGCTGTTGTGATCATCTAGGCAAGAGGGAATGAAGACCTCAAAGAAAGTGGCAGCAGTGTGGGGAAAGAGAAGGGGCCACATGCAAAAGATGTGGCAAAGGTAGACACAGGAGGATTTGGCAAGAGACTGGATTTGTGGGATGAGACAGAATGAGGAGCTAAGGAAAATGACAAAGTTTTGAACTTTGAGACTGGAAGGCTCGTGGTGTCTTTAAAAGAAATAGGCAATCTTGGAAGAAAAGAGGGATTAGGTGGAAATATAATCAGCTTCATTTTAAACATTTGAGTTTAGCAGGTCTCTGGAACCTCAAGTTCAAAACATTCAATAGTCAATTGGAGTTGTGGGATTGGATCTCAGAGGAGAGGAGCGAAAGATCTATCAGTCTATCATCAATCAGTCAATCTATCTCTCTGTCTATCCATCCATCCATGCACCCACCCACCCACCTATTCATCCATCTATCTATCTATCTATCTATCTATCTATCTATCTATCTATCTATCTGCCTATTTGTCCATCCATCTATCTATCTATCTATCTATCTATCTATCTATCTATCTATCTATCTATCTATCTATCTATCTGCCTGTCTATTTGTCTATCCATCCACCCATCCATCCATCCATCCATCCATCCATCCATCCATCCATCTATCTACCTACCTACCTACCTCCTCTACCTATCTGTAGTCAATGGCACAGAGGTACTAAATAAGCAAGTGGAAGCTGGTGAGATCTCCAAGAGGAGCAGTAGAGGGAGAAGAGAGGAAGGTTCAGGATAGCAACTTGGAGAATAGTTAGGGGCTATGATGTGGGGGATGAGTCAGTAAAAGAAACTGAGGAGTGGGCAGCCAGGTGGTAGACTCAGGAGAGAGGAGTGTTACAACATCTCTCTTTACAGATTGCTACCCAAACAACTTTTCTAATATTCTGCTCTGATCATGTCACTCCTCTACTCAAAAACCATCATTAGCTCCCCATTACCAGAGGACAAGTAGGTCAGCTCTCTTATTTGACCGATAAAAAACACTAAGACTCACAAGGGCGATGTGATATGTCAGGTAAGTGATAAGTATCAGAAGCAGGATTTTAATAATAATAATAATAAATAAATAATAGTCATATGTTATATATTTATAATGCTCACTGTGTTCCAGGCACTTGTGCTCAGTGCTTAACAAATACCATCTCATTTAATCCTCACAACGATCCTGGGAGGTAGGAGCTGTTACTATGCCTGTTTTACAGTTCAGAAAGCTGAGGCAAACAGAAGTAAGGTAACTTGACAGCTAGTGTCGGAGACCTTCCTGATCTTGAATTCCCATATTTGAACCCAGGTGCTCTGTCTCCAGAGCCTGCCACTCTCTGTCATTCTGCCCTGATTTTTGTTGACATTGTATGTGAGTACCAATTATTTTTGTGGATTTATTTTGTATCTTGTTACTTTACTGCTCAATTCATTCTTTGTTGTTTCTCTAGGATTTTCAAAATAAACCATCATGTACTTGGCGAACAGGGACCCTCTTATCTCTTTTTAAAATTGCTATATCCATAATTTCTATTACTTCTTTTATACCTAGACCAAGCACTTCTGAGACCAAGTCCAATGACCATGGGGAGAAAGGTCATCATTGCTCTGTTTCTATACTTACTGGGAATGCTTCTTGGCTTTATCTGCTCCAACTAATGCTGACTGTTGGATTTGATACATGCATTTGTCCAAAGAAGGGTCCTTCTATGCCTACAGGTTTTAGGGTTTTTAACTTAACATCTTATTTTAATTTGGGTCCAATGTTCTATTCTATTAAGATCTTTTTGACTTGTGATTGTATTTCCACCATATTTACTATCCCTTCCACTTTTGTGTCTGCAAATTTGGTCTGTATGAGTTCCACATCAGCCTCGAGATTGTTGATATGATTATAATACCAATGACTAAAATTTGCATTTCCATCTATCAAGCAAGATTTAAAGTGTTGTTCATTTTACACACTCGGGTAAACAAAAACAAACAAGCTATAAGGTTCTACTACAAACCTAATTGCTAACACAACACAACTTCACATTCCAAGTCAGAGAGATGTTGCAAATAATAATACTAGGGACAATACCTGTGAGCCTTCTTTATGCACTGTGGTACAGAAACTTTATAATGGCTTTGTATATGGTTGGGAATGATGCCCTAGACTAGACTCAAATTTAAAGCCCATCCTATTGCAATTAAATTGAAAAAAAAAATCACACTGTACCCTATAAGGTATCAGTGTGTTAAAACTACAATTTAATCAAAATTATGTTCATGCAGCTGCAATTAAGAATAAACATTGGTTACACTGGTAACTGTTTGGCTTAAAATGGTATAGGCTGAGAAATCTAATGCCTCCTGCTGGCACGGAGGTGAACTTGCATTCCTGAAGATGGATGCCCTGAAGAGCACAAGCTAAGGCAAGTCCTACCAAATTGGAGAGGCTTCTAATGCACACTTGGTGATGGACTGTCTGCTGCCTGAGGACTAGGCTTGCAAAATTCTGAAAGGCTCATCACCAGCTTGGCCACACTATGAAGCCCTTTTTCAACACAGAAATTCTGGAAGATAATTTACTAATCAGTGTCAGTAGGAGTATTACACACTAAAAATATCATGACTCCTTGAAGTTTTTTGTTGAGCATGAAAACCTATTAACTGGTCAGTAAAAAAAAAAAAATGACCTGCTAATGCAAGTTAACTTATGTCCCAGCTAGAATAATGAATGTCCCTCCCTTTCTTTTCTCTATAGAACCAATATTTAGGTACCTATCATACTTAAATATGTTGCTATTGATTATCATGATAATCCATTTACATTTCCTTTTCTTAGAGTTGTGGTTTTTTGTTTGTTTGTTTATTTTTTACAATTTTTCCGTTTGATCTTTTTTGGAGTGGGGAAGGCAGGGCAATTGGAGTTAAGTGACTTGCCCAGGATCACACAGCTCGTAAGTGTTGTGTCTAAGGCCGAATTTGAACTCAGATCCTCCTGACTCCAGGGCCAGTGCTCTATTCACTGTGCCACCTAGTTGCTCCTAAAATTCTTTTTTTAGAATACTTTTTTTTAAGGGTTCTTACATATTGTACCAATGGATTTGAAATATTTCACTGGGCCACTGCACTGAGCGAAACAGACTAATTCTTATCCGCTTTTGAAGACCAGAAACTGAGGATAAAAATTAAAAACTACAGAAATTGAGTCTATATCTAAGGAAGATAACTAACTGAATGGGTGTTAATTGAGTTACAGGGTAGTAACGGTCCAGATTTGAACCCAGACCCTGTGACTTCAAATCTAATGTTCTTTCCACCGTGCTATCTATCCTATGCTTCGTCCCAAGCAATTTTTGGCCAAGACCAGGTCCATGTCATTGACTTGAAATTAAGGTATATGCAAGAAGAGAAAGTTTGTGTCTTAAAAGAAGCTTCTCAAAATGAAAATATTTTTAAACTGAAGACTCCATTGTCACACAATGTTATTCTTCTAACAAACATGCGTCTTCTTCCCCTTGTTAGCTTTGTTTTTATTTGCTTCCTATTTATGTTGCCGGCACATGGAAGATGTTTGCAAAAGGTTCAGGAACGGAGTGTCTCAGTAAATTCATTTCCCTTTTAGAAACACCCGAGGTCTTTCTGTTGATGTCATCATTAGTAACTACTGTCTTGAAAATATTTAAATAGAGAGCTGGTGTTTTGTTTTTCTTTTTTGCTTTTTGGAGGGGCAATTGGGGTTAAGTGACTTGCCCAAAGTCACATGGCTAGTAAGTGAGTCAAGTGTCTGAGGTCAAATTTGAACTCAGGTCCTCCTGACTCCAGGGCCAGTGCTCTATTCACTGCGCCACCTAGCCGCCCCATGGTGTTATTTTTTTTTTTAAAATAAAATACTTTAAATCTCTTTCTCTGATTTGGCCATGTGCATTGTCAATGATCACTCATCTAAATTTAGGGAAAAAATTTTGGGCAAGCTAAGTGGGAAAAATAAATACTGTTTTCATTTGTGCTGTTTAAAATCCCTGGATATCAATACATTCATATTTTAAATATGGTAACACTTGGGGTGTGTGTGTGTGTGTGTGTGTGTGTGTGTGTGTGTGTGTGTGAACATTTTACTTTTATTTACAAGGCAGAATTCATTGTGTTCTTACCTCTCCTCGAGTACAGGGAAAGGGACTGGAGTATCTGGAAGTACAAATGGCTCCTTTCTCAAAAACATCATCCTCTAGGCCAAAGGTAGCAGAGCAATTGGTGGCAAAATACTTGTAAGGTTTCCAAGTTTTCCCAAAATCTTGTGATCGCTCTAGAATCATTACTGCTGGTCTAGGTGACTTAAACACCATAATTAGGTGAGTGAAGTAGAACGCAGTCTCCAGGTCCAGCTGGATCTTCTCCCTGTGAGCATCTTCAGCTGACTGCCACCAAGTACGGGGAAACTGGAAGGAGGAGTCTGCCATGGAGGAGGGCAGGTGAGCCAGGTGAGGATGGGCAGCATTGCACTTGTCACACTTGGGTGGCCTGCAAGTCATGTCAGTATTTTCACTGTAGGAACAGTACAGCTCCGTGGAGTTCCGGCCACAGGTGGTATCTGCCCAGAGTCTCCTCCCAAGAGCCAAATTTCCCATCCGAGGGTTACATGCCTTTTCACAGTGGGAACCGACTCCAGTTACACCACTCAGTCCTAAGAAGAGGAATAGGGCATGTGTTATTTGAAACCAACCCACCTAGAAAGCTGCTCTACTAACCCATTAAAGTTACAGGGGACAATATCAGCTGGCTGTGTTACGTGAGTCAAAGGAAAATACCATCCAACGGGAGCTGGCAGAGTGCCCTACATTTCCTCTGTGAGCTTTGTTTTGATGTTCAGATGTAAAACTTAGCTAAAGAGAAAAAAAATCCCTGGGCGGGAGTAGGGTGATGCAAATGAGAGAAAGAAGAAGGAAGGAGAAGGATGAGAGTTATGGGTCTTGATCTAAGCCCCTCCCCCTTTATATCTGACCTATCATAATTCATCTTCAAAGTCTCTGTAAATTAGATATCACTCGAGAAATTATACCATTTCACAAAAGTAATTTAGTCATTCAAATATAGTGATGCAATCACATACATTAGAACAAAGCACTGTCAAGCAAGTCTGGGTAAATAACTCAGAAAAAATAGGGAACCTTTTCCACAATTTTTCATCCAACAAAAAGAGAAAATTCTAACCAGAAACAATATTTGGACAATCATTATTCTAGCTGGGACATGAGTTGAAAAGAGTCAAGGAGACCTCCTCTAGGGGAGCAAAGGAAAAACTACAAATAGTTTGGACTTAAATGCATCACTAATCTAAAGTAAATATACAACTGAGGGAAAAGGTGGTAAGCTGCCAAATGGTAGGAAATCTTATTTTACATGCTGCCGTCCTGTCCTTCAGCCTCTTTAATGCCTGCTTGCTTTACAGGAGAATGTTTACAACATGGAAGCCTCTACCATCATCTTTAAAACATTATTTTTAAATTAAAACACCTTAAAGAAACATAACTCTACCTAATCGATCGTTCAATATACTTTGATGGTTTAAAATTACTCAAAACTAAAATGAAAGTAATTAGTTACAGTTGACTTTTAACTATATATCATAATCCTTTAAATTGAGTTTACTATTCTGAATATACTATAACCTAAGCAAATACTATAAGCAAAGGAATCTATTTTCAAAGTATTAGATTGACTATAAAGAGAAGAAAATGTAAATAGTTTGAAATAGAAAAAGTAACCCAAAGCTTAAACTCTAACTAATTCAGTGTTTGGCTTCTGAGAGATATCTCTATTATTGTCCTGTCACACAAGGCACTCTAATAACACCGTACCCTAAAGCTAGAAGGCTTTTGGTTCACTATGACCACCACAAACTTCTTTAGGCATCCCTGAACCAACAAAGAAAGGGCTTCCCTGGCCCCATTTTGAAATGTCTTATTAAATTTGGTCTTATCCCTGAGCTCTATTTGCTAATGCTCTGATCCCCAAGTGGCTACAGTTAGTTATGGACAGGCATGCACAAATATACAGTGTACTATGACTCACCTGTATAGTATCTCAGAGAAAATCATATACTGCCCGTACAAGTATTTCTGACTTGAAACACTTGCCTTGTGCCATTTATTTACAACCTGTTCATCACAATGCTTTTGCCACTATATGGTCTGAAAAAAGGAAAGGTTTATTGAAGCTCATTTTGGGGTTGTGTACCTATATACGAAGGCACACTGGTTTTTGGAAATAGAAAAAAGAACAAAATCTTCAATCATGAGATGTTCCATGGAAAAATACAGAATTGTCATGTCCCTAAACTAACAAAGACCCTTGTTCATATAGAACAAGGGGCACCAAATCACTTTAGCCAATTGACAGAAGGGGCAGCTACGTGGCACAGTGAATAGAGCAAAGGCCTGGAGTTGGGAGGATCTTAATTCAGACTGGGCCTCAAACACCATCTGTGTGACTGCAGGCAATTCACTTGACCCTGTTTTCCTCAGTTTCCTCATCTGTAAAATGAGCTGGAGAAGGAAATGGCAAACTACTCCAGCATCTCTGCCAAGAAAACCCCAGATGAGGTCAAGAAGAGTCAGACAGGACTGAAACAGGCCAACAACAATACAACTGTCAGCTTACTTAGAGATCTTTGATTAATAGGTAAGCCGAGTATTTGGTTTATGAAATGGATTGGATCAAGACAGAGTGGTAGGGGGGAAGAGGTCTGCTGAAACAAGCCTCCTTGAGAACAAGCTATTCTTATCTGTGCAGCAGGACAAGAGTCAGAAACAGCCCTTGAGTCTGTGGAAATGAGGGGAGGGGAAATGACCCCCCCCCCAATCCCTCTTCCTCTGCTCCGTTAAGAAGTAATGCATGCAAGAAATGGGCATGTGCCTATTAGGTGCCAAGGCTGCAAACTTTCAGCACTTTCCTTTTTCCTCAGTCCCCTGAACTGCACTGACACCTTTTTGAAAAGCAGGTATCTGGGAGAACGGGGCCGAGAGATCTTGCAAAGAGGCTCCCAAGGAACAATGAACAGCAAACTGGGAGCAGGTGGCCCGAGAACAGCTCGGGCAGAAGTGAGGAGGCTGACGATGGGGGCATCTGACGCCGCGTCGGCCTGCGGGACAGTCTGCTGGGCCGGAGCTGACACCGCCTCCGACCTCCCGCAGAGCCTCCTCGGGGTACCAGTTCTCTGGGGACCGCCAGCCGGCTCAGCTAAGCAGAGCTCTGTGCAAACGTGCGAAGGGAGCTCCATCAGACCCCCGGGGAGGGGGCTCAGGGAGCATTGACCCCTCCCGAGGAGGGGGATCCTCCCTGAAGCCCCCAGGGAGCACTGGCCCCTTCTGAGCACGGGGGTCCTCCCAGAAGCTCCCGGGGAGCACTGGTCCCTCCCCGGAGGAGGTCCTCCCCGAAACCCCCGGCAGGGAGGGCCCCACCTGGCTCTCCGTGGCCCGGCTCGAGAGGGCTGATGGGGCGGTGATCCGCTGACCCTGAGCCATCCCGACCCACGGTCGCTCGCCGGCTGCCTCTCCTCCTGCACGGCCGGCCGGGGATGGCGACCTCCGCTCCTTTGTTCCCTCCCCAAGTGGCTGGACGATTAAAAAGCAAAAGCCCGAAGCCAGAAGGGGGGGGCCCGGGGCGATCCTGAGCGGCGGGGCCGGGACGCGGCCACTTGGCCGGGCTCCTCGGCTCCCCTGCCGGGCTCCCGGAGAAGGCAGGCGGCGGGGAGCGGGGAGCGGGGAGCGGGAAGCGGGGGAGCGGGGGAGCGGGGGAGCGGGCGCCGGCGCCGGCGCCACCCACCTGCGGCCACGGCCGAGCAGCCCCAGAAGAGCAGGAGGCGGGCGCAGCTGCCCATGGCCGGGCGCCGGCGCGGGGCGCGGGTCTCCTCTGTCTAGGGCGCGGGGATGCTGCGGCTCCGCCGGGCACGGCGCGGGAGCGCCTGGCGGGGCCCGGGCATGCCGAGCCGCTCCGGCCCGTCCGGCCGCTCCGGCCCGTCCGGCCGCCCGGCCGCCCGCCGAGCTCGATGAGACCTCTCACTTCCCGGCCTCCGCAAGCTGCTGCTCCCCAGGCTCCGGCCCCGCTCTCTCCATGGGCAGCTTCACTGGATGCATTTTTATTGCTCCGACACGGCGGCGGCGGCGGCGCTCCGGTGCCAGCCCTCCTCCCTCTCCCGCCCGCCGTCCCCCCACCCCTTCCTCCTGCCCGCCCCCCGGGCTTGACAGCCGGCCGTGCGGACTGAGGCCAGGCTCAGTACTGCAGCCGGGAGCCGCCGGGCCTCGGTGGGGGGGGGGGGCAAAGGGGGCCGCGCGGCGCCCGGGGGAGCGGGGGGGCTCCGGGAGGAGGCTGCGCGACTCTGGGGAGGCTGCAGAGCGCCCGGGGGGGGCGCTGCGGGGCGCCGGGGGGAGGGGGCTGCGGGGCACGGGGGGGGGGGGGCGGAGAGGGCGCTGCCGGGCGCCCGGGGGCACACGGGCAGCCGGATCCCCCTCTGCCCTAAGATCCCGGCTCCTCGGCTTCGTCTTCCTCTCCTGCTTCCCGCACCCATCTTCCGACGTGCTCCCCCCACCCCGTGCTCCCCCACCGCTGCCCTGAGGGACCCACGGGCCTCCCCCGGGAAGCTCCTGCCTTCCACCTTCTCTGGGTACATTCCTGAGAATCAGCCGACTCCCTCTCGGTCAGGTCAGGGCATGCCAAAGGGGCTCCAAAAAAGCGAAACCAGGACTAGGCTAGTGCCTCCTCATCGCGTCCCCACAGCCTCTTCTAGGGGCACGGACCCGGCTCCTAGAAGTCCAGGGGCCCGGGACAGCTGGCGAGAAGAGCCTCAAAGAAGACTGCCAGGACTGCTGGGCTTCACGGACCCAGCCCAGCCTCGGGCTAGCCGGGCCTCCCGAAAATTCAGGGGTCTGCTAAGTGGGGGCTGTTCAGGGGCACAACCACCACTCCCGGCGCTATCTTTGGGCTAACAGATAACCCGGGGCTAGGGGAAAGTCTGGCAGAGGACATCGATGCCCAAAGGCAGAACCATCACTCCGCGACCCAGAGCCGGGTGGTTCTATCCATTGGTGACACGCTGGGCCACGGGACAGCCTTTGGGGAGCAGCTCGAGAGCAGCCCCAGACTGCCAGCCCGTAGCCAGAAATCACGGTACTCAAATGCGCGGCTCAGCACATAATAAAGAACCAAAGTACACTTTGTGGGGCCGAGATGGCAGCTGTACTGGGGGCGTTATTGCCACAAACAAGCTTCTGGAAAATGACAAGAGAAATGCAGAGAGAAGCGATGGATTACAGACTTCATCAAAGGGGATCTTCTGGAAAACGAAACAATTCACAAAAAGCCCCCCTTTGCTTGTGGCGTCTATTTGAATGTTTTTGGGGCACATTTAGATCATTTACCATGACTCAGCTGGTGACATATCAGGAATTTTATAGCACCGGAGGGAATCGAGGGGGAGGTCAGGGCAATCCACTTGGGAAACATTTATTTTTTTCTATTGGCCGGCTCTGGCAAAGGAGTGGTGGGGATGTACAATACAATAGCTCAAGCTTTAAAACACAGAAGCACTTGTGATTTAAGGTAAAAACAGAATCGAGACAGTCACAAAATCTCACAGACACTTTACAGAGATTCTCTCGGTCTTTGACAAGGAAACATCCTCCCCGTTCTAAAATTATTTATCATGCATGTTTGATTTGTAAAACCATTTACAAAAGACCCTAACACCAAAGAGAGGAGGTCCAGGAAAGAATGAAATTCACTCCCACACTCTTCTAGAAAGGATTCTACTATGCTCAGGCATAAGAATACCATTTTTCACCATGAATTTCTATAGCATTTACAATTTTTTGTTTCTTTGTTTTTTTGAGTGGGGCAGGCAGGGCAATTGGGGCTAAGTGACTTGCCTAAGGTCACACGACCAGCAAGTGTTAAGTGAGACAGAATTTGAACTCGGGTCTTCCTGACTCCAGGGTCGGTGCTCTATTCACCGCCACCTAGCCGCCCAGCGTTTACAATTTGTACCACATAAACAACAAGCATTTTTTAAGCGCTATGTACCAGGTACTAACTAGGCTAAAGTACTGGGAGTACAAAAAGGCAAAAGACAGCTTCTGTCCTCAGGGAGCTCACCATCTAATGTGACAGATGTTTTAAAGGCAGAAATAAGATCTGACAATGGATTAGATTTGTGCAGTGAATAAGAGTGATAAGCCAACATTTCAAGGCCGAAGAATTCTTCACATTCTATATCGTGTTGACTTGACTTGAAAAAAGCTTATAAATTTTAGACAGTGAATAAACATTTACTAAGCGCATGCTGTGTTTCAGACATCGTGCTAAGTATTAGGGAGACTAGTATGAAGAAAGGCAAAAGGCAGTCCCTGCTCTCGAGGAACTCAGAAAACTGTACAGCTTGATTTCAGTTACCAGTTTAAATTATTAATTGGAATTAAATGGAATCATTCATTCTCTCCCACTCCAAGTCAACGTGCCACTAAGCAGACTCACCTGCTGTGTTCCAAACCAGAGAGACATTAAGAGCTCCACTGTGTTCTCCAACAGTCCGATCACATCTGGGGTGCTGTGTTCAGGTTTGGCACCGCAGCTAGGCTGTGACAGTTTAGCGAGCAGCTTCAGAGATAGGCAATTCAGGCATCTTTTTTCAATTCTACTTTTGGAAATTCTTCCCTCCATTCAGGGCCCAGGTCCTGTGCTACCCTGCTACTCCCTGGATGAGTCCTTTTCTGACCTTTCCATTCCTAATTTCTAATATCTCTCTGACCTCTCCTATGCAGAGTCTCACATGTCTCACTTTCCTACAAAACTGAGGGTAGAGACAACATCATTTTTCATAGAATCAGCTGATTAGAGCTGAAAGGGACCATAGAAGCCATCTAATCCATACTTCTCTTTTAATAAATGAGTAAAGTGAGGCCCACAGAGGCTGTCATTTGCACCTGCTGGCATACCCACTGTTTTATCAGACTATTAATAAGTATTGAATTGAATAAGTAACTAACATTCTCATGCAATTTATATGGTGATATAGTTTAGTTTCACATTGAAGAAATCAACCAGAGAAAGTTTAGTTAGGTAACATTAGGCTAAAAAATTTGACTCCTATAACCCTGGGAAGTAATGGACTATCAGTGGTAGACTCAAAAAGTTTCTCTTTGATGTGGTGAAAAGACCCTTGGCTCTGCCCCTTCCTGTGTGATGTTTCTCTGTAAAATGGGTGATATTATCTAGAGGTACAGTAGATACAAAATGAGATAATGTCTAGTAGAGTGCTTTGTGACCATTCAAACCATTAAAAATGCAAATTATGAATCAATGGGAGAGCCCTGGAAAGTATACTTAATATTCAGGTATGGTAATATCTCATCAGTTAACCAGAGTTCACTTATCCTCATTCGGGAACTTGGTCAAGGCCTAAAAGGAAGTAAAAGTAGCCTTCAACAAGCCAAAATCAGTGGAACATGGCATTGCACTAAATGATGCATTTCTCCAATTATAGCATCAACTCTCTTGTTTATTCTTATTTTAGACATAATTCTAACAAACTTGCCTTTCTTCTTACCCGGCCCACAGTAGAAAAGAAGCAATAAATTTAGAATAAATTAGAAGGAGCCTGTGAATGTGGGCACACTGAGAGCATTAAGAAGCGACAGCAAGGGAGAAGATGGAAAAACTATAAAAAGACACAAGAACGCAGAAAGCATAGATAGTGCTCTGAAGAATTATATGTTTAGAGACAGGGCAATAGCTCCTGGAGGTGTCACTGTGTCACTTTTATTGACATATACAATGGATCATAGAAAGAACTGGAAAGCATCTTGGCCATTATCTGCTCCAGTCTCCTCCCCCTCCTCCACCCCATGCTTGAGTACCCTTCACAATATCTCTAAGAGATGGTCACCCAGCCTCTGCTTGAACAAATCCAATTAGAGGGAGAGCAGCAGCTCGTAATAATATTGGACACTTACAGCTGTGCTTTATGTTACACAAAGGGCTTTATATACAACATCTCATCTGAACCTTCCAACAATAAGGCAAACGTACTAGATGAGTCACATGTCTTTTCAAAGGCTCTCCTGTCCTTCCTAGGAATGAGCAGTCCCCTACATTTTTGGACAAAATGTCTACCCAGACTTCAATTGGTTGGTAATGCTCTGCTTCCTGAGGCTATACAGAACAAATCCAGTCCCTTTTCTATATTATAGCTCTTCAAATATTATTTTACAAAAGCTACTAAAGAATGTAAGCTACTTGAAGGCAGTAACTTTTCTTGTCTTTTTAAATATTCAATAAATAAATAGGATGAATTAATCAATCAATATTTAAGTGTTTATTATGTGTTTACCATTCACATAAAGAGCATTTAAGAAATACTTGCTGAATTGAATTGTGACCTTGAGAAATCTTGTCACCTTCTGGAACCTTTTATGACATGACACAGTTTTCAATCAGCACATTAGCCTACTTATAGTTCCATAGGTAGACTCATGTTAAGCAATGTTTCCTTTAAACTAGAGCAATACACAAGCAATATACCAAGACACAATCCACCAGAAGTGATCTATTATCTCTCTTGTTAGGAACAGATTTATTAAGGGCAATTAGGATTACATTGGGGGGTGGGGGAGTGGTTCTCGGGCAGGGAAGAACGGAAGGAAAGTCATGTTTTACCCCATTTTACAGCACTAACTTCAATTCAACTTAGGAGTTTTTTGAGATCCAGGGCTGTCTTTTGCTTTTCCTTGTATCCCCAGTATTTATCCCAATGTCTGACAAATAGAAAGTTCTTAATCAATGTTTACTGACCCAGTAAAATCCATATTCTTTATAAGCCAATAAGTCTATAAGGCTTTATTAAGTATATACTATGTGTCAGGCTGATACCAAGAAAGACAAAGGACAGTACTTGCTCTCAAGGAGCTCACACTCTAATAAGATAGCTAATAGGCAAACAACTATGTAGAAACAATATACATACAGGATAAACTGGAGATAATCAGCAGAGAGAAGGAAGCAGCACTGAGGAGGAAATCACATGAATGATGTGATTTTGAGTCATCAAGAAATCACTCGATTATGTTCAATAGATGTTATTTAATAAGTCTATATAGTAGAGAGAGTACATAACACATTTAAGAAATATCCCTATCCCAAATGGTAAAATACTAATATTTCAAAGCATTAGCACTTCAGTACCACAACCATAAATTATCTGAAAAACTCCCTCATGTGGAAAACAACTCTGAATGAATGGGAAGTTCGAGAGAAAAGAAGTTCACCAGTCCTGAGGTTTTAAGGATACATAGTATCCCTCTTTATATACACTGTTTCACCCTCACAACAGCCATCTGTGGGAAATGACAGGCATAGTTTTTATTTTACAATCCCAGAAACTGATTGCAGAGAGTTGTGAGTGCCAAGATATAATCACTCAAAAAATAAATATCATCAGCAAGACTCAGATTTCCAGACCTTCAATTCACTGTAGTGTTAGTTTCCCCCAACCACTATCCTAGAATCCTCATACACTGATGTTTGGAGAGTCCAAAGCAGAGACTTTTGTCTTCTAATAATTCCATGGGCTTCCTTCTGCCTGGCCCATGCCCTTCACATGCTCTTTGGGAATCCCATCTTGGGAATGTCCTTGAACTTCTGCCGAATCCTCTTGCCACTGGCACTGTTTGGTACGCAGAGTAGTGCTTCCTGGCTACAGCTGCTCATTCCTAGGAAGGGAGTCAGAGTCTTTGAAAAGACATGTGACTTGTCTGGTAAGGTAACCAATACTTTTCTTATTTAAGAAAAAAAATAGTACATACTCTCTCTTATTTAAATTAATTGTATGGGGCATAGAAAAGTGGTAACAAATAAAAGGTGTACTTTTATTATTACAGATGGAGCTACTCTGACAGGACTACGCTGAAATCCAAGACAGCTTCTGTAGGGGGCAGTATCTCAGAATATTAGTATTAGAAGAAACTTCAGAGTTCATCTCTGCTAACACCTCCCTAACATGTCATTTCTCTCTTCAGTGTTTCCTACACGTTATCATCCAGCATTTACTTGAACTGACATCTATGAAGTGCTTAAGTTTGCAAAGGATTTCACATAGATTACATTAACCTTGCGAGGCAGATATTACTGTTGAGGAAACTAAGGCTCAGAAAGATTAAAGTGACTTGTCCATGATCACACAGTTAATAAATATCAGTGGCAGAATTTGTATCAAGGTCTTTCTGCCTCCAAGTCCAGCACTCTACCTACCTATCATAGAATCATCCACTGCATCCTGGGACAACACCTGTCATGAGGACTTATGTCTTGCCACTGGACTTCAAGGACTCAGGAAAAGAGCAAGGCTGACAGTCATGCACAACTTAAATCCAACTCATGAGCAAGTCAAGACATCACCCCATGATGTCACTGGTCTTCTTCAAAAATGAAGGACAAGCAATAACTGTCCTTCCAGTTGTCATGTTCATGATGACCTCCAGTAATGGGGAACACTGATTACTATGGCAACCCATCCCAGTTTGGTACAGCTCTAATTACTGTCAAGCTTACATTCATTTGTCCTGGTTTTGCCCCCTAGGGCCACTAAGAACAAATTTAATCCGTCTTTCACATTCTGAGCCCAGATGGGGGTACAAACCATTTTGAGGAATAATATGATGTGTTAATATTTCAGATAGGCTCATGGAGAATGATAATAGGACTTCTAAATGGAACTGTATCTCTCAGGCAGCTTATTGATGTGGAACTGAATTGGAATTTGACATACATTCACATTTTGTAATCATTCACATAGGGGTGATAGTTGAAACCATTAAAGTAAATGGAATCTCTAAATGAGATCAAGGACAGAGAATACTATTTAAGTCTATTTACCAGCAATGTGGCAATTTCCCCCCACTTTATAATTAGAATAATAAAATTTTACTGCTAAAGGAGCCTTTAAAGATTATTTAATTCAACCTCTTCATTTTGTTGATGAGGACACAAAGCCCCAGAGAGATTATAGGAATTATGCCAAGTCAAACAGCTAGCTAGTGGGCGAATGGGTTCTAAAAAGCAGTTCTCCTCATTTTCAATCCATTACTCCTTCCACTACACCACATTTCATTTTTAAAAAACTAAACATTCTTCTATTTTCAGCCCTAAATTCTTTCTCTCCCTTCTCCTCTCAGTCTATCCCCCGTACTCCCACCTCCATTGAGAAGTAAAGGAAAAACAAAATCCATTACACAGAACAACAAATATTCATGAAACATTGATCATCTACTGGGTAGACAGATGGTGTGTGTGTATGTGTATGCGTGTGTGCGTGCGTGTGTGTGTATATGTGTGTATGTGTGTGTGTATGTGTGTGTATGTATGTGTATATGTGTATGTGTGCATGCGCATGTGTGTATGTGTGTGCGTGTGTGTATGTGTATGTGTGTGTGCGTGTGTGTATGTGTGTATGTATGTGTGCGCGCATGTGTGCATGTGTGCATGCGTGTGTGTGCGTGTGTGTGCGTGTACGTGTATGTGTGTGCGCATGTGTGTGTGTGTGTGTGTATGTGTGTGTATGTATGTGCATGTGTCTGTGTGTGTGCGTGTGTCTGTGTGTGTGCGCACGTGCATGCACTTGCATGTGCACAAATAGAGAAATTAAAAACAAGGGTCCTCATCCAAAGATCCCATGAGTTGGTTTTATGCAAAGATGTACATTGAAATCAAAGGGAAAGATCAGTGGGTGTGAGATTAGTAAGAGAAAGCTATTTCAAGACCCAGAGAATCTAGTTAAAGACTGCCAATCGCTGCAACATTCATTATCAAATTAGGAATTCCATTCTGTTAGGATGTAGAATTCAAAATAACTATTCTGTTTGTATGAGGTTCCGTTTCATTCAATTTATTTCACATGGCTATGCTTGAGGAACCCAGAAGCCAGCATTTAGCTACACACTCAACAGATCACAAACTTCATAAAAGCTATTCCTTAGGAATTATTAAAATTTTATTTTTATAACTTTTTTAAATTGTAATTTAATATTTTAAACTAACAAAAATGTGTTTTCTCTCCCTCCTACCCCACCATCTCTGAAAAAAAGAAAAACAAAAATCTAGTAAGAAACATGCATGGTCAAGCAAAACAAATTCCTTCATTGGCCATGTCCAAAAATATGTGCTTCATTCTGCACTGAGGCCATCACCTGTCCATCAGGAGGTGGGCAGCATGCTTCATCACTGTAGTCTTAGGGAGCCATTGCATTGATCAGAATTCTCAAGTCTTTCAAACTTTTTTGTCTTCACAGGGTTGCTATTATTACATAAATTGTTTTCTGGTTCTATTCATTTTACTGTGTATTCGATTATACAGGTCTTCCCAGGTGTCTCTGAAAATGCCCCATTTATAATCTTTTAACACAACAGTATTTCATTACATCCATACGCCATAATTTGGTTAGCTATGCCCCAACAAAATGAATACCTCCTTAGTTTCCGGTTCTTTGCCACTACGAAAAGTCTTGCTATGTCAGTTTTGGTACAAATGGGTCTTTCACCTTCTTCTTTGATCTCTTTGGGGAGACCTGGTGGTGGCGTTGCTAGATCAAAGGGTATGTGCAGTCTGGTGACTTTGGGGGCATAGCTCCAAATTTCTTTCCAGAAAGGCTGGACCAATTTGGCACTCTACCAATAGTACAGTAATCTGGCTTTTATTTTTTGGCGGTCTCTTCAAGATTTTTTGTTTTTGTTTTTTGGAAATTTGGTAAATCTTATGGATGGGTTGCTTTCCTTTACATTTACAGTGTGGCTTTTATTGACATTTTCTCTTAGTGATTTAGAACATTTCTCATATAGTTGTTGATGTCTTTATGCCACTGTGAAAAAATCATTGAAACAGAAAGCCTATTGGAAAGGCTAATACAATGGGCACCAACTATAGCTATCCATTGTTCATCGTTTAAATGAGTCAGAATTTTATCACAAATATTGGATGGCTGAGGATAAGAAAGTAGGTTAAAAAAAAACCTAATTGTTCATTTCTACCATTTGTCAGCTTCCTATGAGTTAAAGAGATCAGTATGATACTAGGAAAAAAATTATAAGACACAGTACTCATTTTCAGCATCATTAAATAACACACATGCATATGGATGCCATTTGTATATATGCAGGTGGATGTGTTTGATATTGGGATGTGACCCAAAAATTCACTCTCTTTTCAGCTCATATTGCCCCCACCCAGAGTTTTTATGGGGAAATCACTTAATAGAATTCATGTCTAAATTTCCACAGACACAGGTAAAAATGGTCTATAGCTCCTGTATTATATATATATGTGTGTGTGTGTGTGTGTGTGTGTGTGTGTGTGTATATACATATTTAGGATATTGATAACAAATATATTTTTAGGATACTGAATAGGCTTTATTTTACTTCACAGAAAATACACAAAATGCAAAAGTCTCACAGGACTCTAAAAACAAATACAGAAAACATATAAAAGGATTCAAAATAGACCATGAATAATTGATACTTTTTCTCTGAATACTAGTGAGTTCTTTCCCACAAGGTCCTCCTATACAATTATCCGTGGGCTTGGAGTGATGCCCTGTGGTTTGAACACCCCCCCCCCCCCAAGGAGAACCCATTTTGGGATTACTAGATAATCAATCACCTTCCCATCAGGCCAGTACAGTCCAAATAACTCATTGTAATAGCAGAGTGAAAGACCAAGTTCATTACTCCTCCATGTTGGCTTTTAATCCATTGCTGCTACTCTGGTGGCCAGTTACTGGAATACTTACACTTGGGGCACTTGTGAGCCAACTCCAAGATTAGTGCTGGCTGTGACATCTCCCTTCTCAGAGTTAAAGGTTAGATTACAGGTTAATGGTCCCCTGGAAATCCATTCTCCTCTAAATAAGAGGCTAGGGGATGTCACTGCCTAGGAACTCTTCAGGATACATGAACAAGCTTAGGTTTATCCTTGCTGTGTGTCTCTTTGGAAGACAAGTAGAAGAGGTAAAAACCCCTCCAATCCAAAATAAGGGCTCATTTTGACAAGCCATTAAAGAAGGTGACCAGAATTTTCTTATAAAAATTTATTCTCTCAAGAGTCTGAGTCAAGCAGAAGGAGGCAGTTGTCATCAGTGAAATCAGTCTTCTAGCAGGCATCAGGGAAGAGCTTCAAACCAGCCAAAGCATCGTGGAGGAAGTCCTAAGTCACTGAGGCATAATCAGATCAGTAACAAAGGACATGTCCACCTTCTATAGGGAGACCTGATTTTAAGAAGTCTTAAAGGCTCATCGCTCCATAAGTTCATCAGGCTTACTGGGGACTCCTTTGCTACTCTTTCTTTTTTATACGATACGTATGCACATACATACACACATACACACACAAAGACACACATATGTAGAGTAGAGATGACTGAGGTTTATTGAAGGTGATGTCATCTGAATACAAGATCTGGCAGCTTCTACCAAGCTGGAAAGACTTTATTTAGCACTGGCCTGATGATGGACTGGGGGTCAGTTTGGTTAAATTTGGAGAAGCTCATAACCAAGTGGGTCATAAATTGATGGATGTGGGGGCTGTGACAATACTCAAATACTGTCTAATAAATCCTGAAGCACTTGCTACCCACATTAGTGGAGATAGTGCCCACCACTTTGAAATTATAGATCCTTTACTTAAAGGATTAAAGTACTAGAGTACTTTAGTACTCAAGTACACCCCCCCACTCCCCCCCACATACCGCTTCATGAAGGATAAAGGATTTCTGCTCCATAAGTGGGTCTACTGAGATCTTGTTCTATTGTGGTGCCATAATCTCCCTTACCACATCACGTAAAGTTGGTTTTGGGGAAAGAGAAGGAGGTGAACATCCCCGTATGACCCCTTCCTCCAAACAGTTTGTATAGCTGGGAATTACAGTCATACATTAATAAGTGAATAAAGTTAACAAGTGAATAAAGCCAGAAGTTTAATAGACTCTTGTCTCATTCCCCTTATGGTGATAAGGGATGGAATATCTCGTGAGACAGTATGTTCTAGACTGACAAATGTATTGGCATAATGATCCTGGTCGAGTGGCTACACAGAGAATGTCCATTGTGTTATAATGATAGGGTGTTCTTAGACTATATATGAAAACCCTTGTACCAAAAAATGGTGACCACTTAAGTGGAAAGTAGGAGACACGGAGGGCCAACAGCTATATTGTGTAAATTTGCAGGTATTTTTTACTTACTAGCAATTAGAGAAAAAGAAATAAATTGAAAGAAAACTCTAAGAAAAGACACAACTACATTTGGGATGTGTGCCATGGGAATACGGCTCAAAATCTACGCCATCCAATGAAGGTTGTTGACTTTGGTTTACCACTTCTCTATAACAATGAAGAGGATGTGTGGGAAGGAAAGTGGAATGACTGGGAGAGGCAGGCGAGACAGGGAAATAGAAGTAAAGGTTGAAAGGAAACACCAGCTACGTCATGTCTAAGATTTTTCCACCTTCTAACTTAATGCTTTTATGCCTGATCTTTTTTGATTGAATATTAATTCTTGGAGCAATTATTCTATCCATCTCTGTATCCCTGAGATTACATAGTACTAAATCAATGACTATAGAGAATGACAATCTTCTGTTAGGAAGTGATCACATTTTCATAGTAAAATGACAAATATATATTTATATAGTCACAAAGGTAACTAGAGTACAAGTAGATCTGTCCAGGACTCACTCAGTATTTTATTTTCAAGAACTATCTAAAAAGCAATTAGGTTGTTTGGAAAAACTTGTTCATCACAAATGTGTTCTTCCTTTAAAATGTGAACACTGAGCCAATCTTGGAAGCAAACACTTACTACATTCTTTCATCAAGTTGGTTGTTATGAGTATTTTGGTTATAACAATGCAAAAATTGTGAAGGATCTGGTTTACTTTTAAACTCCAAACCTGTTCCAAGATCACTTACTGGACCCTGGAGATGCATGGGGCATACCAGTTCTATTTTCAGATGTTGCCTTTGGGTAAAGTATAGTCATCCAGATACCTTTGGATACTTTGGATGCTCTTACGTGTAGCAAGTGAACTTGCTAAAACATGCTACACCTTAGATTTGGAAATAGAGAGTTCGTGTCTGTATGAGAAATCAAGTAGGGATTCAAGGATTTACAGTCACCAGCTCATAGAAGAAAAAGTCTACCTTGAAACTGAGAGACTGAAATTCCTTTGCTAAAGATTCATATCCCTTGTTCATTATTGTCATAATAAATGGCCCCAGTTCTTATGCAAAAAGGGATGCTTACTATAGGCATAACCGTTTTCTTATCAGGGTGACAGTTATAGCTTATCTCATAACAGAGATTTTTCTCTTTTGGTCAGAAGTATAATACATTGCATTCAGTTCCCTTTCACTTTTCCAAAGAATCAAATTCATATCAAGCAACTATACCCTCATGCTTTCCTCCTAATTCACTTTATCTTTTGTCTCCTTTGCTCTCTGCCTATTATTCCCCATAAGCACATTTCCCACATGCACCATCCATCCACTTTTCTTATTCCCAGTAAAATGGATTTCTAAATATTCCCAAATATCTGATTGTACCTCTTACAGTCCTTCTGTGTCCTTCAGCTCTGATAAGGAAAAAAAAGACCAGGGTTCAGAGACAATCATTAAAAAAACAAGTTTCTCTATCAAAACTTCAGGAGGACAATCTTCCTCCTCATTTCCCTGGAAAAACCATCCCACCCTGGTGTGCTCTTACTCAGTGATAGTGCAAAAAGAAGGGGAAGACAATGGTCATTGATGGGGGAGGGAAGAGGGAAGAAGCTCCTAGGGAAAAAAAGATGCCGTGTAGCAGTAAATCATTTACCAGTCTCTCATTAGCAGTAATAAGAAAAGCATTAGTTAAGAGATAATAATAGCAAAGTATTAGTAATAATAATGATGTATAACCATAAATGCCAGTACTTTGGTTCAGCTCCCAATGAGCTCTTTATAGTATTGTACAGCCTCAATTATTTAGCCCCCCAAGATAAATAAGTAAAAGGCCTGTGCCCTCTGGTTAGAAGGCCTAGAAATTACATCTGTGCTCAATAAAGTATGCCTGGGCCTAGTTCAATTGTGTTGAAATTATAGTGAGTTCATTTCATTCCTATGCCTTCAATTATCACACACACACACACACACACACACACACACACACACACACACACACACACGACTCCCAAATCCTATAACCTCTCCCTAGAGACCTAGTCCTAGATTTCCCATTGGTACCTCAAACTCAAAGTGGCCCAAACTGGACTCCTTCATTTCCCTCAAAAACCAACACCTCTGAGCTGTTTTTGCTCATGACACAAGCCCAGCAACCTGTGTTCAAACTTCAGTATCATCTTTGACTCTTCCCTTTTCTTCTCTCCCTGCATCCTTTCATAGCCAAGTCTTGTGGATCTTATCTCTATGATATTTCCCCTATTGTTCACTCACCCTGACTCACAAAGCCTCCAAGTTCAGGCCTTCATGATCTCTTGCCTGCATCCTAAATGGTCTCTTTTGTCTCTCTCCTCTTGAACCCATCTTTCATGTGCCTGGAAAGAG
>CM053581.1:346382522-346428168 GCA_028627135.1 Pseudochirops cupreus
TCAGGGACTTCTCTGCCCTCAGGCAGGAGAACCATTCCAGGGCCTTTCTGCTCCCCTCAGTCACCCTTTCCCCCCAATTCCCAAGCACCCAGATATCTAATGATCATGTGAATAAAAATAAAACTTCTAGTCTTTCATCTTAATACCAAAATAACCCTCCCTGCAATGTTGCCCCCCACCCCAATATATAATGTTGGGGAGGCTTTTAATATAGTTGGGGGTCTATGAACTTCCTGCCAAGCTGGCTAACTAAATGAAGGCAGACCACCCGGCTCACATATAACTACTCCAGGAAAACCCTGAAGTTTGTACCATGATGAAAAATGATTAATCATTCCAATGAAAAACTACGATAACTTGTTCTACTCTAGAATGGAAGGTTAGCCAGAAGCCCAGGGACAATAGAAACCCCACTTCCCTCTCTACGCTCCCTGCCCCACTACCCCATGCCCTCTAAAAGTGTGGGGAACATCAGCATAAGGAGAGGCAGGATACCCGTAGCCTGCAGCATTCTGTGTTCAGAGAGAGCTAGGGTAGAGACTTCCCCTGAGAGAGCCCCGGGGTAGAGGAATTTGGGAGTCCTGGTATAGACAAGGTTAACAGACTGCTTCATTCTCACTCAGACCCAGACAGCCCAGGCCAAGGGGCTCAGCTCTGAAGTGTCACAGAGGACCCTGAAGATGCAGCATTATGGACCTTAAGTACTCACAGGAATCAAACCCCAGGAGGTAGAAGTCTGAGTAAGAATCCAATGATACCCAGAGCAAGACCAAGAGCTGCTAAGCTCTCTAGCCAAAAGAGCAGCAGGGGGTAAGGCTTGATTAGCACAAAGCCCCAATTCAGGAACTGAAGTCCGAGAATGAGTAAATGAAAGTATCAAAAATTATTGTAAATATGACTTCATAACAACTGCAAGCAGACATTCAAAGGGAAAAAAACAGATTTTTTATAAGGACTACATGAATATCTAGAAGAAATAAAGCAAGAGATAAAAAATAAGATAAAGGATTTTGAGGAAAGAATTGGAAACAGAATAGCTCAAGAAAAAAAATGGTAAACCTTATCAAAGAAATGGACTCCATGAAAGACTGGAAAAGACCAAACAAATCAATGACTCCACAAGAGAGCAAGAAAAATTAGAACAAAATTTAAAAATGGGAAAAAATGGAAGAAAATGTAACATATATAACACAGGTTAAAGAGAGATTTGAGAATCACTGGACCCTTTGAAAACCATTAAAAAAAAAAAGGTTGGTCATTATATTTAAGGGAATCATACATGAAAACTTTCCAGCTCTAATAGGACCACAGGGCAAAGTAAGTGTAGAAAGAATCTACCAATTACCTCGTGAGAGAAACCCTAAAAGGAAATGCCTCAAGGATGTCATATGCTAAAATCCAGAACTCTCATATCAAGGAAAAAATCCTAGAAGCATCGAGAAAGAAGCAATTTGAGTACCAAAAAACTACAGTCAGGATCACATAAAACCTGGAAGCTTCTACTAAAAATGAGAAAGGATTATGACATACAATTTTCTAAAAGGTAAAAGTTATAGGCTTATAACCACATGTGACTTACTCTGAAAATGGAGCGTAATCCTATAAAGAAAAAAATGGATCTTAATGGAATGGAGGCCATTCAAACATTTCTGATGAAAAGATCGGAGTTGACAAGAAACTCTGGAACACAAACACAGAAAGATAAACAACAACAGTAATAGGGAGCGTGTATAAAGCATTTCAAGGTTTGTAAAGTGCTTTACGTATGTTGGTAAGGAACATTAAGGGGCCCCCCGAACTTGTCTTTTTGAGTTGCCATATTTTCCAGAGACCCTGGACCCAGGACATGCAGGAGGCCCTGAATGTGTCAAGGACAATACTCCTTTCCCACTTCCCACTCCCTCTTGAGTTGAAATAATGTGGTGGTTTTGCATCTAGAACTGGGCTCACCATATGTACTTGGCGCTCAAGAAAGGCACCAGACAGTCTGCACTAGGCTTGTGTGGCTGGGACCCTTACAGACAAGGAGACCATCATATTTTCGTAGTCTTTCTAGACCATGGGAACATACATTCCCAAAATGGGCAGTCCCACCCCATGGGGGCACTAGAATGATCTGGGGGGCAGTAGTAGCCTCAGGAGCAATTGGGGAGCACTGAATAAAAATAAGAGGGTAGTGGAAGCATAAGAAAAGAAAAGAACATAAGAAAATTTTGAAATACCATTTGTACAAGTTTCATCTGCTGTGTAACAGAGTTAAAGTCATAGTGATTACATTATTTTCCAAATAAACACACAAAATGCAAGTTATAACCAATCAGGGGTCAAGTCTGCCAACTTGACCTGTCAGTCTTAACAAGCAAGTGTTGGAAGGCAAGCGTGTTGCTCATTGTTGGGAAGTCCAGCATGCATTAGCAGAAATATGTGTAATAACTTGTATACAATACAATAATATACAGTTATATGGTGCAATATTGTATCATCAAAATTTCAATGGAGGAAAAACCCCACAAATTTACAATAAATTATTAAATTTAAGATGTGTCATTTTAAAGAAAAAACATTTCATCTATTTTTAAATGATGCAAATTTTTTTAAACTGTTAAAGGGTTAAAGAAAGCTCTTTTTCTGGTGTTTGTCAGGATAAACTTAAAAATATATATATATCTTGAGATCAGATACTCAAATGGAACCGTGATTTCCTCAGTGCGGATATTTCCTCTGATGGTACAGACTGCAACCCATCTATGCTTGCCTATCCTCTGAGAATCATGCCCATATTCTCCCATAAGTTTACCACAGGGGTTGTATCCAATGTACCATGAACCTTTCTTTCCCCTTGCTCTTGCCATACAACTAGCCCAGAAATATTGCAGAGCCTCTTGAAGAAGGCTCAAAAGATTTTGACTTATCTACACTAAAAAAACCAAACCACACCAAAACAACTCAACAAAAAACCCAAGTAGACGAAGAATATCTATTCTCCAGATTATGGTATAAGGTTGGATAAGCAACCTGTAGAGCTTGTCTATCAGCGTATGTACCTTGGGCAACAACTTCAACTGGACCACGAGTTGAGGCCGAATTGAACAAGAAGAGACTGAAAAACTGCTTTTAGAAAACTGCAAAGTTCTTTTAATCCCAAGTATCTTCCTGAAACAAAGGCTCATCATCATTTAATGCCAATATCTTGGCATTACTTGATACATACAGAAACTTGGTGCAGTATCCAAAGGACCTTAAGACTAGAGTGCCTTGGCACAAGGAAGCCCATGGCTCCCCAGGCTGTATTGATTGGCCAGTATCACATTTGGGTACCACAGAATCCCCTTGAATTCCTCTGCATACAATGTTACTCATTCCCTCACCTCCTCCACCCCATTCTTTATGGATATTCTTTGCCATCTCTGTTCTGTGCTCAATCACCTTTCTTGTCCCTTCCTACCTCTTCAATGTACTACATCATTGCTCAATTAACCAATTCTCATTTTTCACTCTGCCTCCTGATAGACTTGTCTTTGTCTCCCTCTCCAGCCACTGTTTTCTCAGGCTGAACACTGAGGGCTCACTAGGACCCAGAATGGGACACTGGGGGCTCAGTTTGGACTTTTCCTCATCTACATAGTCCCAGTGTGACCTTCAGGTTCTTGCCTTTGGCAGAGGGCAGAAAAGTGGTTTGTAAAAGGCCACAAAGGAGCAATTAATTGGAAAGGTTTTCATGCTCTTTTTCATGATTATAAATAGCTAACACATAATTTCAAAGAGCACTGATTATTCTGAGAGGAAACTAATCTGTGTTTGGGGAGACAATGCAAAGTGTCTCTAAATCTATGACTCTCTTCACTTATTCACTTCTAACATTATACAAAAAAACCCCTGAAACAAACAAACAAAAACTCAATATGGGTACCACTTGTATGACGGCAGCAATAAGGATTTTCCCCTTATATTTCTCCTTTAAGTTTGACAATGAGTAGAATAAAATGGTAGGTGATTTTCAGTGAGTAGGAGAGGGCAGATTTGATGTAGAGGTTCTCTAGGTCATCCTTTCCTCAGAGGACAGTGTGTTGATTGTTTCAAGCCCTAGAACACTTATGGGCTTCCTCCATGGGATCTAGAGTCTAAACTCTCATCTCTTCCAAACTTCCCTGTTTCTGTTGAAGTCATTGCCGGTCTTCAGCATCTCAGGTTTGTAATTTTGGTTTCATCTAGACTTCCCACTTTCATACCATAGATTCAATCAGTTGTTGATCCTCTCCCTTTCTACTTTCCCAGCTCCTCTGACTCTTTTCTACTCATACTACTATCATCTTAGCTGAGGTCCATATCGCCCCTTGCCAAGAAGGCAAGAGCCTCTTCATTGGTCTCCCTTTCTCAAATCTCTCACCAGTGTGCAGGCCACCCTACACACTGTGGCCAAAGTAATTCCCTTTTTTAGGTGAATTTTTTCCCCAAGTATCAGGTCATCTATTTTTTCTTCCTCTTGTCC
Organism: Pseudochirops cupreus; assembly: GCA_028627135.1. Classification (NCBI taxonomy): domain Eukaryota; kingdom Metazoa; phylum Chordata; class Mammalia; order Diprotodontia; family Pseudocheiridae; genus Pseudochirops; species Pseudochirops cupreus. Next base: position 346,387,012 of record CM053581.1, read on the forward strand.
CTTCCCTTCCACACTCTCACCTTTATCCTGCACAGGGGAAAAAGAGAAACAAAACCTTTGTAACAGATTAGCACCGTCAAGCAAAGCAAATTCTCCCTTTGGTCATTTCTGAAAATATACGTCTCATTCTTCAGGTAGTTATCACTTCTCTATAAAGAGGTTGGTGGCATTCTTTATCATCCGGAATCATGGTTGACGATCACGGCTCTAAGTGGAGTTGTCTTTCTAAGCTTCACATTTATAATACTGATGTTACAGTATAGATCGTTCTCCTGATTCTGCTCACTTTACTCAGCATCAGTCTATGCAACTGGCTCCAGATCTCTCTGGATCTGTTTCTCCATTTCTTGCAGCACAAAAGAATTTCATTAAATTCATATAACATAATTTGTTCTGATATTCCTTCGATGGGTACCCCTCTAGTTTCCAGTTCTTTGCCACTCTAAAAAGAGTTGCTATAAATGGTTTTGAACTTTACGTTTGACCTTTTTTTTCTTTCTTTGATATACACTATAGACCTCAAAGTCATATAGTGGCAGCGTAAAATATCAACTCTTCTATTTAGCTTTTAAAATCCTACCCAACCTGGACCTTCCCTCCCCTTCCAGCCTCACTGAATACATTATTCTCCACATCCACCACAGGATCTGCCAAATTGGCTTTTTCTCCTTTCCTTACAATGCTCCATCTTCCAACCCCAGCATTTCCCTCCAGCTGTTCCCCATCCCTACCATGCTCACTCTCCTCATTTCCTATTCTTAATTTCCTAGGCTTTTTTTCCAGATTCAGTTCAAATCCCACCTCCAGCAGTAGCCTTTACTGGTGCCTTTAGTTTTCAGTACATTCCCTCTGAGACTACCTGCCATCAATTCTGTTGATCTTGCTCACAGTATTCACTTGCTATTTCTCTCTTTTCAAAAAATTATTTATCTATTTATTTAAAAAATATTCATTAAAATTTTTTTTGATTTCCAAATTCTCTCCTTCCCTCTCGTACCTCCTTTGCCATTTGAGAAGGCAATCAGTATGACACCAATTATACATGTGGAGTCACGCAAAACATTTCCACATTAGCCATGCTGCAAATTAAATGAAGAGCAAGATACTTAAAGGAAGTTCTTTTTTTTTAAGTATTCTTCAGTTTGTGCTCAGAGCTCATCACTTTATGCTCTGGAGATGCTGAGCATTTTTACCACAGGTCCTTTGGAATCGTCTTGGGTCATTGTCAATCAGAGTAGCTAAGTCTTTCATGGTTGATCACTGCTGCCACTGTTCTGGTTCTGCTCTCTTCACTTTACATATGTGTCTTCTCAGGTTTTTCTGAAACCATTCTGGTTGCCATTTCTTATAGCACAATAGTATTCCATCATAATCATATACCACAACTTGTTCAGCCATTCCCCAACTGATGGGATCCCCTTGATTTCCAGTTCTTTGTCACCACAAAAAGAACTGCTTATAAATATTTTTGTACAAATAGGTCCTTTCCCTTTTCTTTTATCTAGTTGCTATGTCTTAATTAGAATATTAGTTCCTTGAGGACAGGAACAGTGTTTTTGCCTTTCATTGATCTGTAGTTCTAAGCACAATACTTGGTGCTTAGTAAGAAATGACTAGCATCATCAAAGAATTATATGATAGGAAAATAAGACTGGGTGGACAGACTTGCAGCACCTTGGCAGGATCCTTTGTGGTCCGCTTTCAGGAGAATATGGTTAAGAGTGGGCTAGCATGGGCAGACATGAATGGGTTGTGATCTAAATCAATGGAATGATCTCCCAAATCTATGAAATCAAATATCACTTAAGTATCTAAGAATGGAGTTATCTCTGGAAACATTCACCCCCTTGTCCCAATGATTCTCCTCCTTCGCCAAACCCTAGCCCTGGATTATTCCACAATATGCCTCTTCCACTCCTACTCATGCTGTTGAATGGAATTGGAGGAAGTTACACAACTAAGCTAACTGGGAACACCACAAATTCATGTTATTCAGCTTCAACAAGGCCTTCCCGGTAAGCAAGGCAATCTTTTGATTCTTCCCTAATTAATTCACTATCTCATTCCAGTCAAAAGCTATTCCAAAGCTCTTCCTCTCTTCTACAGGCTCTCAAATTCCCCCTGCATCCCCCTCCATTCACTCTCTCATCTAAGAACCTTTCCTTTTTACTGAGATAACTGAGACATTTGCAATGACCTCCTCTTCTCTCTTTCACTTCTTCATCTCAAACCTCCTTGACATCAGCTTCCTCTCTCCTTCTCTTCTCTATTTCTGATAATGAAATAGCTCCTCTCCTTCTCCAGGCCATCCCGTTTTCATACAACCTTGATCCCATCCTCTCCCGTATTCTTCAGAAGACTCATTCACTTTCGCCAACCCATGCAGCATCTCTATTCTCCTGCCTCTCCTGAGCTATGACTTTTCCACTGCCTTCAAACATACAGAAGTCCCTTCTACCATTATTTTAAAAAACCGTCATTGAACTGTACTGTCTCCTCAAGCTATCATAACATCTGCCCTCTCTCTTTCTTAGCCAAACTCGTAGAAAAAGCAATCGATACTCATTACCTCATTCACTCACTCAGATTTTTGCAATATAATTTCTGACCTCACCACTCAATTGAAACAGTTCTTTCTAAAGTTACCAATGATCTCTTAATTGACAAAGCTGATGGTCTTCTCTCAAACCTTATCCCCTCTCCTCCTTGAGACTTTCTCTTCTCTGACTTTTCATGACACTATTCTTTCCTGGTTCCCCTTCAACCTAACTGTTCCTTCTCAGTCCTCTGCTAGCTCATTAACCATATCATGTCCCCTAACTCGGAGTGTTCCCCAAGGTTCCCTGCTAGGCCTCAGTCTCTTCTTTCTATATAATCTTTCTCTTTATTACCCCATCATTTCCCATGAGTTTCATTATCATCTCTATGCAGATGAGTCATAGATCAATATCTTTTAGCCCCAGTTTTCCCTTGGAGTTTCAGTCCTGCTTCATTAACTGTGTAGAGGACCTTTCAAACTGGATGTCCCAAAGCCATCTAAAACTCACCATATCCAAAACAGAACTTAATATCTTAATCCTCCCCCCTCCCAACTTCCCTTTTTGGTCAAAGGCAATCCCCATGTGACCCCTCTAGTTGACTTGCCGCTGAAATGTTCCATGTGGAGTGTGTTCCCATTAGAGGATGAATTCTTGGGAGCAGGGACTGTCTGACATTTCTGTGTGTGTCCCCAGAGCTGAGCACAGTGTTTTGCATATTAGAAATGCTTAATAAATGTTTCATTCATCCATTCATTTATAAATTTCCAGTCTCTCGGGTGTATAACCTTGGCATCGATCTTAACTCTGCACTCTACCCACACAACAAATCTTTTGTAAAATCTGATCCTATTATATTTTATTCACTGTTTTAATTCCATTCTCATTTTCACTCCATAACTACAAAGTTTTCGTTGTTCCTGAAACAGTCTCATTCCCCACCCATCCACACACAGTCCTATTCTCCAGTACTTTAAAGATCTCGAGGCCAATTCCTTGAAAAACAACCAGGAAATTAAACTCTTTGAAAATGTTATATCTATTCTTCAAATGTTTTTTTTTATCTTGCTCTGCAACCAGTGGTAAACACTAGGAGTTTACAAACAGAAATAGAGCTTAGTAGCTAGACAAAAATGTACATGTGTATTTTTAATCTTCATTCTTAACTAGAGATATCTGGATGGTCCTGTTTACAAACTACCAAAATTAAAAAACAAAACTACCAGTCCTAAGTCAAAAAAAGAACTGTTTCAGTGACTCACTACATTTTAATGTCGCCTGATTTTTAGGCTTCCTGTGTGAATCAGCTAAGAGATATTGCGATGTAAAGAATACTGACTAAAACCTTCTCTATTTCCTGCTTCATTTCCTTTTAAAGAAAAATATTGGTTTTTATATTACTCAGACATTCTATAAATAAAGAAAACTAGGGAACTGGAATCTTCTTGTAACTAAGCATGACCTTCTAGAGTTACATTTGCCCAAACAATGTATGACTGGTAAAATGGCACTTTCCTGTCTATGTAATGCCCACAATCAGATAAAAAAAGGAAAAATGGGTAAAATTTGGTAAAATAGTCTGATGTTTTAAAAACTTCATTCAAATGGTGGTAGTTTTTATTTTTAAAAAATTCTTTTTTTTAATTGCTTTTTTGGAGCGGGGCAGGCAAGGCAATTGGGGTTAAGTGATTTGCCCAAGGTCACACGGCTAGTAAGTGTTAAGTGTCTGAGGCCTGATTTGAACTCAGGTCCTCGTGACTCCAAGGCCAGTGTTCTATTCACTGTACCACCTAGCCACCCCTAAAAAATCCTTTTTTCATAAATAACTTTTCTTCCCCTCCTTCTCACCTTATGCTCTATAGATCCAGTCCAAGTGTCTTTGGAAGTCGAGTCACAGCAGCGCCCTGACCATCATGGCACTAATGCCATGGGAGCTAAAAGGAGAATGGAGAGTGTTCTCCAATTTGATTGGTGTCTGAGAAAATTTCAAAAGCCTGACAGAGGAAAGAACTACAAGCAACGAGCAGAAGGGTGCAAAAGCGTTTGGAGAATGCTGATATGAAAACAGCCAGGTGATCAATCTGCTTTCTCTGCTAAATATAGAAAACACGATGCTCACCCGTTGTGAGAGTAAAGCTAGGAACACAGCACCAGGCCCCCTTTCTGCATTCCTCAGGGCCCCAAAGGCTTTCTCATCTTGTTTACAGTAATTTGGCATCATCAGTCATTTTAAAGATGTTCTGCTTCCCTCTTTAACTCTATTTGACCACATGCATCATCAGAATTTAGGCCTCATTATTTTTAGAACCAAGGTTGATGAGGCATTTTATTTTCCACCTAACTGTAATTTTAAAGCCACATCAATGATTTTTTCACGTGCAGCTGTTTCTGATGCTGAAGGCATTTTCCTCCTAAGCCCACATCTCATAGGAAAAGGAATGAGGGGGAACCAGCTACTCTACAAATGTTTCATGTGATGTAGGTTAGACAAAAAATGAGATAGGGGGACTTCTTAGAATAGGAATTGCTTATTGATAGTGTAATAATTGTGTGACTAATTCACTTCTGCTTGCTTTATCCAGTTAGCAAAATATGATGATTCCTACTTAGTCTTTCTCTGCTATTCACTTACTCAACAAATTTTCATTGAGCACCAATCACCAGGCTCTCCTCATACACAGCACTGGGCTTGACTCCATAGAGTTATTCCTTCAGCATCTCAATGGGCCTAAAAGCTTGTTAGCAAGTTTTTTGTAGATATATTCTCCCCTGGGACACTTCACAGTCTGTTCATGCCTTCTCATTTTCTGAGTGTTGTCTATGTCTTTCCATAAATCCTCCAAAGAAGCTCTATCCAATGTGTTTGAGGTCTCTCACTTCTTTTAATATTCCAAGGCTATCAGTGTAGGAACCGAGTTTTCCATCAGGCCTCATTCATTTTCCTTTATGGTCATGAGTGTTCTTCAGTATTCTTCTGTGTTCTTCAGTTCTTCTGCTATACTGTTTCCCATATAAAAACTCTTACTGGCAAAGTGCCCCTTAGTCATCTTTTCTTCCCCCTTTGCATCACCTACAATTTTCATACCGAAATCATGTGTTTTCAGTTCATAGCTATACACTACAAATGGAAGGGAGCTGAAGTTGAATAGATGGACTTTTAGGGCAGAGAGCAGCCAGTGAAGCTATGGTTTTCCAAATGGAGAGTGACGAGAAGGAAGGAAACAGGTATTTATTAAGGGCTTATCATGTGACAGACACTGTGCTTCTTCCTATTAAATTCAGGGCACACATCATACGCAAAGAAGGACCATCCAGCTATTTGTCACGATCTTGACAATATATATTTCTCATCCATTTTATTTTTCTGGAAGGCTAGCCTGTTCTTTTGTGTCATTATGACCCACTGAGGAGATCCCATGCCATTCCATAGCTTGATGCGATTATCATGGTGTCACCCAGGAAGAAGAAGAGCTGGGAAATCCTTATAACCAAGGGGTCTACACCCACAGAGCTTAAATTCAATGTAATTCACCAAAAATATATGACATACATTCTATGACAAAAATGAAAATCCCCACCTCTCTCAGCATATATACAGGGAAGTACACATGAGGCAATTTGAAGAGAAAGAATGCAGGAAGGCTGATACCTGTGGGGATCAAGGATCGTGGAAGAAGCAGCACCAAAGCTGAGGCTTAAAGAAGGAAAGGGTTTCAGAGAGGAAGAAATGAGGACATCACACATTCCAGATAGCTTGTCCATATGCACAGAGGTAAGGGAGAGAAGGGTGTGGGTCTAGCAGTGTATAAGCTGGGCTGCAAAGAAAGGGCAAGACATCAACACATGGAGATGGGCAGGGAAGCTGTTTCAGGCATGGAAGCAGGCATCTGCAAAGGCTTGGAGCCAGGAAAAAGTAGGACAAGAGTGGGGAATGGAGTTTGGCATCACTGTACTTCCTTTCCTGTCACTTTCTTGCATATATTCTACGTGTACTAAACTAAGGAACATAGTGTCTGTAAAGGAGAATAATGTGAAATAAGGTCAGAGAGAAAACCAGGCTGAAAAGTTGGTATTTCATACTAGAAGTAATAGCAAGCTAACTGTGGTCTAGTTAGAGAATTTGAACTGGTGCATGGAGAATAATGAAAAGAATAAGGCAGTGGGTGATAAGGTGTCAAATGAGAGACAGTAAGCAACAGAGGAGTGCAGATGACACAGAAGTAGCTGCAGCAATCTGCAAAGACTTCACGGGACTTAGATTTGGCTATAGAGGATTAGCAAGATGTAAGCAGGCAGGAGGGCAGGCCATTCTTATGCTCACCAAATATGTCCTAAGCAGTAGGTATTATATTAAAGTGCCAGAAGAGACAGAAATAGATAAAGCACAGTTCCTGATTTTCTATGTCTTATAATCTCCATATAGGCCAAGAAAAGATACACATAACTGTGATATACATTAGATTTGCTAAGAACCTAAACGTGATAGAAAGGAAATGCTTGGAGATTTCCTAAGAGGGAGAGTTGTCTTCCACCTGTGGAGATCAGCAAAGATTCTGGGATGGAGTTAACACCTGGAGTCTGGGTCCTTATTTCAACAAAAGATGATGGGTGGCAGGGGTAGGGAAAGGTGTCAAAAAACCAAGGAAATTGCTGATACTTTAGATGGATGCATATAGGGGGACTGCAATGCCAGCTTATAGGGCATAGACTTCGGGGTTTACTGAACAAAGCACTGGATTTGGCACCAGAAGACCTGGGTTCAAGTTCCAGCTCTGACATTCCCCGTGGGATCCCTCGAAAGTGACTTACTTGGCTCTTCCAAACCTCAAATATAGCTGCTATAGAATGGGTCCAAGAATACTTGCACTGCCAGTCTTACAGGGCTGTTGTGATGAAAGTGTTGTGTAAGCTTTGAAGCTTTTAGAAGAAATTAAACAGCATCGGGCCATAGAGTTTGTGTGAGAAGGGACCTCAGAGGCTATGGAGTCCAGCCCCCTCATTTCACAGATGAGGAAGCTGAAGTCCAGGGGAGGGGGGAGATTTGCCCAACGTCAAAAGGAAGAAAAAGCAGGGAGCACCACTGATGGGCCCCAAACCCCAGCAAGTTAGGGGGGTGTTTAGGCCAAGTATGTGAAGACTTCCCCAGGCAGAATGAGCACATGAGTACAATCTGTTCCCAAGGCCAGTAAGGTGGCTCAAGCAGGTATGTAGGGTGCCTAGAGCTTGGTCAGATATTGAAGATGCCAAGGTCACCCACTGCATCTTTGGGCCACTGCCAGTCATCCCGACTTTTATCTCGCCACTGGACTTCTGTGACTCTGGAAGAGAGTGAGACTGATGACTTTGTGCAGCCCTGCCTTACTTAAATCCAGTGTCACTGGTCTTTGAACAATAACTGTGATATGCACTGGGCTAAGTGCTAGGGACAGAAATACAAGCAAAAGAAATCCAGGCCCTGTCCCAGAAGAACTTGCATTGGTTTTTAAAAATTTATATTTTTTTGCCTTTTTTTTTGGAGGGGCAAGGGCAGAGAAATTGTGATTAAGTGACTTGCCCAAGGTCACGTGGCTAAGTGTCTGAGGCTGGCTTTGAACTCAGATCCTCCTGACTCCAGAGCTGGTGCTCTATTCACTGCACCACTTAGTCGCCCAAAAATTTATTTATTTTTAGTTTACAACGTTCAGTTCTAGGAGCTTTTGAGTTCCAAATTTTCTCTTCCTCTTTCACCTCGCCTCTCCCCGACAGCATGCAATCTGATATAGGCTCTCTATATATATTGACATTAAACATATTTTCATATTAGTCATGTTGCAAAGAAGAATTAGAACCAATGAAATGAACTACAAGAAAGAAAACACAAAGCAAAAAAGAGAGAGCAAATACTATGCTTCAATTTGCATTCAGACTCCATGCTTCTTTCTCTGCATGTGGATAGCATTTTCCATCATGAGCCTTTTGAAGTCATCTTAGAACCTTGCATTGCTGAGAAGAGACAAGTCTGTGAAAGTTATCGCACAGTGTGGCTGAAACTGTGTACAGTGTTCTCCTGGTTCTGCTCCCCTCACTCAGCGTCAGTTCATATAAGTCTCTCCAGGTTATTATGAAGTCTGTCTGCTCCTCATTTCTTATAGCACAATAGCATTTCATTACATTCATATACCAGAACTTGTTCAGCCATTCCCCAACTGATGGGCATCCCCTCAATTTCCAGTTCTCTGCCACCACGAAAAGAACTGCCATAAATATTTTTGTACGTATGGGTCATTTTCCCATTTATGTGATCTTTTTGGGATACAGCCCTAGAAGTGATATTGCTGGGTATGCACATTTTTAGTCTTTTGAGCATACTTCTAAACTGAAGAATGTAATTCTAACGGGGAAGATAACTCTCCCAAAAGAAGTTGAAAATATATTGTGGGGAAAGAGAAAATCAAGGTAGGAAGCTCTGAGGCAAGGAATTGAAGTCCAGACAAAGTCAGGAATGGGGCTGGCAGGGGAAAGAAGAGAGACCTGCCTGGGACCCTCCACAAAATTGAGGCTCTCAGAGAAACTCATCAATGGGAGAAGGGGGAAAGACATTGTGGAGGAATATTCCAAGGTGGGTAGGTCTCAGGGAAGTGGACCTAGTGTGAGGAGGCCCCAAGCACTGAGGGAAGTTCCAGGATAAGTGTGTATGGTTTTGAAAGTTTTGAAGTCCAGACGAAATCAGAAACAGGGCACGGAAAGGAAAGAAAAAAGAATTTGTCCAAGGTCACATAGCTAGTAACTATCATTTGCATCCAGGTTTTAGACTCCAAATCCAAAAGGTTAACTTTGATAAATTAATTTTGTTCTTTATCAATGATAACGATCTATGGAAGGGATGTAATACTGAGGTTTTTAATATGTTCTACATCTAATTGGGAGGAAGATAGAAAACATTTTCTGTAATGTTATTTTTGTGCCATAGCATATCTTGTCAGACCAAAAATTTCAAGCTGCCTGCTATCCAAGAAGAGATTTCAAAAACCTTGAAATATGCTTATAGCTGTCAAAGAGAACTTGGCTCAACAAGAAAGCTCTACCTTCTTTCCCAAAGAACAGCTTTTCTAAGCTCTCAAAATCAGCTCTCAGTAATGCCCATGCCTAACGTTATCCACCAGGCAGGAATTTACTAAACCTTTCCTCAAGCAAAGAAATTCTTAACCTAGAAAAATGTGAGTAATGTAAAAAAGGCGAACTCTACTTGGAACAGAACTAGAATGTCAGGAATGACTGTGTGAACACTCTTTAATTTGACATGTAGCATTAATATGACATAATATGTTGAAACAACAACATAAATTGCCCAAACTACCGAATGTTATTAAAATATCTTGACTGGAGTATTACAGATGTGCGTCTGATTATACCGTGTAAGTAATAATAGCAATAATAGTGATGATAATAGTTAACATGTATGTAGTGCTCACTATATTCCAGGCACCATGCTGAGTACCACATTTATTATCTCATCTGATTTTATCCTTCCAACAACCCTGGGAGCCAGGTGCTGTTACCCTCATTTTACAGTTGAGGAAACTGAGGCAGACAAAGGTTAAGTGACTAGTTCAGGGTCACAAACTAGCAAGTGCCTCAGGTCAGATTTGAACTCTTCTCACAGATTTCAGGCCTGGCATTCTGTCCACGGTCCACTACCATCGACCACCTCTAGGAATAAAACCAATTATACCAAGAATTATTTGGGATGGTTTCTACTAAAGAAAATGTTTTTTCTCTTTAGCTTTTTGTTTTAAATAAAAAGTTAGGGGTTTTCAGAGGAGGCTGCATGTGGCCACAACACTGCCTAGTGAAGTTCAAACCAGACTGCAATATAATTGGAAAATATTTCATTTGTATCGTATTGTGTCTGTATTATACCTAATATTGTATTAAAATAAAATAAAACGTAGATATTACTTTTAAAAACTAGGTCAATGTGTGCCCTTTAGGGGTCCTCTGGCACAGATGGGTGGCTGGCCTCTCTATCTGAGCTGGTCTAAGTACATGGAATAACGAAATCTTATACTATATGTGTATTTGTGCGCTTGGCAGGGATGGGGGAGGTGGGGGGGTGAGGGGATAGTTGAGATGACTTGAAAATTCTTCTATTTCTTTATAGAGCTGAATCCTTCTACAGGAAAAAAAGAGGAACTAGGAGTTAGGTTATATGTTCTAAGGAGCAGTAACACGAATTGCCTTGGCTACTTAGCCCAGCTTGCCAGAGGGACAGACTAGTTCACTTTTATCAGGTTCCTGAGGCTGAACTTCATTGCAACATTGTCTCCCTCTTTCCCTGGGCTCCCTGCTCTCTGCCTCCCCCTTATTACCTTGAGATACTAACACGCTCCAGTGACATAGTAGAGCTTATGAGGACAGGTATATGCATTATTTACTTGACAGAAAAGAAGTCTATTGGACAGTTATTTTTTTAAAGTAAAGAATACAGGGGATCATGGAGCCTAAACAGGCTCATAAGTACCTAATAAATGCTTCTTGTTGCATTAATGACTGTCCTATATCATATCAGATTAGCCAATATATGTAAAATGCTTTGTAAAACCTTAAAGGAGCTACATAAATGCTAGCTGTTTATCTGATATTAAGGGTAATCTAGAACCCTTTACTAACACCTCATTACTATACCCATAGGTCTCTCTCAGACTTCCTCCTCCTTGAACTCTGTGTACCACAAGGATTCGTTTGCCAGTCCTTCCGTCTGGATAACCTCTCCTCCCTTGACCTCCGACCGTGGCACTAAATTCCAATGACTCTACTCCTACCTCTCTGATCATCCCTTCTCTGCCTCCTCTGTGGTTTCTAATCCTCATAAATATGAGTGTTCCCTGAGATTTTGTGGCAGACTCTCTCTCCCTTGATGGTCTCATCCAATAGCATGGTTTGCATTCTCCCCTCAAGCAGATGACTTCCCAATCTCTCTCTCCCCATAGTACCTGCCCTATGTGTCCAGCTTCCCACTCATTATCTCAATGTGCATGTTCTTAATTCATGCACACTCCTTCATTCAATGAGCATTTATTAAGTACTGGCTTCATGTCAGTTAATGGGATACTAGGGCAGAAATCAAATAGTCCTGCCTTTGAGGCACTTGCATTTTATTAGGGGTAGGAGAGAGTAGAGGGGCAACTAGGTGTGCGGTGGACAGAGTGCTGGGCTCGGAACAAGAAGACTCATCTCCTTGAGTTCAAATCTGGTCTTAGACACTTACTAGCTGTGTTACCCTGGGCAAGTCACTTCACCCTGTTTGCCTCAGTTTCCTCATCTGTAAAATGAGCTGGAGAAGGAAATGGCAAACCACTCTAGTATTTTTGCCGAGAAAATTCCAAATGGGATCACGAAGAGTCGGATACAACTGAAAAGACTGAACAACAAAAGGGTGTGAAAGCAACTGTACACAGATTAAATAACTACAAGATACATGCAGAGTAAGGACTGAAGAACTTTGGAGGGGACGGGGAGGAGCGCTGAGCGGCAAAGATGCTCTGCAGGAGGTGGCGCTTGGACTGAGCTCTGAGCAGCAGCAGGGGAGGAGGGAAGGGGTGCTGGCGAAGGGCTGGGGCAGGAGCCGGGCCACAGACCACGCCGACGCAAAGTTCTAGGAGAGGCTCAGTGCACGAAGGAAGAAATGGGCCCGAAGGCTGGAAAAGCAACTGGGACCAGCTCATCGGGAGCTTTAAACGCTCAGCAGGAGGCGGTATGGTATCCTCGAGACAAGGCGGAAGCACAGGAGGCGGCGCCTCGCCCTTAGCATGTTCAGAGGGGTCTTTTTCGTGTCTTTCTCCAAACTTGGGGAACCATCGTGAACTCTTCCTCCCCCTTAGATGCGTGTTGACTAGGTGTTAAGTCTTGCTTATCCTGTATTACCTCTTGCATTATTCTCTCCTTTCTAATTCTCTTGTGTTCTCCTCCTTTAGGCCTCTTTTTCTTTGGGTCTGGACTATCATACTACCCTCCTAACAAGTTTCAGTTATATATACCCCCTCTATCTCCTTAAAAGCCTGCAGGAGGCCCCACTGCATATAAAATAATTAACTTGCCTTTCAGGCAATCAAGGCCCTCCACATTCTAGCTCCAGCCGGCCTCTCTAGGCTTACCTCCAATCATTCATCTTTGTATATGATCTATTGCAGACTCCTATGCCTCAGACAGACGTTCCTCATCTCATCTTCATCTGGTGAGGTTCTCCTTCTTCTAAGGCCCAGCATAGGTCCCACTGCCTCTAAGAAACATTTCATGACCCCTACAGCTCAAAATGATCTCCCCTGCTCTGATCCCTCATAGTGCTGCTATCTGGAATGTCATCTGCACTTATGGAAGGCTCCCATGGCTCCCAATTATTTGTGTGTAAATCTCTGTTCTCTATATCCATAAATGTTAAGCTTTTTGAAAGCAATATGTCTAATCATTTTTTATCCAGAGAACTTAGTATAGAATATAATAGGTACTTAATAAATGTTTGTTTAATCAAATAGAACCTTCATCTAAGGTATGTAGAGGGAGAATTACAAGTCTATCATATAGAAAGAATTCAAATTCTCTTCTTCACAATACCACAGGACATTACCCTATATACAAATGACCTTAAAGGTCACTAATGAGTTAAACTTTATTAAGACCCTATAACTTTTATATCCCAGGGAAATGGCTCTAGAGTAAAGGCTCTTAACCTTTTGGGTGTCATAGGTCACTTTAGCCTTTAGAATGGTGAAGTCTTCTCAGGAGAATATTTTTAAATACATAAAACAAAATGCAGAGTGTCATGGGGAACCAAGTGGATATAACTTGTTTTCTCATCCAAGCTCGTGAATTCCCTGGAATTACTCCACATACTCCAGGTGAAGAACCTTTGATCTAGAGGATATAGATTAATTCGCTGGGTGGGGAATTTGGAGTAATATCTAATATTCCCACTAAATCTTAAATCTTCATGATTAATTTCCATAATGGGCATTAATCTACAACTTAAAGTGAATAAGTACTGCTTTACTAATATAAACACACAAGAGAAACATTGGGCCTAGAGTTTGGGAGTGCATTGAACTGAATCATCTCTGGGTAGAACTGCCTGAGAGCCCACTCAGAAAGGCTGGGTAGCTGACGAGTTTCATCATAGGTGGCACCATTTATCTTCCTCTGGCTATGAGAGTTGCCCAGACCTCCCCACCTCAGAAGAGGTCAAAGCACATGAAGACTGTTTTCAAAAGAAATTAAAAATATCAAGAATCATATGAAATACTGCTCCAAGTCACTAAAAAGAAAAGAAATGCTTATTAAATCATCTCTGACATTTCACCTCATATCCTGCAAATTGGCACAGATGACAGAAGATATAACAAACCAATGTCATGGCGATTGTGGGGAAGGCAGGTGTATAAACCAACAGAATGCTGGCATAGCTGTGAATTGATCCAAGTATTCTTGAAAACAATCTTGAATTATTTCAGAAAAGTCACTGAATTGTTTGATGTTTGACCCACAGAGTTAAGTGAATACAATACGGAGAGCAAAGAAAGCAAGAAAAGATTGCTAGAACAGAAGGACTGGCAGGTAGAGGACACAGCCTGAGGTTGGGGATTGGGGGAGTCACACCGGAAGGAGTTTGGTAGGATACAGATGCACAGGGAGCCCACTGCCTGGATTGTCAGAGCTGGGTCCAGTCATAGGGGTTGGAGGGTTCCTGGCTGAAACCTCACGGAGCTATTGTGGTCAGGGAATGAGAACTTACATTTCCATAGCTCTCTTTTTAGTCTTACAAGGTACTGAATGAAAAGTTTTAGTAGAAGGACAAAGAATTGGGTTTTTGGAGTCTGAGAACCTGAGTTTTAATTCCAGCTTTACCGCTTACTACTTCTGGTCATGCAATTCAAATGCCACCTCTTCCAGCAAGCCTTCTGCGATGCCTGGTAGACAGCAACCCTCCACAGAAGTCCTTCCTTGGCCTCTCTAATGAACTTATTTTTAAAAGAATATTTTTGGTTGATGCCTTTTATGCTGACATCTCAGTCCTTCTTCCTTTCCAGACAGAATGCTCTCTTAGGACAAGAAAAATAATTAAGCAACAATCTCTGTAGGACACAGAGACATGATGTGTCTGTTGTGGAATTGGAACCTGGGTCTTTAGACACCTCCCTCCTCCCCCAACCCACTGCCAGTGGAACCTAAGTGGCTATTGGGTCCAACCTCCTGATTTATAGGGGAAGAGACTGAAGCACTGACAAGTTGAATCAGAATTGACATGTGTCTGGAGCAGAATTTGAACTTGGGTCTTCCTGACTCCAAGCACAGAACTTCAGAGACTCTACCAACTAGGAGTGAAAAAGAATCACACATACGAGAGACACAGAGAGAGACAGAGTGACAGAGAGAGAGAGAGAGAGAGAGAGAGAGAGAGAGAGAGAGAGAGAGAGACGAGAGGGAGAGAGAGAGAGAGGGATAGAGAGGGAGAGAGAGGGGGAGAGAAGAGAGAAGGAGAGGGAGAGAAGAGAGAAGGAGAGGGAGAGACAGACAGAGAGAGAAAGAGAGAGAGAGAGAGAGGGAGAGAGAGAGAGGGAGAAGGAGAGAAGAGTGAGGGGGAGGGAGAGAGAGAGAGAGAGAAGGGGAGAGAAGAGAGAGGGAGAGGGAGAGACAGAGACAGAGAGCCAGAGAGAGAGACTGTCACAAGATCCTGATTTAAAGAGACTTTCAGAGCCAGCCTCATTTTATACAGGTGGACACGCCCAAGGTCCCCCAGGTACCTCTTGGTGCTCACTCCCAAACCACTTAAGTTCCCTTTCCCCTGTGACACCCTCACCTCTTTGGAGGCTGAATTGGGGTTTAGAAATTGCTGCTCTGCCACCTATCACCAGTGTGACCTTGAACACATCTCTTAGACCCTCTGGGCCTCTGTTTCCTCCTGTGTGGAGAAGTGAATTGGACTAGCCAGCCCCTTAAAGTGCTCTCCAGCAAAATCTATGATTCTATGGACTTTCTAACACCGAGAGCTGACCGACAATAGATTCTGTTGGGGGAGACTCGATGCAGAGAGACCAAATAGAATGCCCCCTCAATAGTTCGGGCATATACTAAGGAGGTGGCAGTGTGAATGGACAGAAAGGGGCCACAGAAAAGTGATGCTGTAAAGGTAGAAACAAGACTTGGCCACAGTTTGGATATTGGAGTGAACGAGAGTGAGAAGCACAGGATGACCCTCAATTTGAGGCTCTGGGTGACTAGGAGGATAGTGGTACCTTCAACAGAAGAGCAGAGGTGGGGGTAGGGAAAATAATGAGTTCTGGTTTAGATATCTTGAGTTTGGGACACCTACAGGACATCCAGTTCCAGATGTTCAAGAGTCAGCCTATAATGAACAGTGAAGTTCAGGATGGGGAGAGAGACAGACAGATACGGGACAGATATATGGACACAGGAATCATCTGCCCGAGAAATATAATTGAACCTATGGAAACTAATGAGAAAAAATGAGACGGTGTATAGAGAGAAGAGGGCCCAGACATGACATGAGTGAAGATACAACTACGGAGACTGAGAAGGAATAATCAGGCAAAAGAAAAAGGAGGAAGAGAGTGTCCAGGTGAAGAGGGTGATTGACAGTGTCAAAGGCTGCAGAGAGGACCAAAGAAAAGCCTTGGTGACGAGGAATTCAGGGGGAACTTCGGAGAGACCAGTTTCAGAGGCACAGGGAGGTCAGAAGCCAGAACACAGAAGGGGGAGAATCAAGGAAGAAGAGAAGGAGATGAGGCCAAAAGAATTGAGGGCTTTTTCAAATTTAGCCACGGAGGGGAAGAGAGATATAGGATAATACCCGGCAAGGAAGGGGTTTGTTTTAAGGATGGGGAAGACATAGACATGTTTGGGGGGAGCTGAAAAGTGAGAGATTAAAGAATAGTGAGAGTGCAGGGAATGACAGAGGGAGGAATCTGCTGGAAAAGATGGGATGGGGTGGGATAAAAGGGAACTTTGATAGAAAGAATGAAGTTAGGAAGAGGAAATGGTTTAGAAGGAAAGATAATGAGTTCATTTTTTTTTTTTGCTTTTTGGAGGGGGGCAGGGCAATTGGGGTTAAGTGACTTACCCAAGGTCACACAGCTAGTAAGTGTGTCAAGTGTCTGAGGTCACATTTGAACTCAGGTCCTTCTGACTCCAGAGCTGGTGCTCTATTCATTGTGCCACCTAGCTGCCCCATGAGTTCAATTTTTAACACACTGAGTTTAAGATGTCCCCAGGACACCCACTTTGTCATGTCCAACTCTCTGTGACCCTGTTTGGCATTTTCTTGGCAAAGATCCTGGAGTAGCTCACCATTTCCTTCTTAAGTTCATTACATATGAGAAAACTGAAGCAAACGAGGTTAAGTGACTTGTCCAGGGTCATATGACTAGTAAGTGTCTGAGACCAGATTTCAACTTATGAAGGAGTTTTTCTGACTCCAGGTCCAGCCCTTTATCCACTGTGCCACCCAAGTGCCTTCTGATGAGGTCATTGAGAGTATAAAATGTTATATAGATGGTCTGCTTATCAAATTTGCCAATGACACAAAGCTAGAAGCAAACATATTGAAAAAGAGAGTCAGGATCCCCAAAGATCTAGGTAACCTAGAATGTTGGGCTAAATCTATTAAGATAAAACTTATTAATGGAGATAAATGTAAAGTCTTATATCTAGGTTTTTAAAAAAATTTATTTCTCTGATTCAAAATGGGAGAGGCAAGGATGGATAGAGTATGTCTAAAAAAGGTCTGTATGTTTTAGTGGACGGTATGCTCATCATAAGCCAAGAGTGTGGTACGGCATCCAGAAGGCTGCGTGAACTTTCTGAATTTTATCTCCCACTATACTCTGGAACTAAGAAGGTTTCACTCATTGGGAGAGGGTCCAGAGTATCATAACCCAAAGGCAGGCAGGCAAGTGGCAGCATTTATTAAACACTTGATATATGACAGGCAACATGGGAAATGCAGGGGTTACAAATGCCGGCAAAGAAGAAAGACAGTCCCTGCCCCCAAGAAACATATTTTAAGAGGGGAAGACAAAACACAAAAGGGAGCTGCAAAGCAGGGGGTAGTAGGGGTGGTGGAGAGCTATCCCAAAGCAGAAGGTGGCTTCAGAATGTAGTCTTTTTTCTTCACCAGAGGTCTTCATGCAAAGGCAGAATGACCACTTATTGTCCTGTTGAAGATGCTGGAGAGGGTATTCCTATTTCAAGTATATTGAATTGTTTAGCCAAAACAGTTTTGGCAACCCCTTGGTGAACTGAATAGACCTACACTGTCTTCCCATTGCTAACTGAGCCCTACTACTTAACATGACATTTTTTTCTTTGCAAGATTTATTTTTTTGCTTTTTAGAGGGCAATTGGGGTTAAGTGACTTGCCCAAGGTCACATGGCTAGTTTTGTGTTAAGGCTGGATTTGAACTCAGGTCCTCCTGACTCCAGGGCTGGTTGCTGGATTCACTGCGCCACCTAGCCACCCCCTCTTTGCAAGAATTTTTAACTTTTGCTCCATATATCTCTACTAACATTTCAAAGAAAAATGCTATTAATTCTACTTTCTACTTTTGAGAGATTTATAGGATTTTTATTTTGTGGTTAACAAAATTTATGCTGAATTTTATCTTGTGGTCTTTAAAGAAATAGAAATTTGCAGTGGAGATATTTTTCCTACTTTCTTCTGTAATTCTTCTGTGGAATGTGGTAGGGCTGGATATAAACTGAACAAACAGTCTGATGGAATTGTAAGTCTAATGTAAAGTTCTAAAATTATACCATCAGAAAGGCAAACTCAGGTTGATTGAAGAGAAAAAGTGACATCTAGTGTTAGCATAAAGAAAATGAGTGGTAAGTCATGTCTCAAAGTAACGTTCCTTAACCTAATGAGCAATGTCCAAAGCAGCTCGCGTTATATGGCCAAACCTCATTTTCTGCAGGTGACAACATGACCGGATAAGTTGTTTGCAAACTACAATTGGCTTATTTTCAAATTAGCAAACTCATATTGACCAAACTAATAATATTAGACATTATGCAAAGAGCAATAGACATGTCGGGGTGAGAGAAAAATGTCATTCTCCCCATAATAAAAGACATGATGATATCAGTGGAACAAGGTGGTGCATTTCTGATCTCTTGCCACGATAATGCAAGGAATTCCATCTAGATCTTTAGGTTAAAGTAGGGATCTCACTTTAAAACTGCTCCACTACTTCTTTTTGTTCAAGAACTGTAGTTCCTCAATTTGATGGACACTTGTTAGGGTACCTACAGTATGCAAAGCCCTATCTACGCCAGGTGATCTGAGAGACAGAATGATGGGAGAAACTCAGTTTCTGTTCTCTGAGCTTAAATCCACTAGTTTTGCAAATCAACGAAGTCATATGTGTGACCTGTAAAAAAGACAATCTGCATAGAACAGGAAACACTTAGTCAACTTTAAGTATCACTTGAACTAAAACAAGAAAGGGAAAAGGTCCATTCTGGAAAAGACTAATTAGTGTTTGTGTCAAGGCATATCTCCTACTCCAATGCTCCATCACAGTGTGGAAAGAGGTGACCCTAGGTTCTCAAAGGCTGGTATGTCAGTGTTGCACGAACTCCAGCATGTCCTACCACATATAGGTGTGGTGGTGGACCGTGTGATTCTCCTGAAATGTAGAGATACTGATCAACAAAAGCTTGGCCACCAGGGCGACAGTTTGCTCCTTGTAAGAAACTGACTGAATCTCTGTCCTTTTTCTCTTCTAATTACTTTTTTTGGTCACAATAACTCATGAAAAACATCCAATAAGACACGGAGGAGTTGTGATCTCAGACCCTGAAAGGAGTATCCAGACTCCCAAAGTCACTGATTTTCTACAAGCGCGGTACATCACTGATTGTAACTCTAAAGATTGTACTCATAGGTTTCTCCTCATTCATTCATTCACTCTCCGTGCGTTACCAGAAAGCTATTGGGTACACAGCACACATATTAAGCACTCAGGGAGAAGGATAGCAGACACAGAACAAGCAAAACCATCCTTCCTCTCAGAAGCTGATGGTACAGTTTGGAGACAAAGCATAAGCACCTGGAACAGCAGAAGAACTTACAAAGAAACATGAAAGAACGTGCAAGATGATATAATATAAATTGCATGTGCAAATACAAACAATTAGTTATCAAAGATGGAAGTGTGCTGGTCAGCAAAAATATTCTGATTACTAGTCAATGTAGAAAACTAGAAATTCATGCAATCAACACGAAAACTATACAGAATCCAATGCAGCTTTTCTTTGCAGATTCAGATGGCAGTCCAGGATGCTGCAATGCTTATGGTTGTCATCATGAACATTATCATGATACCGCCAAAGGTTAGACATTAAAATGAATAGAATATACGTTATCAAAGTGTCAAATGCCAAAGTGAGAGCCAGGTGTCTACTGACAGGAGTCAGCAGACCTATATTCAAGTCTGGCATATGACACATACTAGCTGTGTGACCAGACACAAGTTACAGACATACCTTGTTTCGTTGAACTTGACTTTCTTCCCCTTCATCATATTGCATTTTTTTACAGAGTGAAGGTCTGTGGTAACCCTGCAATGAGCACATCTGTCAGCACCAGCTTTCTAGCAGTCTCTGATCATATTGTGTCTCTATGTCACATATTGGTAAGTCTAGCAAGATTTCAAACTTTTTCATTGTTATTATGGTTGTTATGATGATCTGTGATCAGTCATCTCTGATGTTACTGATGTAATTGTTTTGAGGAGCCATGAACTGCTCTCACATCAGATGGGAACTTAACTGATAAACATTGTGTGCTTCTGACTGTCCCACTGACCAGCTATTTCCCCATTCCTATCCCTCTCCTCAGGCCTCCCTATTCCTTAAGACACAATAATATCGAAATGAAGCCAATGAATAACCCTACAATGACCTCTAAGTGCTCAAGTGAAAAGAAGCATCAACTGATGCAACAAATTTCACTGTTAGTGTCTAATTGTAAGAAACTGCCACAGGCATCCTTCAGCAGCCACCACCCTGACCAGTTAGCTGCCATCAAGACCAGCCAAGAGAACAAGTCTCAGAAGGCCCAGGCGATAGTTAGCATTGTTTAGCAAGAAAGTATTTTTTAAATTAAAATATGTACATTTTTTAGACAATACTATTAAAAATTTAACAGACTCCAGTATAGTATAAATAGGACTTTTGTATACACTAAGAAACAAAAAAATTCATGTGACTTGCTTTATTGTGAGATTCGCTTTATCACAGAAGTCTGGAACCAAACTTGCAATATCTCCAAGATATGCCTAAGCTTAACTTCTCAGGGCCCTCACTACTACCTAAGACTATAAGGTACAGAAATAGCAAATTTGTACCATTGGACAGTGTTTTACAGCATGGACTCCTTATGCTGATAAAACTACAAGCTTAGGACAAATGACAGCTGTGGAATAGAAGGCTAGACAACAAATAAAGTTTATGGTGCAAATATCCTTTGGGACACCAAGTAAGAGAACTATCAGAAAAGGCTATTACCAGGAACCATGATTAATTCAACGGATACTAATTTTTCTGAAACTGTCTCTAGCTATCTTAACGTAATGGAATATTTCTGCTCTGTACAAAATGTCAGAACAGATCTCGTTCTTCGCCCTCTAGTTGATCCCCTTCTTTAGTAAGCTCTGAGGATCTGTCGCCTTATTTTCCACCTCACTTGATATTGATAATCAGATTATTCCTGAAAACAGTAACATCTGTGGTTATAGCTGTTAAGAAATCATGTAATTTTAACATATTCATGGGAGAAATCTTGTTGGAAAATAGACTTTACAGTCAAATGCTTCTTTGCGATCAACAAATAAATATAGTGAGCTCCTTTTTTCCTCTCTGCCTCTGAGTCAACTATCTGATGATCAAGATGTGGTCTGGTGCAGAAAATAATTGGCAGAAATATTCTTGTTACTTCTCTTAATTACATCAAAGATGCCCTATATATACTTAATTAATTTTCATAAAAATTGTGTGGAGATGAGAAATTAGGCATATGGTTTGGCAGCTATGAATGTCTTCTCTGTTCCTCTTTCTTGTTCTGGAATACTGTCTGTTTTTTCTATGCATTTGGAATCTTCCTCTCTTTCAGGTATCTTGAATATCAATCCTTAAGTGTCTTTAAAATTGTTTGCTGCTACATCAATGTCCTCTTTATCAGTGGTTGTTAAAATGGGGCATATGAACTTATTTTTATCCACACATGCATACATATATATGTATATATATATATATATATATACATATATATACAGACACACATATATGAACTATATTTCAATATAACTGATTTGCTTTGGAATTCTATATATTTTGTTTTATGCATTTAAAAATATTATTCTGAGAAGGGCCGCAGGCTTTACCAGACTGCTAAAGGAGTCCTTGACACAAAAAGGGTTAAAGATCCTTTGCTCTATATGCATTTGGCCATATCCGGCCATTCTTCCAAAGTGCCATTTTTATGGTTTTTCATTTACCCAACTGGAGGGTGATGTGGAAGAATCTAAATGTGGTACTTTCATGGTCATCAATGATGAGAACAGATCACTAAAAAATGCTAACGTTCCTGTTTCACTTCCTATCCCTTTATTGTTCAACTTTTATCTATAAATGCTCTTGGGATGAATGATCCTGATCCTAATTAGGCCTCAGAAGTGCTTTCTATATGCTTGCTTCTTCCTCCAATGTTTTCTAATATTTAATGTGGAAACAGCATGTATTATTGGACAGTCATTTCCTATGGAACTATATGCAATTTTGCTTCTGTTTAAGATAGCACTGCAAAAGATCACAGAGGAGCCCAGCTCCAGCATGTATACTTTAGCAAAGATCTAAAAAGAACACCAGATTAAATAGTGATCAAGATATCCAAAGACAAATAGTAAACTCCTCTATCCAAACCTAGGACTACACAAAGAGAAGGCTGAATCCCACCAGTGAAGTCAATGCAAGTTGATGTAGATAGGTTGGAAACCAGTCAATTTCTATGTGCAGAAGAGATCAAAGAAGGCAGCTGGGGGGGTCTGATGGTGACATGGGAGAGTACTAAGGAAGAGCAACAACACAAAAAATGGTCATTGAAAATGTGTCCATAAGGAGAAGATAGTCTGCAGAGTCTGAAGGTACAAAGAGGTCAAGAAAGTACTGAGGAAAAGTCCACTAGATTTAGCAATCAAGAGATAATTAATTAGGAGTTCTGGCTAGATTGCAGCTTGAATAGAGGCAGGCAAGAGCTTCTAGACATCAAATGTAGCGAATACCAAAAAATACTATCAGAAGATATAATGGTAAGAAGTCAATGAGAAACAGTGATTTCATCTATCCCAGAACTGCATGTAACTGTAAGCCAGAAGTCTATAGGCAACAGCAAAGGAGGAACTCTGGGAAAGCTAGCTCCAGCACAGGGAAAGAAGAAGGAAACTTTCCAGAAGGGCCAGAGGCCCAGAGGTCAAGAAAGTTCCCCACAAGGAAATGCCACTGGGTGGCCCTTGGAGAGGGCTGAGAACAGCAGCAATCAGTCTGGCCATGGAAACAAGACATTTTTATTATATTGGCTCAGTCTACCCATGAACAAATAATATTTCTCCAATTGTTTAGATCTGTCTTTATTTGCGTGAAAAGTATTTTGTAACTGTGTTCATATAATCCCTGGGTTTGTCTTAGTATGTAGACTCTCACGTGTTTTATATTGTCTGTAGTTACTCTGAATGGAATTTCTCTATCTCTTGCTGTTGGGTTTTGTTGGTAGCATATAGAAATGCTGATGATTTGTGTGGGTTTTTTTTTTATATCCTACAACTTTGCTTAACTTTTTAATTGTTTCCACTAGTTTTTTTTTATTGATTCTCTAAGGTTTTCTAAGTATACCATCATATCGTCTGCAGAGTGATAGTTTTGTTTCCTCATTGCCTATTTTTATTCCTTCAATTTTTTATTGCTTATTTCTATAGTTAGCATTTCTAATACAATATTGAATAACAGTGGTAATAATGAGCAGCTTTGCTTCATCCCTGATATTACTGGGAAGGCTTCAAGTTTATCCCTATTAGAGATAATGCTTGCTGGGTAAAATGTTTCCTAATGATTGCTTTAATTTCATCTTCATTTGTGGTGCATTCACCATTTTTGCTTTTGATACAACTAATTTGTTCTTTCATTTTTAAAAAATCAAAACCAATGGCTAATCTACTTTATTGTTATTTTTTTTTTATAAAACCAACTCCCAGTTTTATTTATATATTATTTTTTACTTTCAATTTTATTAATCTCTCCTTTGATTTTCAGGATTTCAATTTTTGATCTTTAGTTGGGGATTTTTTAAAATTGATTTGTTTGTTTACTTTTAGTTTACAAGATTCAGTTCCACAATCCCTTGAGTTTCAAATTTTCTCCCCTCCCTCTCCACCTCCCCCCCACCCAGGCATGCAATCAAGTACAGGATCTGCAAGTACTTTCACAATGGACCTTAGTCTGATTGTAACCATTTAATTGGGGGTTTTTTCTTGTGTTTTTTAAGTTGCATGCCCAATTCATTGATCTGTTCTTTTTCTCTTTTACTGATGTATGTGTTTAGAGACATAAATATTCCCCTAAGTACTGCTTTGATTGCATCCCAGAAATTCTGGAATGTTGTCTTATCTTTTTCATTCCCTTTAATGAAATTATTGAACATTTATATGATTTATTTTTTGACCCACTCATTCTTTAAGATTATTTTATATTGTTTCAAATCAATTTTTAATCTGTACTTCCATGGTCCTTTATTAAACATAATTTTATTGCATTTTGTCCGGAAAAAGATGCATTTAATATTTCAGTTTTTCTGCATTTGGTTGTGAGGTTTTTATGCCCAACTATATGGACGATTTTTGTGAAAGTGCCATATGTTTCTGGGAAAAAGGTATATTCCTTTCTATTCCTATTCAGTTTTCCTCAGAGGTCTATCATATCTGCTTTTTCTATCTGATTAATTAAATTGCATTAATGGAGGAGCTCTTACAACACAAAAATCCAGAAAAAGAGAATCATGTCATTTAGAAGCACTAGATAATAATGGCTCATATTTGTTTTGCAATTTTCATTTGCATTTTACACACATGGCCTCATTTAATCCTCACCATAACCAGATGAAGAAGGCAGGCCAAGTATCACTTTTTCTATTTTAGAGATGAGAAAATGGTACTCAAAGGCATTGACTAATTTGAGCAAAGTCACATAGCTAGTAAATTACAGATCTTATGTATCTAAACCTATTGCCCTTTGAACGACATCAGATGGCAGATTAAGTGAAGGCTTGATATATATGAATCAACAAAAAACTAAATAAATGCTTTTTGATTTAAAAAAAGAGGCAGAAATGGTTCCAGATTCTTTCATTTCTCTTCAATGGAACAACCATTTTGCATGGTAAGAAACATGAGCAATTGTATCTTAGAAAAATATTTTGATGCCATGCAATCGTTTAGGCTTCTATTGAAATAATACTGTCAGAAAACTAAAATAGAGAAGCAGAGTAACTGGATACCACATGTAGTTTGGTAGTGAATGACAGCTCCTAAGGGTATTTTTTCTTCCATAAAATCTATGTACTCAGTTGAATAATTCCACTGGAATGGTATGACATGTGGTCAGACTACTGATGTATAATCCATATGCTAATGTCAAACAAATCACTTTCTGGTAAAGAGAACATGGAAAAACATGTTGACTCAGAGGTAACAGTCTTTCTTAGAATTTCAGCAATATGCTTTAACTGCCTCACAGAGATACACTGAAAAAGTATGGACAAGGAAGGCTTGCTTAATAATGGAGTGAAGCTAATGATACCTACCCAGCTAGACATTTTGGTATCTTAGGCCATCTGTGTTCATTACATTTAATGACCAGTATTGGGTCACTGTCACATGGTGAGTATCCTACTATTAGAAGTTAATGTCTAAGGATAGGTGAACAATTGGGAAGAAGGCATTCCAGGTCCATGGAACAGCAAGACCAAAAGGCAGGTAAGCAGGAATGAGTATAGTCTCTGAAGTGTAGTCTTGATTAAATTTGACATCAGTTAGTCCTAGGAAGAGTTGAGATCCCTACATTGGAGTCAAGACAATGATAATGACCTGGCTTGGTGGTTAGGGGTAGGAGTTAGAGCTTTTACATCTGGTGGCTCTTTCCCTTTGCACATCAATCAATAGCTTGTCAACTTCACTATTGAACTGATGCTTACTGATTTAGCTCTGATGTGGCCAAGGTATCATGGAATTACAGAACAAAGCTTGAGCCTGTGATGTGACTCAGTTCATTCTTGTGCAGGACATGTTAATCTCCTCTGTACAATTCCAGTTTTAGCTCAATGTGCTGCTCAAGTGGGAACTGCTGTAACTCAAGTGAACTCAACAAACATTCAGGAGCCTACTATGTGCTAGACACTGAGGCTACAGAGCCAGAAATGTCTCCATCTCTGTGCTCAGGGAGCTTATGTTCTCCTGGGAGGAATATGACATGTATACAGGTGAGTAAAAGACAAATTAAAGGAATAATGAGAACAAAGGGGAAAGCCCACAAAGAATTCTAGGAAAATCTGAGGAAGAAAAGGATTTTCAACTCAGAAATTGGGAAAGGTTTCACTGAGGAGGCGGTGCCTGAGCTGACCCTAGAAAGAAGAGAAAGATTCTGGAAGGCAGAGATTAGAAGGCCGCACTCATGGGGAGAAGGTCTACCTGAATGCCAGGAGGCAGGCATGCATGGCAAGCTGAGTTTGGGGATCAGTTAGCCGTCCATTCTGACTGGGATGTAGGCTATGTGAAGGGGTGTTATATGAAAAAAGATTGGAGGGGTAGATTAGAGTAAATTTCCAAAGGTCTTAAATGCCAGGCTAAGGAGATTATGTTTTACAAGGTATGAAGAAAGGTGGGAGGTCTGGGCAAGGTACTGTCTCTGTCTCTCTCACTTGACCTTTCTTATTCCTTTTTTCTTCACAGAGCTCACGTACGCAGACAGAAGTTCATCTTTAGGAAAAAGTAGTATATGCTATGACTTACTGAACAGACTGGAGGTCCTGAAAAAGTGTAAATTCTCCAAATAGGGTGGCCACCCACGGGAAGTTTGGGCAAAAAGCCAGAGACTCGGCCCACCTACGGTTTTCTCTGGCAGGTCCGAGCATAACTCAGGAACGTTCACAATTGTGATGTTGATGTCTGAACCCTAAATATACGTGTGGTCAGCTTCTATTTGTCACACACTCTAAGAAACTGTGCTGAAAAGGTGGCCACACCATCAAACCAACCCCCAAAGTGCTCTTTCCTAAGTCTTAGGGGGACTGTGGGGGCAAGATGGAAAAGGCCCAGATTTGTGATTTTATTGGTATAGAGAACTCCAGGGAAGAAACGCCTTCTATGGCAGACTGCTACCTCCCTGCAAGTCATGGTTTGAAAGTTACTAGGGGAAAATCAGAGGTTGCCCAGGGTCACACAGTCACTATGTGTCAGTCAGGACTCGAACCTAGGTATTCCTGACTTCGAGACCATTTCTCTATCCATTAGGCTATTCTGCCTTTCTAAAGGTTGTGCTATGGCAGGCCTGCACAAACCATGGCCTGTGGGCCTCTTGTCGCCCACAAAAATGTAGAGGACTGTGAAATGACAGGTGGAGATTAGATGATTATATACATATGCTGATGCTGATCTTAGGGAAGATTTATTATTTTTTAAACCTATTGAGAGCAATGACACATCAAGATAAATTTTTAACATGATTGAGAGATTTTTGAGCAAAAATAATATAATATGAAAGTACCATAATGGACTTTGGACCAATGGAGGTAAAAGTCTGGCCTCTCCTGCAATTTGGATACAAGTGCTTCACATATGATTACCTGTGTAAAGAAGTATGAGGAAGGGCTACATACAGTTCTTCAAGTTGGTGAGAGCAATTGATTCTCTAAAAAGTCTGTTTTTTAAAAAGGAAAGGTTCTTGGCAAAATTGTGTGACAATGTAGAAGCAGAGCATAGGCCATGTTTGTACTATTCCAAAACACATTAGCTTTTTCTTTATAAAGGATATTTGAGCTAAAATAAGAAATTGCTGGGTTTCCTAGCAGTAACAATAAAGTTGAATCAGATTCATCTTTAATGAAAGAAAATTCTTCTAAAATGTACGTACATGCTGAGTATTAAAAAAAAACAAACTAGTTATCTTAAGGCAGAGGAAATATTCTAAATTAATCAATAGTAGGACCTCAAATTTGTTTTTTGATCCATATGAAAAAGTTAAAGCAATGGATAATAAATTTATAAAATAATATTTTGGTGCTTCCATTTAAAAAGATACCTGCCCTGAAAATGAAATAGAAGTATTATCTGCCTTTTGATCACCTGGACAATCTACAAAGTTATTCTCATTTTAAACACCTAGGTATTTCTAAATGTGAAGAGAAAATGAGCCCATGTATAATAGCAAAGAGATAACATTTGGGCCTACTCCCTACGAAGCAGACTGCTCTTGGGACAGTGTACAAAACAGGCATTTGAACCAGAAAATATTTTTGCTTATTGGCATAGGTTGAACAGAAATGACCCTAGGTATGCAAATTTTGCTACCAATTGTAAAATCTTATTTGTGTGAAACAGGGTTTTCTGCATTATCTGTTATAAAGCCAAAACATCAGACTCATTTAGAGACTGAAAAAGAATTTTGAGTCAGTTGTTCGGCTGTATCAGGTTTTAAGACACTTTACCGGCGGTTCTCAACCTGTGGATCACGACCCCTTTGGGGGTTGAATGACCCTTTCACAGGGGTCACAGGGGTCGATTAAGACCATCAGAAAACACATATTTCTGATGGTCTTAGGAACCGAGACACTGCTCCTCTATCCATCTCCAGGCAGGTCTGCCCACATGCAGATATGCCCACATATGAGTATTAAAGAGTTGTGGCATTAGGAAGGTTGAGAACCACTGCTTTAGACCAAAAATAAACCCACTAATCATCATCATTATAATCACGATTTTATTTCAGTTTAAGGCATAAATGTGAAAATCGCAAAGGATTTTTATCAAAATTGTCCTATGTCATTATTTTCTGTCTAAGATGTGTTTTGTGCTGTTGAAACTGTAATAAACACTTAAATAAAACCAGACTAAAATCATTTGTGTCGATTGATTTATGGAAGGCACGTGCTCTCTAGGCACAGTAAGAGACTGGAGGGAGAGAACGAGATATGAACTTTCCGACACGAGCAATGGGCGTCTTTTGTGTGATTACACTTATTTGTTACAAAGGGAGGCTTTTATTTTTCTTTTTTGGGGGGAAAGACTTAGAATAGGCAGTGATGGTGGTATCAGAAAAAGGAAGACAAGGAAGAAAAGAGTCTCAATGAATGAGCACAAAGACAAAAAGAAGAATGCAGAGGGAAATACTGAAAGGGAACCAGACAAACAAGGCAGGGTTAGCTCAACTATGTTCAATTTGAATCAGTAAAAGAGATTTAAAAAGCTGCAGACAAGAGAAAACTGTTATCTTACACAATTTCCATTTTCATTTACAATTCCCTTTTTGCTTTTCTTTGCATAGAGAAAAAATGTTTATGTGTTGATCGTTAAGTTTATAATAGAAAAGAAAAAAGGTCCAGGCATGCATGGGGGTCTAACAATTTCTTTCTTTTTAGAAATGCTAACACTCCTAAGTTGTCCATGTCCTCTCCTTCCTCCAGTTCTATGGCATTTTTGGTGTGGTTAAATGTTCTATTCCTTCCATTTGAATACAGCTCTGTAAGGGTGGGGACCATTTTTCATTTCACGTTTGTGCCCCCAGTGCTTAGCCCATAAGTGCTACTTCAATGAATTATAAGACAGATCTAAGAATGGGGGGGGGGAGGGGGTTAAACGAACATCGTCTAATTCTAAAGTCAGTACTCACGAAGGCATGTGCATGGTTTTCTCATGTGACTAGGGATACAGTCTTCAGGTATTCCTATACAGATTTATACAGAAGGTTCAAATCCCCCAGAATTCTACTTCTATAGGGACATCCTACATAAAAAAGTCACTGGGGAAAAAAAAAGAGGATCATAGATTTCAGAAGACCATCTAGTTCATCTCCATTTCACAGATAAATAAGGAAACACAAAGGTTAAATGACTTTCCTTAAGGTCCCACAGAGAGTAAGTGGATGAGACTGGATTAGAACCCCACCATCAGAAGTGTTCTTTCCAGGGTGTCATGTCGCTGCTTCCCTTCTCCAATGGTAAAAAAGGATCCCCCTGACATTCCAAGCAAAGGCACAAGAAAATGACAGACTGATACTGAGATACGGAGTTTTTCTTTATTTTCATTCTATTGTGTTTTTAGGTTCAACCAAAGCAAATTTTTCATGCAAGGACATTTAATTTCAAATAGGGTCAATATTCCAATCTATGACTTCTAACCACATCATGTAGCCCTCTGCTTTTGGTCAAGAGCCAACTATTTTTCACTATTTATGAAAAAAAGTAGTGACTTTACAAATAATACAGTACTAAGATGTTTTATAATAATATAGTAACACTAAATAAATATATCAAAGAGAGACATGAACTGAATGAAATACTGGTTTTGCTTTAGCTTAGACAATATATTTATATTCTGGTTGCTTTTTTCCCTCCAGTCGACAATATTAACAAAGATATGTTTCATTTTATTAAATATTATGGGGTACAAGGAACTGCTTAATAGGTTCAATTTGTTTTAATACTAAATTTTCCAGGAGCAGCAGATTTGTATGCTTCTTGGCCATTACTGATTTATAGTTTGGTTTATTTCAAGGACTTGGATTTGCACATGTATTAGGAGCATGTCACGCTTTACATCACAGTTAGTGTAAGCAGAAATAAAACAGGCTTTAAAGATACCAAGGAGGGAGTATTGCCATGGAAAGATTTCATGGTTTCAGGTTTGGGGTCATACATATGACATACATGGGGACATACAAAAACTGTACTAAGAAAACAGGTCCTGGGAGAAGAGTGAGGGAAGTGGAGAGAGCAAAGGGCTGAGGCCGATAGCAAAAGAAGCAGAAGGTGAAGTGGGGATTCACTGTCCAGCAGCTAAGCTGAGGAGGAAAAATGGCCAAGGCCTCAAGGAAGATCAGCTCACAGTATATGCATTAGTAACAGTAGTATAACATAATTTTGTATATAAATCATATATATAAACTACAATATAACAGGAGTATAACATAGTATATAGTTACAAAGGTGACTAAAATGAGCCAGGATAACAGACACTATTTACATTGCACTCCCATTCTGGGCATAGCCACTTGGCAATGATACTCAAGCAGCATTGAAGAAAGATCAATTATAAATTTGGTTTAATGGACATGAGAGTCCTTAAATAAGGTATCATCAAAAGCTAGAAGATGACAAAAATAATAGAAATAGAATTAGACTTTAATTATAAAAAATAAAAACTTGACTTTTTTACTTTTGGGTCATTGGAAAATGTAACTAAGGGCTTGTGTTGACTTGGCCCAAATGGAGAGTAGCCAAAAAGCCAACACAGAGATTTATGTTCTTGAAAAACAAAAGCCTCAGTGAGCTGTTTTTCTGTAAAAGGTTCGAAAGTGCCTTAATCACTTCTCTGATTTCAGATATCCTCTGTGGTGCACTATATAGCTCAAATTCTGTGGTATCTCAACATTTGATTGTTTTTTGACCTGCATTAAGATCATGGACCAGAGTAGGTTTTTCATGGCATTCCCCCCAAATTACTCTCATCTTTAACCCCGCCAATCTCCTGTTCTCTCCTTTAACTACTACATCACCCCACTTTCTGCGTCTTACATTCAATGTGTTCTTTCAACTTTCTGAATTACTCCTTTGAACAGGACCTGTGGTTTCACCAGAATAGAGTTCCCGGTGAGGAGATTGCACAAATATTATCTGTGGCTGCTCCGCAGCTTGGATGTGGATTGGGGGAGGCGAGGTGGAAGAAGGAAAACGAGAGCTGATGACTAACAGCAAGTGGACATGAGTTAGGGGAAAGCCTGAAGAAGGAGGGCATATTTGGCACGTTGTGAGGGAAGGAAGGGCGGTGGGAGATTCAATGAGTCGCCCAGGGTCACACAGACAAGCAGGACTTGAATTCAGGCCAGTGTTCTCTCTGGTTCGCCAGGGCACCTCTCTGAACTACTCCATATGATATTTTTCTGCTTTTGGATACCCTCCCTCTCCTCTCCACTAAATCCTTCCCTTCCTTCCCTCGTTTCCTTCTTCCACCTTGCCTTCCCCAATCCAAGGCATTCATCTGTTTCGCTTCCCAGATATGATTTTGAATTGGAGTTCATGGAGTTATAAGGATGTTTTAGCTGGAAGAAATCACAGAGAATACCTAACCCAAACCACGCACTTGAGAAATGGAGAAACTGAGGCCCAGAAACATGAACTGCTTTTCTTAATGGTCTTCAGATGTAAGAGGCCAGGCAATCATTATCACCTCTGTCTGCTAACTCCCCCCCTCCCAGGCTATTCACCTTCGTTTACTAACTGTAGTGTCTTTGCGTCCCCCCCCACCCCATCATCTACCCCCCCACTCCCATTCCTAGGTCAGCTACCACCACCACCGCCGCCGCCGCCGCCACCATCACTACTACTGAGCAGTAGCTCCATGGCCCAGTAAGGTTTGCAAAGTGCTTTACAGAGATTATCTCCTTTTATTCCCACAACAACCCTGTGAGATTGTTGCTCCCATTCTTACAGATGAGGAAACCCAGACTCAGAAACATGAAATGACTCACCCTCAGTCACAAAACCAGAATCTGTCTGAGACCATCTTGGAACTTGGGCCCTCCTGACTCCAAGAACAGAGCTGTATGCATTCTACCACCTGTCCTAGATGCCTTGATAAACACTGTGGTTATACTTAGGGCGTTTGCCAAAGTGTGTGTGTGCATGTGTGCGTGTGTGTGCGCATGTGTGTGTGCGTGTGCGTGCACTTGTGTGTATGTGTGTGCGTGTGTGCGCGCGCATGTGTGTGCATGTGTGAGCATGTGTGTGCGTGTGTGCGCATGTGTGTGCGTGTGTGTACATGTGTGCGCGTGTGTGCACCTGTATGTGTGTGTATGTGTGCGCGCACGTGTGTGTGCGCGTGTGTGCACCTGTATGTGTGTGTGTACGTGTGTGTGTGCGTGTGTGTGTGCATGTGTGTGTGTGTGCATGTGTGTGTGTGCGTGCGTGCGTGTGTGTGTGTGTGTGTGTGTGTGTGTGTGTGTGTTCAGGGGGATTTACCAGCTTGTGATAGCAGAACAATCCAGACATAGTGGAGGCTCTATATTTGTAAATGCACTCTACGATAATCATCCCGGACTGTCCTAGGCCAGCTGTTTTGACTGCGATCACAGTCGAAGGAGGCCCAAACTAAGGTTCTCTCACTAGCAAGTCAGAGTCTATGCTCCGTCAATCAATCAACAAACAGTAAGCGCTTGCTGTGTGCCAGACCCAGCACTGGGCACTGGAGATACGAGTGGAACAATCCTCTCTGCCAGGAGAATACACATCTCTCTTCCTCCTCTTGTGACAGTGCCAGGTTCCCTGAGTTTTCTACCTTCTCAAAGGCTTCCTTCCTTGGATCAGCTCCTTTCTCTGCTCTTCAGCTAGTTCTGCCCAAAGGTAGCAGAGTTGCAACCCATCTTACTAGCAATGGCAGCCCATGCTTCTCCTTAAGATGCACCAGTTCACTTCTCCCTTTGCCCTCCAAAGTGGCGGCACCGTTACTGGCTGTTTCCCATGCTTCAGGAGCTCCCACTAAGTTCCTCTACTTATTATTCTGAGAGTCAAGTTGCAATGCACCCCTAGATGATGATTCAGGCAAAGTTAACATCTTGCCTGGAAATTCAGCTCTGAGGCAACCCTTCTCTGGCCTTTCTATCCAGACAAGTCACAGAGACAGTAGCTGCTGAAATGTCCAGGCCACCTGCTCCTTGGTTTGTCCACTGCAGCACTGCCACTGGAGTGCCCAGTCATCACCAAGCCCAGCCCTAAACTGGATCCAAATCTGGCTTGGCAGCAACTCTACTGTGCCACTATCAAGTCAGCAAGTGAGCCCAGCCCTGCAGCACCATCTATTGGTCAATCCTCACTTGGCTGGGGAGCTCCCAAGGCGCAGGGCAGGACAACTTCCTCCATGCAATCCAATGCAATTCAAATTTATTAAGCACCTTCTCTGAACAAACTGTAGTATACTGGGCACAATGGATAAAAAGATTTTTAGAAGTACAGTCCATGTGCTCAAAGGGTTTTCAATTGATTACAGAATATGCAAAATTTAGAGAAATGTGACATGAGATGGATGTTATGAGAGCGATGGCCAAACCTAGACAAAGAGCTCTAAGAAATTTTGAGAAGAGATCTTAGCTAGAAGTATGGAAGAGGCAGCGGTTGGTCTAAACCTTGACAAAAGAAAAGGCAACATGGACTGGGTTCATCCCAGAAACACAGGCTTGCACGGAGGCAGGAGATCAGGATGAGATTGTTTCTGGATCTTGTACTGGTCCACTCTGGCCAGAACATGAACAATGTGGTGTGACCATGGAAAAGTGGCTTTACTTTATTTAGGGAATACCCTAAGTGTCAGGCTAAAAGAGTTATATAAACCACAGGTAACCCCTAGGATTTGAGGACAAGGGAGTCACATGGTCAGACTATTCTGTCAACTCTGTTTTCTGCCTTTTCCCTCTCCAATCAGCAGGCTCCGTGGCAAAATTTTGTGGTTGTCATTCAGTCATTTCAGTCATGTCCAACACTTTGTGGCCCCACTTTGGGTTTTCTTGGCAGAGATACTGGAGTGGCTTGCCATTTCCTTCTCCAGCTCATTGCACAGATGAGGAACTGAGGCAAACAGGGTGAAGTGACTTGCCCAGGGTCATACAACTAGTAGGTGTCTGAGACTAGATTTGAATTCGTGAAGAAGAGTCTTCCTGACTCTAGGCCTGGCCCACTGTTCCACCCACCTGTTGCAACTGCAAAATAAATCCTCCTAAAAACCACTTTTCATATTGTTAGCCCCTTGTTCAAAAACCTTCGAGGACCTACCATTACCATACAGGACTGAAGCTCAAAGCCCTTAGTCTTCAATTTGGCTTCACTTTCTTTGCCAAGATTATCTCTTATTCTCCAAATCCTTTGCTTCAGGCAGACATAGCATGTCTTGAACACTCCTGCTCTCTCCCCTTTTCTCACACTATTTATTCCCCTGCCTTCTTCTCTGTCAGTTCAACACCATCTGTGCTTCAAAGTCCAGCCCAAGGTCTGTTTCTATGTGGAAACTGCCCTCGCTCTTGGACCCCAGTCCATGGTGATCTCTCCTTCCTTGGATCTGGGACTTCTTGTGCAACTTCTCATTTACTATCTTGAATTAACCATAACATTGGAGTTGGATCTGATGATTTTTAAGTGACATTTCATTTTCTTAACTAGATAGAGACCATCTGGGATTTTTACATCCTTAGCACTTCGCACAGAGTAAACATTTAATAAATGCTTTCCATTTACTCATTCATTTATTTAAGTATGGTGATACCAGAACACTTTGGCCCTATTCAGAGTTGGAAGGGACCTTAGAAATCATGTGATCCAACTCCGATTTTACAGATACAGACATAAGGTCCAAAAAGTTTAAACCATTTGTCCAGGGTCGCATAGGATCACAAGTTTGTTTTTTCTTTAATTATCTTTATAGAGACATTAGGAAAATAACCTTTCATCAGGTAAACAAAATTTTAAAAAAATAAAATTTAGTTAAATATTTGTGATCCTTTCAATAATTAGCAGATATCACAAAGACAATTTATGTACTTGAATTGTTCTACTGTAGTCAATTATCTTCACAAATGTCTTAAGAGTTGAGACTTCAAAATATACTAAATACAAAATATAATAAAATATACTAAAGAGCGAGACGTTTGTTGTTAGGTCCAGAGAGGGTGAAAGGAAAGCTCTGCAATTTCGAAAGTCGTGAATTTTCATTTCTTGTTTCAGACAAATTAACAGTGAGGTATCTTGGGCTTTTCAAGCTTACGGCCTATTAAAAATAACACAGAAAAATTAAGCTAATTACAATAAAAATTCTTTGAGGAGTATTTAATTGTCTTTTGGGAACGAAGCGTAAAAACTTTCTGAATAATTTATCCTCCAACAACTTTTCTCCCAAAGTGCTTCCCCAAGAATAAACTTCAGGCCTCGCCTTTTCTTCCTTTACATAAAGAATTTCTTGAAAGGAGGTTTAAGATTATACAGCATGACTTTTCTCTCCTTACTCTTCCCTAGTAGTAAGCGTTGTTTTACCAAGAATGTGTTACAATTCCCAAGTAAAGTTTCATATGAACGGAGAGAAAACATTTCAGGGGCCTGGATGGCAA
This sequence comes from Pseudochirops cupreus, assembly GCA_028627135.1. Lineage (NCBI taxonomy): Eukaryota > Metazoa > Chordata > Mammalia > Diprotodontia > Pseudocheiridae > Pseudochirops > Pseudochirops cupreus. Next base: position 346,423,002 of record CM053581.1, read on the forward strand.
AAAAAGACATAATTTTCTGTCTTCAAAACCCTAAGCACCGCTGTGGAATGAATATTTTAGAGTTCATCTTAGTTAACATGCAGCCTGGCACATTGCAAATTGATTCAGTGGGTCCATAAGCCTCATCTGACACACTGAACTCCAGCAGACTTGCTAATCTTCTGCCTGAATGGAGCAGAGTGGCCTATTAGTATAAAGAGATTTAGACCACTGGAGGAAAAAAAACCATCTTTAGGAAGAAATATAAAAAGTCTATGACAAAGGAGTGATTTTTTTTAGACATGGGACTAATTTCCCATGAAAATAATATCTCCCAATGGCAAAGGGTAGAAGGATAAGCGTCTGCTACACCTTTGTAATTAGGGATATGCTTACACTAAACAGAGAATTGTCTTGTTTGTTTTTCCATATGCATAATAATTAATAACTTACACTAAAAATTAAAGACATAGCTTTGTTCTCATTAGCAGCATGATCTCACTATCAAGCTAACAGATTCACAGTTGGCTACTTAATATGATGCAAACTAATTTGATAACAATGCCTAATATTTCTATGGGACTTTGCCATTTACAAAATACTTTCAAATACATTATCTAATGTGATCCATATAACCCTATGAGGTATCGAGGGCAGGTGTTATCACTTTGCAAAAGGGAACGCTGAGGGTTAAAGGTTAAGTGACAAGGTCACCATAGAAGCAGATCTGAGATGGCAACCCAGATTTCTGAACTACTAGTCCAACGCTTTTCCAATTATATCTCAATGATAATATGGAAAAGTAAGATTCATTCAGACATTAAACTCTGTGAACACTTAAATACAGAAATCAGTCTGGCCCAAATTTACATAGAAGGTGGTATGCTCAAGAAGGCTGATCACTTCAGGACAAGACTTCAGAAAGCAGAATAAAAACATAACTAGCTAAGCCCAGTGAAGTTTTCTTTATAAATTCCAGAAACCACTTTCACAATGAGTTTTAGTACTCATGGTAGTAGGAAGGTATGGCATAGAATTCTCAATAGAATTCCCTACATGCCAACCATAGTACATTCTCCAAATACGACTTCTTTGCCTGTGAGATCAGAAAACTTCAGCCTTGACTTTAAGTAGAATTTTAAGTCTTGATTTGCAAGGGTGATAACAGGAAACAGAGGTAAAATAATAAAGATTTTCAGAACTATAATTAATGCAAATTAGTGGGTTAATGATATTAAAATTTCTGTAACTGCTAGCAAACAGACATGTTACATTACCTTAATATTTCAAAAGAAGAAACAACACAAACTCACTATCTCAGTCTGAAAGCAATAGTAGCAATGCTTCTGAATCTAGATGTTATTAGAAACTTAGATAGAGAGAACAAGTTACAGATATTCTAATATATCATCACAGGGATCACTTAACTAGCAATGCTGAATATTCGGAGCAAAACTCAGAGAAATCAGTGCCACGACTACCACCAAAGGCCTCTCAAGAGTCTAAACAGTTTTTTAAAAAAAATATCCATGTATTAAGACGGAGTGCTCTTTAGTCTTTGAGAGGAGAAGGCGGTTATCATCAAGTCAAATCATAGCAGCAAAAAGTGACGGTAGTAAGCCTATCAAAGGCTGAAGAGGCAGAAAACCCAACAATATGTTTTTTAAAAGGCATAAAAATGAAAAAAAAAAAACATAGTCCAGGCCTTGCAGGCATTGTTGTAATATCACTTAGCACAAAGACAATGACTTTCTAAGTCCCTTAAGAAAGTATGGAGGTACGTGATACATCTTTTAAAATTTCCACCAAAATAGCCAGAAATTAAAAATAGTTTGGTGCTTAAAACAGGAATTTTAGTCATTAGGAAAATTCATTCATGTGGAACACCTCAATCCTCTCTGCTGCCAGTTAAGTCGAGCATTACTGTACTTCAGTCTTGCAATAGAAATCCCATTCCTGTCCATGTTGGCCTTACCCTCTTACACTGCTTCATAGTCTCAATGATTCAGTCACTCCCGGCTCATCTCCAACTCTCTCTTTCTTCAGAAAGCAGTTCAAGTACAATCTTCTACAGCTCCTTTCTGAACCCCAATGGCCAGAGTGTTCCCCTCCATAACTGCCTCCTATTTATTCAATTGCTTTTTGGTTTATTTGGATCACATTTATTCAATAAATACTTACATATACACACTAATCATAGGAGAGGTAACATGGTGAAGTGAATATAAAGCTGGCTTTCAAAGCCTGGGTTCAGATCCGGCCTCTGATGCATCCTGGTAAAGTCCCTGAACCTCTCAGGTCTCTAGACCACAAGGTGCAGAGAAAGTGCTGTGAGGGAGTTCTCTCACAGCAGAGTGTCCTGTGCCAAAGAAATCCCATGCCCAGTCCCTACACTTTTATATGCATACTCTCTCCCCCCCATAGAACAGACACTCCTTGAGAGAAGTGATCATTTTATGTTCCACATTAGTCTCCTCAGCACTTAGCATAGCATATGGCAATAACAGCAGCTGCTAAGTGAACACTTGTTGATTGACTGCCTAGCTGATACTTATTTTGTGTACACTGTAGCACATGGGAATAAAAACAGAGAGGGCCTTGCCCTTAAGGGGCTTACAGTCTGCATTTTGAGAGAAGAAAAGGTAAGTAATGATGTAAGGCGGCCAGCACAGGAGTTCAGAGGAGGAGATCACTGTGTGTGAGGATTATGAGAGAGGGTTTCATGCAGATTGTGGGACTTGAAATGGTCTTTAAGTGTAGGGTTTGAATAGCTAGAATGGTGAACAAAGGCTCAAGCCAGGGAAGTGGAGTGAATAAACAAAGCTATGGAAGTAAAAATGGACGACTTGGGGGAGATAGTGAATAATGGGCCAATTTGGCTTGAGTGGAAAGCTCAAATAAGGGAGGGATATAAAAAAAGTTATAAAGGAAAGTTGGAGCCTTGAATATTTGGTTGGGAAATTTCGACTTTATCTTGTAGGAAGTAGAAAGCCGGGTAAGGTTCTTGATCAGGAAAATTACATGATGAAAAGTTTTTAGGAAAATTAATTTGGAGGTAGCATGAAGAATGTAAGTTAGGAAGGACAGAGTATTGCCAGAGACCAGTAAACGAGCTATTACAACAGGCCAAGCATGAGGTAGAATGTTGGCAGCGACATCAGGAGGGAAGGGGCAGATCTGAACATTACTAAAAAGGAATAGATAAATCAGACTCGGTGATACCTTCACTGTTTGGGGACTCTTAAGTATCGTGCTGTGAGATTAGGAGGCACTTGTCTAAGAGCATACAGATTTAAGGAACTGCAAATGGGGTTCACACAAATATGGCCATGGGTACAGAATTCATTTTCTGTAACAGGGTCTAATTAAATCTGTTAGAAATGGAGCCAGTATGCCTGCAAGTAGGAAGTTGGTGCCAATGTGATGAGCTGTCCAATATGGAAATTTTCTCCTGGTTTCCAGGCACAGACTCAAATTATATAAAATGAAAAACACTCCAGAAAGTAACTTCAGCTCTTTGTGCCACTGGTTCTACTGCCATCAAGGTTAGAAGAAGTTGAACTTGAAGTTGTGGTCCTAAAATTGTTTCAAAGCTCTAAAGGCAAAAATAAGATATGGTGCAATGGGTAGTATAGGGCTTGGAGTTAAGGCTCAAACCCTATCTTTGACAGTCAGTTGTTATATGAGTTTTAGTGAGTTATTTAACCTCAATGGAGCTGGATTCAAATCCTGGGCAACAGCCAGAGCAAAGACAATGAGATAAGAGATGGAGTTTTTCCAGTTGTGCACAATAAACAGTAGAAAAGCCAGTTTGGCTGCACCACATGATGTACAAAGGATATAATGTGTAATAATGCTCAAAAAGCAGATTGGGCTCAGATTGAAAAAGACTTTTAATACCAAACTGGGGAGCTGAAGAAGTCATAGTGATCCACTGAACTTTATCAGGTAGAAGAATGATGTGGTCAGACTCTGTCTTTAGGAAAATCACTTTGGCAGCTTCATGGAAAATGGATTGGAGTGAGGAAGCTAATTAAGAGGCTACTGTAATAGTTTAGACAAGAGGGAATGAAGGCCAGAGCTAGGGTGGGACATATGTGAGCAGAGAGAAGGGGGAAGAGGCAGAAGATGTTTTAGAAACAGATTTGGCAGCTCATTGGCTGTGTGGTGTCAGGGGCATGATGTCGATGACGAAACAGCAAAAGAAACTAACTTGTGGTCAAACCTGTTGGAGGAGAGCCAAGAGGGATCGGTGTCACTAAAACCCAGAGAAGAAAGACTACCCAGAAGGGAGAGGGGTCAACAATGTCAGGTACTACCAAGAAGCCAAGAAGGATGAGGAAAGACAAAATGTCATTATATGTGGCAATTAAGAGAACTATGGGAACTTTGGAGTTTAAGTTGAATGATGAGGCTGGGAAGCAGACTGAAAAGCACTGAGAAACGAGGGAGAACAGAAAGAAGAGGCAAGAAGATTGGACAGCTTTTTATAGAATCATCTCATAGGCCGCTGAGTCCAATCATTTCGTTTTACAAATTAGGAAAGTGAGGCCCATGGACATTAAGTGATTTGCCCAAAGTCAGGCAGCAAGTGGCAGGGGTGAGATCTGAAGTCATGTTCTCTGACTCCAAATCCTTTGATCTTTCTCTTGTGTAAGGCTTGGCTGAAAAAGAGAGAGATATAAGATGATAACTTGAAGAAAAAGTGGTAGAGTCTGTTAAGGACTGACTTTTTAAGACTGAAGGAAATAGGCACATGTGTAGGGAAGGAAACATTGGATATGAAGAAATTTAAGATTAGAATGAGAGTAGATGGTCGTAGCGCAATGACAGACGGGGATAGGGTCAAGGGTCCACGTAGACAGATTGGTCTTGACAAGAAGCAGAATCACTTCTTCATCAGAGACTGGAGTAAAGGTGGAGCAAATGGAAGATTTGTCAGATACTCTATTTGTCAATGTATGTGGTGTGAGGTACAACCTCAATGTGGTTTTACTTTGCATTTGGCTAACTATTGGTCACTTGGAGCATGCTTCCCTATGATCATTTATAATTTGTCATTTTTCGTTTGAAAACTTCATATTCTTTGGCCATCACTGGGGGAATGACTACTGATGGTATACATGTATGTCAATTCCTTATGTATTTTGGATATCAGACTTTTCATTGGTGATATCTGTATTTTGTT
>CM053581.1:346433803-346463134 GCA_028627135.1 Pseudochirops cupreus
CCCAAGGCAGCACTCTCCCCACTTAAAACACATACTTTGTTTTTGTTTTCCAGAGAAATTGAATTAAAACAACAAGAACTAACAAGAAAAATCATTTTGAGAGAGAAAACACAGGCATGGATCAATGAAATCAAAGACATGTGCCATGGTGAGAGAATCCAATTTACGCGTTCTTTTCCCATTTCTATTCCACAAAGATTTCTTCAGGGTCTGTTTGTGTAGCAACCTCCTGAAAATTCTGGGATACAGTGAGGAGAATGTAGTAGTCAAGGAATAATAGCAATGCCTCAAAACACGGGTTGCTGGTAATTTGGGGGAGGTCCAAAACATAAAAATAAATGTTTCTGCAGAGAGGCAATGCCACTCCCCTGTTCCTACAAATTCTGAATTGGAGAAGATTTTTTTTTCAGCATTGTCATATTATTCTTTTCAAGTGGCAATAATAATATGTATTTACTATTGTAAATAGTAAATTTACTATTGTAAATAGACTTAAAACAATTAATTCTTCCAAGCTTCAACAATTGGAAACACTAGTATATACAGCGAAACTCATCACATCAATTATTTGTGGGGGGGGAGGGGAGGAGTGGTCAATTAAGTTCATTGATTCATTGTGTATCTATAAGCTAGTCATTCTCAGATTCATCCTATTACTTTCACCATTGAGTAGTTTCCTGTAATAAAAAAAATACACGCATACCTACAAGCATACATGCATACAAGCAAATCATGCATATATACTTCATAAATAAACAAGCATTTCAACAGAACCTGTCACCATAACTGCATCTGACAGAACATATACAACATTCTGCATCTATAATCCAGAGTGTCCTTACCAAGTAGAGGGAACTGTATTACATTTTCCATTTTCTATGCTAGGGGTAGGATTTTCCAATACAGATAAAAGCAATCATTCAGTGTTGTCCTGATTTACAGTTATGTTAGTTATAGCACTTTCCAAAGTTCTGCCTTAGAAGGGGTGATTGGAAAATTGTTCTTAGCTGCTTCAGAAATCTTTCCTGCCTGAAAGAAAAATTATCATCACAACATAAGTTCAAAATGGTCTTAGCTCAAAAATTTGGGATTTTAAGTTCTTTAGAAATATATTTTGTACCTCTCTTTCTAAAAATCTTACCTTTCTTCAGGAAAGCCATGAACATTCGGAAGGTGAAAACAACCTTGAAATGGAAAGAATGATTGAAAATGAAACTACTATTAAGGAAAACAGTAATGAAGCAAAAAACACCACTGGGAAGAAATCCATACGTTATACCGGTTGGCTTCTGGCATGTCTCTGGACAATAAGGTACACTCACACAGCTAGTGGGATTTCAGGATAGTAGAATTTCTTTAGGAATCAATGTGACAGTATCAACGTGAAGTTAAAAAAAACTGTACCCATGTAAAGCCAATCATGAGCAGCTCTCCTGAGGACGGCTGCTGCTGTGAATAACTTTAAGGGTCTAATCACATAGTATAATGAGCTCTCTATTTATTCAGCAATAAACTAAAGCATGACATTCAAGAAACTAAAGCATAATGTTCATGATAGCATAACATAACAACTTATCACTAAAGTGGCCACATAGTCTTAAACAAAACATATTCATTTGGTATATCTTATAGTCATCTTTAAAAGGTACCAGAAAATACAAACATTGTCCACCCCTAGGTCACAGTAAGTCACAATCTCCTCAGTCAATACAGAGTAGCCAAGTAAAGTCCTCTTTCATCTTGACTAGAGCTGGCTTCCAATCACCCTTAAGCCAGTCATTCTTAAGGGGTAGCAGGAAGTACAAACACCATCCACCCCTAGGTCACAGTAAGATACAAATTTCATCAGTCAATACAGAGTGTCCAAAGTAAAATCCTCTTTCATCTTGACTTGAGACTGGCTTCCAAACCCCATGGTTCCTTCAGCTTCTTCTTCAGGGGCTGACTGCTTCCAACTCTTGCCTAGATTCACATGTAGGCAGCTCTCTGCTCCTGTTTCATATCTCAACTCAGAGGGATTGTTCCACTCCAAGCTCTTCATAGCTTCTGTTTCTAGGAAAACAAGGCTTAGCAGGGTTACAACAATATTTACAACATTGCCAGTGCTATCATTTCAATTCACTTTCCATCTGAGAAACCAATACAGAACAACAGACAGGACTTCTGTCTGAGAAATCAACATAGAAAAGACAGGACTTCTGTCTGAGGAATCAACACAGATAGACAGAGCACCAATGTCACAAACATTCTCTCTCTCGATTCTGCCCACTCCCAGTTCTGCTTGTGCTTTTCTCTGCTCTGCTCCTTCCTGCTCTACCTTTCCTGTTCCACACGTTTCAGCAAGTTCCTCCCAACATGGGCTCCCATGTGATTACATTCAGGCTATCAAGGGCAGGGGAGATCTTCAAATTCCCTTAGGCCTATTAAGGGCAATACAATGTATACTATTTCTAATCAAAGATTGATACAATCAAAGGCAAGGCTCAAAGGCACTTGATTAGCTAAAACTCAAACCAGAAAAACAGTAAAAAAAAAATCCTATTTTACTTGCCATTATAACCCCACCCGTGTCCTTGTCATCCCTTTATTGGAAACATACCAGATGGAGTATAATATGTAAATAAATAAAAGGAGAGATTATGTTAAAATAAAATTTCTACTAGTATTATTTTGTTACTCCAAAAATCTGCAGATGCCTGAAATGCTTGACAAGTTGAGACTATCTGAAGAAATTCTAGATGGCATAGCAGGAATAAAAACTGATCAACATAAAGAAAAGGAAAAGCCTAGAAATATCCCTGTGCATTGGCAAGAGCACAAAAAAAATAAAACCAGAATAAGAGATCATTGATTAATTTAGAAACCACCCACAAGGGATGTATGTGTTCAATTAAAAGAAAAATATAAAACAGATCATGATCAATGGGCAAAATGTCAAAAGGGACACACAAGAGAATAACTGATAAGAAGTCATTATTATATAGAATTCAATTAATATAATGCAATATACCTTGTTCACTCAACTGTTATCAGTAGAATACTTGAGAGAGAAGCCAAAATTCTTGGTACTCAAGTCAGAACAATCCCCATTTAAAACACACACTGTTGTTTTTATTAACCAGACAAGATGAAGTAAATAAACAAGAAATGGCAAGAAAAGGAGCCTTGGAAGAAAAAGCTGAGAAATACATCAAAGTAATCAAAGAAATATATGCAATGGTGAGCGGGTCCTGTATGGGATAAAGATCCCAAAGGCCCTTACCCAAATAAACTCAGAGGTTTCTCCAGGTAGAAACAGAAGCTTTTTATTCTAAAGACAAGTCTCGCAAGAGTTGGGCATCACCCATTCCAGACAGGCCTGATATAGGGAGGCACCCAACAGGAGTCAAGCAAGCAGTTATATACCCTTACACAAACAGTTCTAAGAAAAACCTCAAAAATCCCCAGGTCCCCTCCCATCATCCCTCCCCTGGAGTCAGACCATCAGCCCATTGGTGGGGTTGTATGACCTCACAGTCTATGCAAGAACTCGGTGTCACAAAAAGCCCCTTATAGGAGGAAGGGAGGGGGAGTAGGGGCACACTATCTGATTTCCCCAAAATCAGGTGATTTACAAGAACATGAAACTTAGTCCTATAGAATTCCTAAAAACCTAGCTCAAGTTTGTGACTGTCTCTTTCATCTTATGAGAATGCTTTCACCCATTCCACTCAGTCCAATTCATGGTTTGTTTTGTTTTTTATGAATATTTATTTTTCCCAATTACATGTGAAAACAATTTTAACATTTTTTTAAAATTTTGAGTTCCAAATTCTCTCCCTCCATTACTCACCCATCCCCTCCCTGAGACACGAGATAATTTGATGTTGGTCATACATATGCAGCCATACAAAACACAATTCCATATTATTCATATCTTGAAAGAAAACATGGACAAAAAAAAAGTCATGAAAACATTAGCTGAAAAATGGTATACTTTGATCTGCATTGAGAGTCCATCAGATCTTTCTTTGAAAGTGGAGAGCATCCTTTGGAATTGTCTTGGTTCATTGTATTGCTAAGAACTCCCAAGTCATTCACAGCTAATCATTGTTCAATATTGCTGTTACTGGATGCAATGTTCTCCTGGCTTTATTCACTTCACTTTGCATTAGTTCATGTAACTCTTTCCAGGTTTTTCTAAAATTATTTTTTATAGAACAAGACTAATCCATTACAATTATATACTACAACTTCTTCAGTCATTCCCCAATTGATGGGCATCCCCTCAATTTCCAAATCTACGCCTCTACAAAAAGAGCAGATACTTTTGAACAAATATGTCCTTTTCCCTTTTTTAAAAAAATCTGTTGAGGATATATGCCTAGTAGTGGTATAGCTGGTACAAAGGATATGCATAGCTTTATATATCTTTGGGCATTGTTCCAAATTGATTTCCAGCATGGTTGGATCCGCTCATACCTCCATTGACAATGTGTTAATGTCACAATTTTCCCGCATTCCCCCCACCATTTGTCAGAATTGTTTAGTCATTGGTGACTTAGAGTATTTTTTCACATGGCTATACCATTGAATTCTTTACCTGAAAACTGCCTGTTCATATTCTTTGACCATTTATCAATTGGGGAATGATTTGCATTCCTATAAATCTGACCCAGTTCTCTCTGTATTTGAGAAATGGGGTCTTTCTCAGAGACACTTGTAAAAAAAATTCAAAGTTTTCTACTTTCCAATTTTGGTTGCACTAGTGCAAACCCTTTGAATTTGATATAATCAGAATTATCCTTTTTACATCTTGTAACACTTTCTTTCCCTTGTTTGGTCATATATTCTTCCCTCATCCATAGAGCTGACTAATAAACTATTCCTTGCCTCCCCTAAGTTGTTAAAGGCATCACCCTTTAGGTCTCCAACTATCCATTTTGACTTTCTCTTGGGATGGTGTGAGATGTTGGTCAATACCTAGTTCCTGCTACACTTTCTTCCAGTTTTCCCAGCAGTTTTTGTCAAATAATGAGTTCTCATCCAAAAAGCTTGGATCATTGTGTTTATCAAACACTAGATTACTGTGGCCGTTTACTGCTGTGAATTATGTTCCTGATCTATTGCAGCGATCCAAGTCTACTTCTTAGCCAGTATCAGATCGGTTTGATGACTATTGCTTTACGATACAGTATGAGATCTGGGACAGGTCGGCCGCCTTCCTTCACACTTTATGTTCATTAATTCCCTCGATGTTCTTGAGCTTTTGTTCCTCCCGATGAATTGTTATTATTTTTTTCTAGCTGTATAAAATAAAATGTTGGTAGTTTGATTGTTATGGCACTGAACATCGACGTGGAATTGCCATTTTTGCTTTTATTAGCTCAGCCTGCCCATGAGCAATCAATCTTTTTCCATTGTTTAGATCTGACTTTATTTGTTTGAAAAATGGTTTGTAATTGTGTTCCTATACTTCCTGGGTTTGTCTGAGCAGGTAGATTCCCTAGTATTCTGTATTGTCTACAGTTATTTTAAATGGAATTTCCCTATCTCTTGCTGCTGAACTTTGATGGTTTACATATAGAGATGCTGATAATTGGTGTAGGTTTATTCTATATCCCGCAACTTTGCTGAAGCTGTTAATTACATCACTCAGTTTTTTAGCTGATTTTCTGGGATTCTTTATGCTATCTGATCTGCAGAGTGATAGTTCTGTTTCCTCATTGCCTATCCTAATTCCTTCAATTTCTTTTTCTTCTCATTACTATAGCTAACATTTATAGTGCAATATTGAATAATAGTGGTGATAATGGGCATCCTTTCTTTACCTCTGATCATATTGGGAAGGCTTCTTGCTAATTCCCATTACAGATACTGCCTGATCATGGTTTTAGATAGATACTACTTATTTTAAGGAAAGTTCCATTGACTCCTATCTCTCAGTTTTTAATAGAAACACCTGTAGTGTTTTGTCAAAAGCTTTTTTCTGTGTATACTGTGAAAATGATGCAATTTCTGTTGCTTTTGTTATGAATATGGTGAATTATACTGATAGGTTTCCCAATATTGAACCAGTCCTGTATTTCTGGTATAAATCCTACCTGGTAATTGTGTACAATCCTTGGGATATATTGCTGTAATCTCCTTGCTAGAATTTTATTTAGAAATTTTGCATCAATGTCCATTAGGGAAATTGGTTTCTTGTTTTCTTTCTCTTTTTCGGTCTTCTTGGTTTAGATGTCAATACCATATTTGTGTTATAAAAGAGATCTATCTGGAAGGAGTCCTTCTCTGCCTATTTTTTCCAAATACTTTATAGAGAATTATTCCTTAAATGTTAGGTAGAATTCACTTGTGAATCTTTCCAGCGCTGATTTTTTTTTCCTCAGACAGCTCATAGAGGCCTTTTTCAATTTCTTTTTCTAAGATGGGATTATTTAAGTTGTTTATTTCCTCTTCTCTTAATCTGGGCAAGTTATATTCTTATAAATGTTCATGCATTTCACTTAGATTATCAGATGTATTGATATATAACTGGGAAAAATAGTTCTGGATAATTGCTTTGATTTTCTCTTCATTGGTTGTGAATTCAACCTTTTCATTTTGTTACAGGTATAACAATTCAATTTCAATTGTATTCCATAAAAGATTTATTCAAGGCCTCTTTAGATGTGATATAAAAATTGTGTGACATAGTTAACAGGATGAAGAAAAGAAATAAAAGCAATCCCCCAATCAAGGGTCGATAGAAGTCTTGGTCGGCACACCGAAGTATGAAAACAAATTTTCTACAGAGGCAAATGCCACCCCCCTGTTCCTGAGAATTCTGAATTGGGGAAGAACTATTTTTTTCACCATCATGCTGTTTTTCTTTCCAAGGCACAATAGCTATACATATATGTGTGTGTGTGTGTGTGTATGTATGTATACACATATATACTTATATTTATATATATATATTCACTTTTTTTTCTAAAGTGACTATTACTTAAGACAAATCTCTCTTCCCAACTTGAACAATCTGAAACACTAGTAAACATCGTAACACTCATCACATCAATTATTTGGGGTGTCTGAGGGTAATGGTGTATATAGTTTATTGATATATTATGTATTTCAACCTAGTCATTCTCAGATTCATAGCCACACTTTCTCCACTGAGCAGTTCCCTGTAATATAAAGATACATGCAGACATACACATGCACACACATGCATGTATGCACGCATACATATGTAAAGACACATGCACACATATGTGTATACACACATACATATGTAAAGATAATGCAGGCATACACGTGGATACACATGTGTGTGCACACACATACATGTGTATTTCATGAAGAAACAGTTCAGCAAAACCTGCCAACAAAACTGCATGTGACAGAATATACAACAGTCTGCATCTGTAACCCACTGCCTTTCTACCAAGTGGAGGGAACTCCATTTCATTTGCCACTTTCTAGGATAGGGCTAGCATTTCGTTTCTTTGTCTTTTTGGAGGGGGGGGAGGCAGGGCAATTGGGGTTAAGTGACTTGCCCAAGGTCACACACTAGTAAGTGTTAAGTGTCTGAGGCTGGAATTGAACTCAGGTCCTCCTGACTCTGAGGCCAGTCAGTGCTCTATTCACTGTGCCACCTGGCCACCCCCAGCATTTTTCAATACAGACAATAAGAGAATGGCAAACTTGCAGGGATATATTGATTTGCATTAATTTTAGTTGAAGCCAATATTCTCTTTACCCCCTTCTGTATCAGTTCATAAATATTTATCTAAGCTGCTCTGTATTCTCTAAAATTCCCATTTCCTACAACACCACATCATAATCTCCGGCAGTACCAGTAATGACTTTTGCTCCAAATCCAAAGACATTATCTCAGTTCTTCTTCTTGATCTCTCTGCAACCTTTGACAGCAGATTATTCTCTTGGATAGACTTTCCTGCTAAGTTTCTGTAACACAGCTCCCCACCCACCACTTCTCCTGTTTCTTTTATCTGTCCCTCTGAAATCTCCCTGTGTAGGATCTACAGCCAGGCCATGCCCCTCAACAGGACTTTGTCCTCTCTTCTCCCTCCACAATATCCTGCTAGGTAATTACATCAGTTCCCATGAGATCGATGAATCATCGCTCTATGGATACAATCTCTTGCTGAGCCTTGTCATTTCTACTTTCAGAATATTTCCCTTATATATCTCCTTTTCTCTCTTTGTAAATTGTATTTTATTTTCTGGTTACATTTGGAGCTCTCAGCTGTCTCCTTCCCTCACCACCTCACACTGGAGAAGGCCACTGTTTGACACAAATATCTACCTAAAACCATACTAAACAAACCTCTGTTTATGAGTCCTCTTTCTGGAGGGGATAGAACCTTTCTTTGTAGTTAATTTGAGTATTTGCAATACCCAAAATCACTTGGTTATTCCCAACTGTTATTTTAAAAAGATTGCTGCTACTATATAAAATGTTCTCTTGATTTTGTTCATTTTCCTCTTCATTATTTCATGCAAATCTTTTTATAGTTTTTCTAAAATCAACTAGCTCATCATTTCTTATAGCACAGTAGAATTCTGTCACAATCATATAGCACAACTAGTCTGGTCATTCCCCAACTGATGGGCATCCCCTCACTTTCTAGTTCTTTGCCACCACAAAGAAAGTTGCTATAAATATTTTGGTGTAAATATAAGTTCCTTTCCTATTTCCCTGATCACCTTGGGAAAGAGACTTAATAGTGGTATTGCTGGGTCTTGGAACATAATTCCAGAGTGCTCCTTAAAATGGCCGGATCAGTTCAGTTTCAATGACAGTGTATTAGTTACCCAATTTTTCCACATCCCCTCCAACACTCCTCATTGCATTCTTCTATCATTTTAGGTAAGAGATGATATCTCAAAGTTGTTTTAATTTTCTCTGACTATATATAGGTTTGACTTCTTCATCAAAAATCTGCCTGTTCATATCCTTTGACAGTTTGTCAAATAGACAGCAACACATAGTCTTACAAATTTGATAATGTTTTCTGTATGTTTGAGATATGCAGCCTTTATGTGAGGCAAAGAGTAAACTTTATCAAAGGTGATCATTGCACAATGTTTCTGTTACCATGTACGATTTTCTCCTAGTTCTACTCACTTCAGTCAGCATTAGTTCATGTAAGTCTTTCCAGGTTTTTCTGAAATCCAAATGCTCATCATTTCTTCTAACACAATAGTAGAATTTGAAGTCTTGGAGAATGTGAAAGCCAAGAGGTGGAGGTAAAGAGAGAGAACATTCCAGACAGAAGGAACAGAGATTGAGAAAGTATGGAGTTGGGAGGTGGTTTCTGAGAAAAGCAAGAAGCCTTTGGGTCTCTGGATCTTAAGAGTACTTAGAAGAAAGTAAGCATAAGAAGACTGGAAAGTCTGTAAAATGGCCAGATGGTGAGGACTTTTAAGAGCCAAAGACAGGATTGTATATGTGATCTACAATCCCTTGGATTTTTTTTTTTTTTTGCTTTCTTTTTTGGAGGGAGGAAGTCAGGGCAATTGGGGTTAAGTGACTTGCCCAAGGTCACATGGCTAGTTTTGTGTTAAGTGTCTGAGGCTGGATTTAAACTCAAGTCCTCCTGACTCCAGGGCCAGTGCTCTATTCACTGCACCACCTAGCCACCCCAAGGACTGCTTTCTGATAAGAGTTTGCCATGTAGCAATGAATGGGCCCCTTTCCATCCCCATGATTTTTCCAAATTTTCTACCCCAAATCCTCAACAACATTTTAATGTTCAAATCTCATGGCTTTCTCAGTCTTCATAGTTCCCTGACTCTCTACCCCTTCTCTCCCCACACCTTTCATGACACTGGCCTCTCCTGGTGCTTTCTCCTACTGAGTTCCCACTTCTCATTTCCCTATGGTGGATCTCCTTCCATCTCCCACTCAATAAGACTGAGTGTCTCTTAGCCATCTGACCCCTGTAATCTTCCCTCTCTCTAACTTTCTTCACCTCCCTCTGCAGAAGACTCCCAACTCGAAACATCCAAGCAAAAGTGATCTCCTGAGCTTGTCTCTTGACCCAAATAGTCAATAACTCAACGTGCATCTCATCCTCAACATACCCAAATTCCCTGCTCTTAAACCTCTCTCTCCACTCAACTTTGCTCCTTTGATTCAGGACACCACCATCAGTTGAGTCACCAGGCTCTGAGCTCAGTGTCATTTCTGACCCTTCTTCTTCCCTCACTTTTGTATATCATCATATCACTTATCAAATCTTGTCACTTCTACCTCTGAAATATCTCTGGCATATACCCTTCTCTCTAGAGACTCACAGGAACTCTTCTTATCCTGGTTCACTGTCCTGTTGCCTCTTGCTTGGACTATTGAAACGGCATTGCTTTTCTCAAAATTAAAGATTCTGATTGACAGGATTTTTAAAATCATCATTACTTCTCCTAGTGTTCCTCCTCCCTTACAGAGATCTATACACTTCATATGAAATAATATTTCAAAACACTAAAAAAAAGAAGAAAAAGAAAACCATTTACCAAAACAGTCAATCATTGAGGAAAAGCTTGAAATAGTAGGCAATGCTCCAATTCCTTGTATATCACTCACCTGCAAGGGAGTCAAGGGACGGAGTCTCTTCTTACATCTTTTCTTTGAGCCTTTTTTGCTCTTGAAAGTTTGCTAAATTATCTGGTTTGAGTTGCAGAGGTTAAAAGAAAAATTCCTACTCACGTATCAGGAGGATCTCCTTTCTGTGATTTGTCAATTTGGACTAGCTGGAACTGACTCCTGTGTTCCTTACAATGTTTACCCTCTACAAAGTAAGCAGCCTGAAAACTTTTGCATCAATGACTCTTTCTGGCTTGGACTTCACTCTTTGGAAGTTGGTTCAAAATCCATATTGTACTTTCACAGGTTGTACTTTGAAAGGGGTATTGAGGAAAACACTGTTATCTCTTCAGAAATCTTTCCTGAACAAAAAAATGTATATATTAAAAAAACCAACCATCATCAGAACAAAAATTTAGAGCAGCCTTAACTTACTGATGTCACAAATTTGGCTTTCATTTTCCTTGGAAATAGATTTTATTTCTCTCTTTCAAAAATGTTTCTTTTCTACAGGAAATCAATGATAACAAGGAAAACCTCACTGGGAATAAAGAATTGAGTACAAGGGAATATACAAACACTACCTCTGAAAATGTAAACATCCCTGAGGAAGAAAATATTATTTATGTTTTTAAATTACTACTTATTCCTTTCAAGTGACTTTAAAAATATTCACTTTCTTTATTCTAAGGTGTGTTGCCAAAAACCATGGTCTAGGTAAATTTATTTCCATCGATTGAAAAAAGCACATCTAGCTTTGCCAAAATCCCATAAACACATGGGAGATGCATGGTGCCCACTGCTTTTCAACCATTAACTTAAGGACAAAGAATCTCCTTCACTCTTTGGTACCACTACCTTGTTGACTGGGGTTACTTTCCTAAGTCATGAAGTGACCTGACACAAAACTGAAAGCTTCAGAGGCGGCAATCACTTTTGAAATTATCTATTCCAATTTCCAGGACTAAGGTGTCTACTTTTATAGACACAGATTCTCATTGCGACAGCTTCCCACAATCCATAGGCCACATAGCTAGCTTATTTAGTATTCCTTTTGAATTTTTCATTGGAGACAAAATGAATAAACGATAATTATCAAGATAGTTTATCCTGTAAAGCTTTTTGTTTTTTAACTTGGAAAGGCTTTCCCTGTATGGTTTTTACAGAATTGAGGAACTCATATTGGCAGAGAAACGGGCAAAAGGCATTTCAGTTAGGAGAAAGGCAATGGGTGGAAGCACAGAGATGGACAGAATAGGTCACATACAAAAACAGATGAATGTAGTTGAATGAATTTGGAATCTTTATGTTGCAAAAACTAGACCTAATAAAGTCAAGGGAGGCAAGGTATGAAGAGTATGAAAAGTGAAACACATTCACAACCGTGAAGGTTTGCACCAGGAAGGTGATGGTATAAATGAAAGTATTAAGGAAGGAGAAGGAAAAAAGGTGACTATGTGAGGCTAGGAATGATGATTTTGGGGGTTTTGGATGTGATATGTTCAAAGAACTGATGCTGGTTCTTGGTGATCAAGGCTTTCCTTCTTGATGAGTTCACTAGCCATTCATTTCATGACATTTTTCAGAAATTTATCATGCTTTCAATTTTTAGAATTGAAAACAACATGACTCCTTTAGAAAGTGGGAACATCTCCTCATATTCAAGCTTTCTGGTAGTTCTCCTGGATTTCTCAGAGTACTGACACACCAGAAATTGTTCTGTGACCACTAAGATCGTCCCAGCAAGTCCTCTGATTAAAACTAGTCATGCATTTTATTTACCTAGGGAAATAAAATAACGATTCTGGGCTTTCCACAGACTGTCCCCAACAGGTACTTACCATGATGCTCCTCTGCATACCAAATACTGCCATAACTCCTTCTTACTTGCTTTTTCCAGATATCCCCTCTCACTGTCTTACTATCACATCTACACATGCAGCTCTGCTCCTGGAATGCCAGAACTCTCTTTTCTCCTTCTGCAAATCTCATCCTTCCTTCAAGGGTAATTCCAACCACTCCATGAAGGCTCCATGATATATTCTCTTAGCTAGAAGCCATATCCTCATGTTCATTTCTATTTGTAAATTACCACAATTCTAAGGCAATTAAGATGTTTTCTTTTAATTGTTTGGGTTCATCTCTTCTACTTCATGAGTTACCATGTCTTTAAAGTATTCTCAAACTCATAGCAGTTACAGAGACAACTTGCATGTAAATAGATCTTGACTGAATGAATTGTAATACTTTGGTCATTGAGCAGCAGACAGTACAGAGATGGGTGGTATAACTCAGACTCAAGAATCTAATTTCTGAAAGGGAGTACGAAAAGATAAATTGGTATAACTGGAAAAGGAAGAAACAAACTGTCTTTTTGAAAATTTTTAGATACCAGAAGTGGAACAAGAAATAATAAAAAAGGAAAAAAACAAAGAAAAATCAAGACATCACCTGGAAATAATCCTAGAAGACCCACCCATAACAATCTTAGAAAGTGATGATTCCAATAATTCTGGTAAGACTGGATGATCATGGACTCAGCTGTTGTGGATACTCAGGAACATCTGGGTTCCTCAAGAGCAATTTAAGGGGGAAAAACAGACATTAGAGACATTAGGACTGATGACAGAGGAAATTTAGAATTGACATTTATGTGGATTGTGTCTAGCGATGGGGTATTCACTGACAATTCTAATGACAAGTTGTTGAAAGTAGAATAACTGATAAGAAATTTATTGAAGGAAATACTTGTTTAGTTCCTACATCAGATCCTAGAGTGATTTTCAAACTAACAAGTAAATAAAGGTCTTCCTTAAGGAAGTCTTTATGTTACTGATCTCTTATAAGTGCATTTTATTAATTTCTTACCTTAGATAAATGGTTCTTTCCAGAATTGGGAACAGGTTCTCATCTCGTCTTCCCTTCCCTTCTTCCCCTGCCTTTCCTTCCTCTTTTCTTTTCTTCTCCTTTCTTCTCCTCCTCTCCTCCTTCCCATTCCTCTTCATATTTCTCTTTCTTATTTTAGTCTATCCTTTTTTATTTTTTTTATCTGCTGAGAAAAACCAGGAGAAATGAATAAGTCTATAGAAGAGTCAAATATTAAGATGAGAGGTAAAAATTTAGTCAAGAATTTAGTAAGTATGGAACTGTACTTCTACTTATATAAAACCATCAGAACATAGAGAATTGTTTGAGAAGAGTTTTGAGGTTGAAGTCAGAGCATGATTTTTAGAAAAACTGTTTAAATTTATACATCTGTGTATGTTTGTATGTGTATATATGCATACATATATGCATGTGTGTATATATGTGTATGTATGTATATGGTCCTGGATGCTTTCTCCTCTTTCCATGATAACATGAGATTCATTACTTATCACACTTTCCTATAGTTTCCCTGTCCTTATTCATTGACTACATCAATTCTCAGCATTGGAGAGATCTTCAAGGCATCCTATGATCATCTCCTGCCAAATACAAAAATCTCTTTCTCAGTGCCTTTAAGAGAGTGTTCTTCAGCATCTGCCACAATATGGACAGTCATATTGAGGATCCCATAGCCTCACAAAATCACTCATTCTATTACTGGAAACTCTAAATTTTAGGCCAATTTCTGTTCAAAATAAGAAATACAGAACAATATGTTTCACACACCATTTATTCATGTCTCCTTGTTGCATCCTCTGGAGAGATACAGGGAAAAAAATATCTTATATCTGGACTCCTATAACACTTTCCAGATGTTTGCAAATAACTGGTTTCCCATCTTACACTTTCTTTCCTCATATTCATTATCTTTCCTATTCTGGCCTCGCACCTTTCATTCCAGTTTGTTGTGAGGTTTTTGCCTCACAGTTCTGTTATTCAGTGTGTCAGTGGTCTCTGTTTTAGGTCAATAACTCTGAGGTGAATTCTTTCTGTCTCCATTCCAAATATTAATAAAATATGGGAGAGGTCTTATCCAAGGACAGAGTCAGGGAGTTGCAAACCAAATATCATAAGGGAACAACTGTTGAAAATTACACAAGTAAAATGACTCTAAAATTTCTAAAGTTCTTGCAGACAAGACTTTTCAGTAAGCATTCAATTTTCAAAGCCCAAGAAAAATAACCTGGGTTATTTAGACTACAAGCTTCTATGTACAAACTGCTATGTGGTTTTTCACAGAGTAAAACAGTCTCTGCAGGATAGAACAACGTTGGGCACACAAGAAAATTAAATGTAGTAAGTTTCAATGGTAATGGTATATAATGTGATTATTTTTTTTTAATTCAGTAACAGAAATCCAGGAATACTCCCAATTTTCCATCATTGGAAGAATCTGTTTTGTATTTTACCCCTACTTTCAAAGTATTGTTTTTTGCTTGTATAAGTTAAGCCTCATCAGTTGAGAGAAAACTAACAAGTTCAGACTTGGCTTTCTCCTTAAATTAGCATTTAAATTGTTTGAATATCTACTCTGCTCTTTGAAAAGGTGGGTAGGGAGTAGTTGTAAAGCCAAGGATGTGCAACTTTTTCCAGAGGCTGCTGCTATGAACAGCTTCAAGGTGCTGATTACATGGTATAGTGAACTCTCTATTTACTCAGCAGTAATTTAAGGTAAAACATTCACAAAAATCAAAGTACAGCATTCATAATGTTATGACGTAACAACTTATCACTAAAATGCCCACATAGTTTTCACCAAAGTGGTCACATAGTTTTAAGCAAAGTACAATCATTTAGTGAGAGCTTAACTCAATCATCCTTAAGGAGGCAAGCCTCCTTGAGCGACGCAAGGTACAAAAGTCAAGGTTCTCTACCCCTGGGTCACATTGTCTTAATCTCTCAGTCAAAAAGTCTTCCTTCTTCTTAACTGGAGATTAGTTTCCACTCATCCTTAATTCAATCATCCTGAAGAAGTACAGTATACGGAGTACAAAGTCCTCCCACCCCTGGGCCACAGTAAATCATGATCTTCTCAGTTTGCATTAAATACCCAAGGAGACATCTTTTCATCTTGACTTGAGGCTGGCTCTCAGCTTCCATGGTTCCTCTTTCATGGTCCCAGCTCCAACTGTCACCTGCGTTCTAAGGCAGGCAGCTCCCAGTTCCTTGTCCACCTCCTTGTCAAGTTTTTCATCCAGTTCTCATTCCATATTGAAGCTTACAGTGTCCAGTCCACCTCAAGTCCTTCCTGTTTCTGGGAGGACAAAGCTTGACAGAGCCACAACAATATTCATGCACATTGCCCGCACCATCATCAATTCACTATCTGCCTGTGAAATCAACTCAGACCCACCAACAAGGTCTGAGAACTCAACACAGAAATCGATACAGACCCACAAACAAGGTCCAACAGGTCACCACAAATTATCAGTATAGAAATCAACACAGACCCACCAACAAGGTCTGAGAACTCAACATAAATTATCAGTACATTCCCAGAATCTCTGAATCCCTTCTGCAGGACTTCTGTAAACAGACAACCAGAAAGTTTTCTTTCAGGGCTTCTGTAACAACAGCAACATCCTCTATCAGCAGAAGAATCTGGCAAAGTAACATCAAAACCGACAAAGTACTGGCGCCACAGCCAGGCTTCCTCCCAGTTTCTGCTCTTTTCCCAGCCTGGGCTCCTCCTTAGATATAGCTATTAAGCTCCTGCCTGTTCCACCCCTTCCTGTTGCATCAGCAACAGAGGTTCACACCTTCCGTTTCTTAACAGAGGCTTGATATAATCAAACTGAAAGCTCAACTTGAAACAAGGCACTAAGTATTTGTCTCTTTGCCATTACAAGGGGCAGGGAAGATCTTCGAATTCCGTTACCATTACAGTAGCTTAAGGTGGGACCTTATGAAAATGTACACGTGTGAATATGTTTTTCAAAGGAAGAAACCCATGGAAAAGTTTGCACGTTGGTCATTCACTTGTATAGGATGAGCTTTGTGGATAATACAAACGTTTTGGAGACTAGAGAAGAGAGCCGAATGCAGAGATGTTTTTAACATAAAAAAATGTGTTTATGAACTGTGGGACTACATGATTCATCTCAATGATTTGTAATTTCTTAATTATAAGACATAGGTCTAAGCAGCAGGGGTGCAGTAGGGCAGAGAAGACAGATCGCCATTTCCAATAAATAAATACAGACAACACATACATGTATTGATGTGTATGTGTACATAATTGTGTGTGTGTATGTATAAATGGAAACGTAAATCTGTCTTCTCTTTGTCCTACCACACCCCTGCCACTTACAGGAGCTACTTGCAACTATGTTTACATCCAAGACAGATTTCCATTTCTATTAAATAAATATACATACATATATACATACATAGATACACACCAAAACATATATACACACATACACACATATGTGCATTTATTTAATGGAAATGGAAATCTGCCAACACCACATCCTTTCTTAATTCCATCAATACAGAAAGAAAAATCAAACCCCTGTTACAAATATGTATTGTCAATCGAAACAAATTCTTCCCTACACCATGACCAAAGAAAATTACATCTCAGTCTATATCAATCTCAATCTGTGTTGTCCAACCCTTCGTATCCTGAACGTGTTTCCTCATGAGCCCTCTAGAATTATGGCTGATCACTCTGTTGATCAAAGTTGCTAAGTCTTTCCCAGTTGTTTTGGCTTCATTCCAAATTACTTCTCAGAATGGCATACCAGTTTAAGCTCTACTAACCATGCTTTAAGATCCACGTTTTTCCATATGACCTCCAGCATTTGTCTTTGTTATTTCGTGTCAGTTTTGCCAGTCTGATGGATAGGATATGGAACCTTAGAGCTCTTATTTACTTTTCTCTGATTATTGATTTAGAGCATTCTGCATATTTTCATGTTTACATATATATGTATATATATACACACACATCATATATACATATATACATACACACACACACATACATATACATACACAGACTCTCCTAAGTTTGCACTTCAGAATTTCTTTGTACCTCTGGTCCTTTCATGGAGTATGTTGGGAAGTCTTCTATTTCACCAAAGATCCACGTTTTTCCCTTTTCAGGACTCAGTTATGCTCAGTTTTGCTGAATGTTATTCTTCACTAGAAGCCTAATACTTTGTCTTCCATACCAGAGCATTCTAAGCACTTTACTCTTTCATAAGGCAAGCTGCTAAATCACACATGAGCCTGATTGCTACATTTTCTGGTTTGAATTTTTCCTTTGAGGCTGTTTGCAGCATCATTTGTTTTAGCCTCAGGGCTCTAAGTATGGGCTAAAATGTTCCTAGGAACTTCCGTGGTTTTGGTGACTTTTAAAATGTTGACAAGTGAATTCTTTCTATTTCCACTTTCCCCACTGCTTCTGAGAGACCTTGTCAATCAGTTGTTTATGGCTCTTTTTCTTGTCCTTGTTCGTGGCTTTGTGGTAATTCAATGATTTTTAAATGATCTCTCCCCCTTTTTCTCAGGTCAGGGGTTTTTGCTCAATGGAGATATATCATATTTTCTTCTATGTCTTTAAACTTTGTTGTTTAATTGTCACACGGACTCGGGTACTTCACTCTAGGCCATTCTTTTCAGGACATTTGTTTCTTGCACAGTATTGGATACCTCTTGACCCAAGCTTTTTAATTCCTTTTCTCAATCTTTCTTTCACAGCTCTCCTTTCTTTTCTCAATTTTTCATCCAACACTTTGACTTAATTTTTAAAGTAATTCTTGATTTTCAAAAAGAAAATAAAAACAACTCTTGTTTCATCTATTCCAGAAATTCTATTTGACATGGTGCCTGTAGTAGACCAGACTTTCATGCTCCCCCTCTTCTATGAGGCAGATACGCAAAAAGATTATAATCTTGTTGGGTGGATGCTTCCTTTGGATCTTGAAGTATCCTAGAAATTTTAGGGGAGTATCAAGTCCTGTGACTCCCTGTTTGTTTGTGCCTCCAGACTTGGTCCTAGGATAAAATCTTAATAAATGATTAGCCTTGGGCTGGAGCAGGAGTGGTAGATTCCAAGAAGGGACCGTTCGTTCCAGGAATTCCTGTTATAGGGAATATAAGCCTTATGATTTTCTTGTATCTTTGGCTCTGTATGAAATGTTTCTGTAATAAACAGACTATCGAATACATCCCCGTCTCTCCCTCTCCCTTTTTCTCTGTCTCTCTTTTCATTCAGCTGGTTGCTGAGCCACAAACTGTGCTGGTCGCAGCAGGTGCCCAAGTAATATTTTTCTTTGAATCTTTATAGATATTTTGCAGTCCTTTTTTTCTGGGTTTGTTTCTTGAGCATTCCTATCATTCATCCAGATTTGTAGCATCATAATAATAGTGGCATTCATCCAGACTTATACTCTTCTATCCTGATTTCAGATGATACGTTAGGACCATGCTGTGTGCACTTTTGGGTACAATATCTGGTCCAAACTTTTGGCCTCTTGAATGTTTTTTCCGTGGGTATTGAGTGTCATGATGTTCAAGGAGCTCAGGAATAGCTCAGGCTAGAAAGTTGTATATTTTCAGGGCTCCCAAGTGTTCTGACTCAGGACAAGGTATGAACACTGAACATCTGGTCTGAGTTTTGCAAGTTCCTGACCTGAGTTTGGGTGTAACCTCCCTGCATGCTTGCCCTTCTTTAGGGTTCCAGTAGACTATTGCTGGACTTGCCACTTACAACACTCTATTTGGGCTTCCCCTTGGTCTGGTTATTCTATTACCAACCTCAGGATGTACTGGAAGCAGGAACTGAGACCCCATTGATCTCCTAGGGTCAGAGCCCAAAAGCTACTGTTTGCTTTTGAACTTCATGCTTGGTCAATATCCAGCGCAAGGGCTGCAACCAAAAAACACCTAGGAATGCCACACCCAGGAGATATCAGTCACCCCTGCCTCTGTGCCCTAGAAATCAAGAGTTGATGAGAGAGCTCCCACCTAGAACCTGCACTCACATCCTGCAAAAGAACAGGGCCCCACATGTATAGGTCTGGGTCCTGTTGTCCAGATTCACAGCCTCACTCATCTTTTCATTCCTTTGTCCTTGAATGCATTCAATGTGTCATGCTCCCCTGGCTATACCCACACTTAATGTCAACAGGCCTCTGTCTCCCTGTGCTAACTTGGGCTTGGATTTCCTAACTAGGGCTGTGGTGTTTTCTGCAGCTTGCTAAGGAGTTAAGTTAGACGCTCTTCTGTCTTTCTCCCAGCCATCCCGCCATCTTGGTTCTGCCCTCACAGCTCTCTTCTCAAGATATACCTGTTCTATTTTAGAACTCAATCTTTCCAGAAATAGCTCTAGAGAAGAATTCTTTTAATTTGAATGATATTAAGCCAAATTCATTTGAGATACAGAATTGTTAGTATATCAAATGGAGAAAGAGATGCAGGGTGACCCTAAAGTCTCTACATCTAGGAAATCTCATTAAGTATGAATATTTTCAAGAAATGAAATGAATGAAATTTTCAACAACATTTTACTTAATTAGCATAAATTTTAGCCATGACAATTTCATATGGAATAAAAGCTTTCATTAGCCATTGAGGACTATTTTCCATGTTAGTGAGATTAATTTAATTTAATTAATGAGATATCCTATGTGTCTCCTATGTCTTCCTATGAAATCTCATTTATGTTAATTAAATAAAATGTTGTTGAAAATGTCATTCATTTCATTTCTTGAAAATATGCAGAGTTAATGAGATTTCCTATGTATCCAGGCTTTAGGGACACCCTGTAGAATACCTATCCTATCTATCTGACAGACAACCTTCCCACAGGATTCACTCTAAAATGAAGTTTCTATCCTGTATGATCCTGTTTACCTGCACCCTTGCTTTGTATTAGGAAGCCTAAGACTTTGCCAGTTAGTATAGGCTGGTTAGTCTAAGCCTAGAAGAAAGCATGCATGTGGATAAGGATTTCTCTAAAGATTGGTAATTAACTCCCTTTGTTTAGCCTTGTTTTATGCTGCTTATGAAAGGTACCACAAACGAGACCTTGAGAAGTGGTGTTGGGCTGATTGAATTCCTTTTATCAACTAATCAGTATTTGATTTTCCTCAATTTTCCTCTATTATTTGGAAGAGGTGGTGGCAAATATTTCCTTGCAAGTGATCAGAGGGTGAGTACTAGAAGGAACTTAGGAAGCCAGCTTGCTCAAACCTGCTGCCATTTTGGATGTGAAATGAATGAGGTATAGGAAGATTAATTACACAGCTAGCTAGACATGGAGTGGAGACTCCAGGGCTCCTGGCTCCTAATACAGTGCTCTTGATACTACACCATACATGCTACTACTACAAATATGAGTTTACACCATTCACGACTCAATGGTGTAATTTTCAGTCTTCCTCACTGAATTCTTCTTATTTCTAGAGAATGGAAATGAAACTTGGAAACAACTTTGGAAACACCACCAGCGACAAGGTCTTCAGCATGGATTCCCAGTTGTTTTCGGTAAGTTTTACTATCTTCTGGCAAGCCACAGAGAAAGGGCAAGCAAACATACTGATAACAAAAAAAGAACTGAATAAAATGGTTTGCCCCTGCTTTGTTTTAACTCTTCAACTATCATCTTTTCTTCTCTTTTTTTTAGCCATGTCCAAAGATTCTCACATACTCTAATTATCCTCAACTTGGTCATAGAGTGGTAGAAAGAGTTCTGAGTATGGGCAGAGAACCTGGGTTCAAATCCTCACTCTCTCACTGTTACCAACTTGCCCGTAGTCAAGAGGATTTGATTCTCTCTTGGACTCAATTTCCATATCTCAAATACCAGGGAATAGGGCTAGAATGACCATAGTTTGAGAGAACTAGAAAAAATGCTCAGCCCTAATAACATTCTGAGATGAGGGGAACCTTTTGTTATTGACTGATTCACACTTACTAAAGAGATGAATGTTTCTGGGGGCAGTAATAGCACTGCAATAATATTTCAAACTATGGTCTTACTAACTTCTGGCAAGTCATAAAGAAAGGGCAGGCAGAAAGACACTCCAGTGGTGGTATTTAGAATGAATCATCAAAAACGAATTGGGATGTTTTAGAGTGCTATCCAACTGTGGGATCAATAGCTAAGGACTCACTATGGGAAAGAAGGAACCTTCTACTAATGGCCAAAAAGTAAAAGAACTCCTTTATCAATTACCCACACACACGCACACGCACGCACACACACACACACACACACACACACATTTTTTCATGTACATGCTTCCTTTTCTTGTGGGACATACAGGACTTATATATGGTAAAGTTATATATTTCAATGATATCATCTGACACAATTTCTACCATGCATCTTTAACTGTTTATTAAAGTGGGTCCTCTTTCTTCACCTTGGATTTCAGAACCCTCAGAAATAAATTCAGAAAGGGAACAAAAGAAAGAAAAACTCAATGGAAGGTAAGCTTTTAGTGAATTTATCTTGTAACCTTAAGTATGTCTGTTTTCCCATTCTAACCACTATGTGCTAAGTCTCTTTGTAACCAGGATTGTGACAAAGAAAAACAGACACACAAGTCATAATTATCAGTGAGCAGGGACCAGATAGCAGTGAAACAATTCAAGTACATAAAGAGTGAAGAGAAGAATCCTAGAGAGACTCTTGGTACTGATTGCCAAATATTCTTCTTGAGGAAAGATATGGCACACCTGTCCAGAGTGGACTTTGCACCCTCCAGGATTCCAACAAGTCAACAAGTCTGGACTCTGACATAGCTCAACAAGTCCTTGAACTCAGAGCAAGTCACAAGTCTGTGGACTCAGACACAAGCTCAAGAGTCTATTAGACTTGGCCCCCCACAGACACTGCATCAAAAAAAACATAAGCAGGGAAAAAAACATCAATGCTCAACATACGTTCCAATGTACAAAGCATCTAAGTTTATAAGGGGAAATTGAACTGTGTTACCCCATGGCCCAAACTATAAAAACACCAGTGTAGTAGAATCTAAACATCTTCTCTCAATGCTGGATAAACCCAAAAGCGAGAGCAAAAGGAAAAACAGAGAACCCAGCTGAGTACTGGAGATGTTAGGTTGAAAAGACTTGTGAGCATACCTTTTGAATGAAAATATTAAAGAACAGACATCAGAAGCACCTCATCATCACTTGACAAAAAACAAGGAAATAGAGATGTTCAAAATAAATAGGAAAAAAGGAACCTGAGACACATCCTTCCCATACAATAACTGAAAAAAATTCTAGATCCTGGGAACACAAGCAAACCTACAGCCCTAAATGGAGCCTTGATATGACATGCTAGGCTGTTCAATGGCACAGAGAGCCCAGGAATCAATATTCCAAAGAAGATACTCTAACCACATCCTTTACATACAATAATAATGACGGAATTACATGTTCAGTAATGAGAGAGATGGTCCAAGAATAAATCACCAAAGCAATGAATTCAATCGGAAAAAAGAGGAGGAAAAAGTTGAGCCATCTCACCCGCACTGTAGGGATGCAGCTACAAGAATCCTCGGAGGAGACTGCTCTCAGACAGTCTACGATCAGAACTGACCAAAAAGTCAAGATTCGGGAACTGATGACGCAATGGAAGAAGTCACCTCCTGTTCCCTTCAGGCTGAAGGGGCCCCAGAACTGAGCAGCACTGGCCCAGCCCGCAGCAAGCTGCGCTCCCCGCAGCTGCTCCCGCCCCCGCCCGAGGGCGGCTGCCCATCCCGAGGGGTCCCCCCCATCCCTAGAGATCTTCCCCCATCTCGAGGGGTCCCCCCATCCCAAGTGGTGCCGCCCATCCTGAGAGATTTCCCCCCATCCAGAGGGGTCCCGCCCCCCAGAGGTCACGCCTCTGCCTGCAGCGCAGTGCCAGCCCCTCCTGCATCTTTGTCCTTGCTGTGCGGAGCCAGAGGCTCTAAGCCCAGGATCCCCAGGCGCCTCGTGCATTGACCCACAGAAGGCATCTTGGTCCAAGCAGAAGGGAGCCCAGCGAGCTGAGAACCTGAGAGCCGCAGTGGAGGCTGAGACGAATGAGGGGGTTGTTTTTCTGGGGATGTGGAACCCGCCCCTGCGCTGGGGATCTGGGTGTTTTGCGGGGGGTGGCCTGGCAAACAGGCCACCTGGGGCTGAGGATGAGAAATCCTCCGGCAACTTCAGTCAAAGTGTGAAAAAAGACCCGGAGTAAAGGCAGGGAGAGGCAAGGAGGGGCGGGGAGGGGTGGGGAGTGGGGGGCTGGGAGAGGTGGGCTTTAAAGCAGATCGCCTGCCGACTGCCAGCTTCTTCCCTTATGTTGCAACAGCCCAGAGCAGTGAGAAGGGCCAGGGAGTGAGATGCCCTAGCCTAGACAGAACCTGCCAGAGTTCTGCAGGGCACTGTTTCCTTTCCTTCTAAGCCACGCTTCCTTCTGTGATTATACTTTCAGATTATCAGTAGGGCAGCAGGCAGCAAGAGAGAGAGGATCATTGGACTCTGTCGGTCTCGGAGGCTGTTTGCTCTCTCTCCTGCAGCTCCCCAGATCCCAGGGAGTTCGCTTCCTCCCTCTCCGTCCCATCCCTGGCTTTCCTGGGAGTCTTCAACGTTCTGAAAATGTGACTAGGGACACACACACAGCACCCGGGAGGGGTGCTAGCACAGGTTCGCTCTCGGTCTGGTCAGGCAAGAAAAGCACTAAGAAGGGGTTAATAATTCTTACTCTATTCTAGTCCAGCTTTCTTAGAAGAGGATTGCTGATAATGGACAAACTCCTACAGTATTCTCTAATCACTCTCCTTCAGGGGTTGGCAAGAAGGGGGTACAACTGCCCCGTGTCTTCATGGGGTTGATAGAGACAGGCACCACTTGTGAATTCACCTAAATCCCCGCAAGCCTCAATGGGGACCAGCTGAGGCAAACACAGATTTCCCCGAAGCTTTGATGGAGGCCAATGGAGGCACACACAGCATTCCAGCTTATACAGTTATCCCTGAGGTTCCCCATTCACTTACCAGTGCCCATGTGCTTTGTAGGGCAATAGACAAAGCAGGCATATTGCCAGCAACAACCTCATCCCCTTATCTCATTGTGCAGCCTCAGTGGACGGTTATGTTACATATCATTATATAATGCTGTGCAAGTGTGGTGGAGATGTTTTGAACTATAGTTGTGAAAACTCCCAATACCTGGGGACAAGAGATTGTTAAGGCTGTGGATCCTGGGAAACTGAACTTTAAGAAATAATAACAAAAATCCACTTACACACACTACAATCCATCTTACACTAAAATCCACCTTACTTGCAGTGACTCTCTGCATATTAGAACCATGAGCATTTTACACACTCATGTAGGTAGAGGGGAGGCCTGGAATCAGGAGCACCTGTTCAAATCTGACCTTAGACAACTGTGTCTCCCTGGGCAACTCACTTACCTGTTGGCCTCGATTTCTCATCTAGAAAAGGAGCTGAAGAAGGAATTGGCAAAGCACTCCAGTATCTTTGCCGAGAAAACCTCAAATGGTGCATGAAAAATAGGACACAATTGAAATGACTGAACATATATATACATATATATGTATATGTGTGTATGTACGTATGTGTGTGTGTCTATGCATATGAGTGTGTATATAACTGTATACATACACACATGCATACATGCACATACCTATATTCTCCATCCCTAGTCTTCCCTAAGCTTCAATTCTAAGGCATCAATTGCCAGTGAAGTATTTCAAATCTGAGAGGTCTTAAATTTAATGTACCCCAAACTGAACCCATGATATTTTCCTTCTTGCAGACTTTCCTACTCCTGTTGAAGGCACCCCCAGTGTCTTAGATTCATAATCTCCGCATTATCTCTGACCTCACTCTCCCTCACCTCACACATCCTATCCCTTGTCAAAGCTTGCTGACTTACCTGCACTTCAGTCTCTCAGATTCAACCCTTCTCTTCACTTTCACAACTATTAACTTAGTTCAGGCTTTAACCATACATGATGAAGATGATTGCCACAGCCTCCTTGTTAGTCTCCTGGCTTCAAGTTTCTCTTCCCACTGCAGTCCATCCTACACACTGCTGCTGGAAGGATTTTCCTTAAGCGGAGATCTGCCCCTGTGATTCCCCTATTCAACCAACCCTATGGCTTCTGGAGTATAATAGACATTTTTTCTGTTTAGCTCTTACAGCCCTTTAGAAGCTAGTCCCAGTCTATCTGGTCTCACTGGCCATTACTCCCCCTCCTGCACAACGGGATCCAGCCAAATTGTCCCTCCCTCTGTTCTTTACACACAACAGTCCATCTCCTATTTCCATGCCTTTGCATTGGCTTCCTGCATACCTGGGATGCATTTCCTCCTTATTTCTAAGAGAATCCTTCTCTTCCTTTAAGATGCAGCTCCAGTACTGTCTTCTTTATAAAGCTTTTCTTGCTTTCCTGGTCTCCCTGTTCTGACCCACTAGTGTCTTCCTTCCCCAAACACCTTGTATTTAACTACTACACGGATGTGTATGTATCTATATATACATATATGTGTATACACCTATGTTTTTGTATGTGTACATACATATATTTGTGCTAACTTTGGATATGTTTGTATGTATAAATACATATATTTGTTTTATTTTAGACATGCTATATCTATTTCTTATCTATAAATATGTTTATATACATACACATAAACTATGTGTGTGTGTAAATGTATATGTGTTTATTGCATATCTACGTGTGTGCATAAAAGATATGTATATATGCTCATTTCATATATTCTATTTACATATGTGTATACATATATGTATGTGTGTATACTTGTCTCCTCATTAGGTGGTGGTGATGGTCCTTCATTCTTGAAGAGGACCGGCAACATCTGGAGGGTGTTACCTTGACTTGAAAGTGAATTGAATTGAAGTCAGGCTGGGCTGGCTGTGCAAAGTCATCAGCCTCATTCTCTGGAGCCATCAGAGTCCAGTGGAAAGACACAGGACAGGACCACTGGAGATGGCCCTGAATGCAGTGGGAAACCTTGGCGTTTTTAGGCTAAGGTCTTTCCCAGGGCTCAGTTTGTCTGAGGCAACACCCATTCAGTGATTCAAGGCCAGGCTCTTTGTTGTTCACCCTTCTTCCTAGAAGAAGACAGATAACCTACAGAGGGTGATGCCTTGACTTGCAAGAGACGCACTCGATGGACAGGAATAAAGATAACTGAATGAAGAAGACCTTTGACACCCAGCTATAGTAAGAGAAAAACCAGTACAACAAAGCAGATAATGCAGCCAATTTTAAAGAGCAAGCCTGACCAAAGAGAAGATGAGAGAAGAGACTCCTAATGCTCACTCTTTTCCAAAAGTGCTAAGCACAAGGGGTGCAGCGTTATCTGTCATTCAATGTATTGACTGCTTTTGCAATTGTATGATTTTTCTTCCTCTTCTCTTTTAGTGTTTAAAAATAAACTGTGTGAAAACAAAACAAAAAATAAAGAGGCAGCTAGGTGGGGCAGCTCCACTGGCCCTGGAGTCAGGAGGACCTAAGTTCAAATCCAGCCTCAGATACTTAACACAAAACTAGCCCTGTGACCCCGAGCGAGTCACTTCACCCCAATTGCCCTGCCCTCCCCCTTCCAAAAAACAAAAAAATAAAATAAAATAAACTGTGTGAGAATCTCTGAGAAAGGGGGGAACACTAGGAGCAACTGTGTCAATTAAAAACAATCACTAACAACTTTAATGTTAAAAATACAGTGTTAAATCTATGGTCCAGGCAAGAGGCCAAGGAGCCTCACCAGGGAAAGTTTGTTTTTCTGTGAGTAGAGAGAAAGGGGGAAATGCAAGAGAAGTACAGAGGCAGAGGGGCCAAGAGTTAGTAGCTGATGGGACGATATGGAGGCCCAGCGCGAGGGAGTCTGAAGAGGCAACATCGACTCTGAGAGCGGCACCCTGACGGGAGCAGGACCCTCCATAGGAGGAGAAACATGCAGGGAAGAGGCAGGCTTTGTGGGAGGATAAATTGTTGAGTGTGAGATCGATGTTGCTTGACTTTTTTTGGTAAATCAAGCAGCTTTCATTATAAAGAAGAGGTTGAAGGGCATGGGTGGGCTAGGTAGAGACACTGGGGTTTCCATGATTTATAATATTCCTCAGCGACCTCGGGACAGTGACAGCCTCCAGCCCCTCTTCCTGCAAGAGGGAGAATCAGGGCAAAGACCCCAGGAGGCAGAGGAGGCAAGGGTATGTCTAGCTGGTTGCCATCAATGCAGGAGAGTGGGGCAGGTATCACTGACCATGTGGGAGGGATGCTGCACAAGCAGGGAAGAAGCCTGGGCCCCACATTCTCAGGCCAGACCAGGGCCCCCCTGGCTTTGTGTAAGGAAGCGGGGGAGAGAAGGAGGAGAAGGAGGAGACAAGAACTGGAACTCAGGACACAGACTGTGCTTGGATATATACATCTGGGACCCAGAGGAAGCTGACGAGATCAGGAAGAAAGAGGCAGTGGAGAGAGATGACAGGCAGGAGAAGGCAAGAGGACACGCAGCCTTACTGAGTGAGAGATAGAAGGTGGATCCGGCAGAGAGAAATGAGAAGTATACAGCTGGGCAGGAGGTGTATAAGGAGAGGGCAGCATCATGAAAGGTGGGGGAGGAGAGACTCTGTACATGGAAGGAACACTGCCCCGTGGCAAAAGTGGTGGAGAGACAGGAAGGTCCCAGCCTGAGAAAAAGCCATAAGATTAGATCATTAAAACACTGTTGAGGACTTTCAGGGGAAATTTGGAAAAAAAAATAGAGACAAGAAAGGGCCACTAATAGGACACAGCAAACTCCATCCAAAGGCAAGTGTGATCTAAACTCCTTGGTCTTAGTTAAAGCAGGAAAAGACAAAAGACAGAGGGATGAGGAGAACAGGCTGGATAGAAGCAAGTGACCCCAGAGGCCCATCATGCAAGGAGCCTTAGAACACAGAGAAGCAGGGAGCGTTGTTCTAGACAAACTGCAAGACAGTTTGGTACAAAGCAGGTTGAAAAAAGCATCACACAGTTTAACGTGGTGAGCTCTGGAGGCATTGCTACCCTCAGCAAAAGAAACGGATGTTCAAACATCATGTAAATTAGAAGGAACTTCCTTTCTGTGACGTTTTTGGAGGGGAATTCACAAGCGAACAAGGGGTAGAGACTATCATAAAAGGAAACACAGATCATTTTCACTACAGTATATGAATCTACTTCTGTGGCAAGCGAACCAATGTGGCTTTACAAGAGGAAACACTCTCAGGTGGGAAAAATCTTGCATTCATTCTCAGTTACCAAGTCTAATACTGAAAACATATAAAGAATTAATAATAATCCATACTGATAATAATACACATGATAAGACTTTGCTCTTTAATACCATCCCTCTCCCCATCAGTAGATAATTGTCCAAACACACAGAAGCATTTCAGGAGACTCACTATTCACACTAACTGGGACCTGGTAGATGAAGGGCAGGGCTTGCAGTCACAAAGACCTGGTTGTTGTTTTTAGCAGTTTTTAATTATGTCTGCCTCTTTGTGACCCTCTTTGGGGTTTTCTTGCCAAAGATCCTGGACTAGTTTACTGTTTCCTTCCCCAGCTCATTTTACAAATCCAGAAACTAGAGCAAACAAAATGAAGTGACTTGTCCAGGGTCACACAACTAATAAGTATCTGAACATCAGAGTTGAACTAAAGATGAGACCTTGTGATTCCAGGCCAGGCATTCTAGCCACTGTACCACCCGGCTGGTCCTGCCTGCAGTATAAACAATTGCTCTTCCCTTCGAGAATTAAGACTGCTAACAGCCTTATGTAAGATTACACTTCATCATGAATGGGAAGAGAAATGCC